>CM052656.1:2617413-2692850 GCA_028533165.1 Leontopithecus rosalia
CATAATATTCCATGGTGTATATGTGCCACATTTTCCCAGTCTAGTCTATCATTGATGGGCATTTGGGTTGATTCCAGGTCTTTGCTATCTTTCAGCCTTGTAGGTCCCAGCTCCACTCCTACCTCCCGCTTCCACTTTTGATGGCCCTTGCAGATTACAGTGCACCCACCTAGGTAATCCAGGATCATCCTCTTGTTATATGTCCCCTGACTCAATCACATCTGCAAAGTCCCCCTTACCATGCCAGGTAACTTACTCACAGGTCCCTGGGATTAGGACATGGACGTCTTTGAAGGATCTTTTTCTATCTACCACCACTCTGGGGAAATTTGTCAATTATGTGAGGATTCGTTTAAGTGTTTCTAATTTCTGAGCTAAATTAAGTGCACCTTGTAGCTCAGCCATGGTTTCCAAAGAGATGCATGCTCTAATTTAACTGCTTGTTCGGAGAGAGCCGCCCTGACCTTCACAGGCGTTCCCTAGGGCTCACTTGACTTCTGAAGCCCTTTCTACAGGCAGTTTGGTGATGAGAACCTTGCCAGCCTTTCTAGGGAACTGAGCCAGAGCACGTGCCTGAGAGGGTCTCTGGAGCACGGGGGACTCCCTTTCATCCAGGAGATCGGGCCATTTCCCAGGCGGCATTGTCTTCCTCTGTCCGTGTCTCATCTCTTTAAAATGGCCCCCAGACCACACACTCCGGACTGCAAATCTGAAGCTACTCGGAATACAAAAGCAGTTCCAGAAATTACCCCAGAAGCTGCGTTTGTCTGGAATTAGGAGACCTCAGGATGCTGCGTATCAACCAGTGAGATTTAACTGCCACCTTCTACCTGGACACTTACTGGTCCAGTTTTTCAGAGGACTTTGGGTTAATCATCTACAGCCTCCTGCAGCCTCTAGCTCGTGACCCTGTCTGCATGACAATGTGTGTGGCCTTAACTACAGATCCCTGATGTGTCCTGGTGGATAATTCAGGGAGGCGCAGACGTGTCTGGCAGGAGAGGGCTGAGCGAGACTCCCGCCAGCCAAGCCTCACAGGCTCAGGCACTTGAAGATGCTGCCAGCATCTCCTTTTCCTCTTGGCTAAAAGATGATTTTCACAAAAGGGTAAAATTATGAATCTCATATAGATATAAATAAGCATATGTGAAAATTTTTATTTAACTCATTAATTGAGGACATCAGGCAGATATTACACCCTTTTCAAAGGAAAAGTCAGAGGCGCCGATTTCCGTGGAGTAAAGGAATTGCACGTGTGCAGGCTGACCCCAAACCGAGGTTTTCAGGAGTAGAGGGCAGGTTATCCCGGCACCCAGTAGAAGTTATTTGAGTGATTATGGACAGTGATCGTTTTGAATTAGTATCAGTTATCTACAGTGTCTGGAAATAACTCCCATACAGGCCGTGCGGTGGCTCACGCCTGTAATCCCAGCACTTTGGGAGGCTGAGGTGGGCAAATCACGAGGTCAGGAGATCGAGACCATCTTGGCTACCACGGTGAAACCTGGTCTCTACTAAAAATACAAAAAATTAGCCGGGCGTGGTGGCACGTACCTGAAACCCTGTTACTCGGGAGGCTGAGGCAGGAGAATTGCTTGAACCTGGGAGCTGGAGGTTGCCATGAGCCAAGATCACCCCACGGCACTCCAGCCTGGGTGACAGAGCAAGACTCTGTCGCCCCCAAAAAAGAAAAGAAAAACTCCCATAGAATAAGAACTGAAAGACCTAGTAAGGGGAGCATCGTTTTTCACTGAAGCACAGATTTTTTTCCTTAATTCCCTCCTGGTAAATAAACTCTCTGAACCACCCGTGAAATGATACGCACTCCGACCTTTCCCTAATGCTGAGTCTGCCTTGGACTTCAGCATGAATTTCGCCTGGGGAACTGGCAGCTTGGCATCATTTCTGTTGTGTAGTTTGTCCCTCCAGTCTCCTCTGCTCACGATCCTCCTCCTCCTCCTCCTCTTCCTCCTTCTCCTCCCCCTCCTCCCTTTTCCTTTCTGTCTCTTTTACATTCGTTCAGGAGCTATGAGATGTTGATTGCATCCCTCAAAATGACTTTGCCCTCAGAAAATGGGGAAGGAAAATAAGTTTTTGTGAATTCCTTTAAGCTGTTAAATCCCTAAACAATTAAACATTAATATGAGTCATTTAAAAAATTATGAGATGTAACACTCTACTAGTTTTAATATAAAGCTGCTTAATGAAGTTCTTTCACTGCATACTGAGTGCCTGGTGGAGGTGAGGACGGGAAGGCCTTAGGCATCATTAGCCTGCAGACAAAATAAAGTCAGTGCTCTGCGCCCAAACTGCCGTCTCCTCACCAGACTGTTCTGTGGGCTCTCCAGTTCCCCCTTTATGTGGATATACTGGGTACATTTCATTGATTCTGAGACTTTCTCTTCATATGTGTGATCTCTGAAGTTAGATATGTCTTAAAATTGATGGAGTCTTCACATTTCTTTTGTGCTGAAATTACTTGAGATTCAGTTCATTTGCGAAGGCTGGTCATAAATGTTTATGTTTTCAGCACTTCTCTATGTAAATGCCTTTAAAATACATTTTCAATGAGTACAAAGTAAAAATTCTGAGAGATTACATTTTTGTATCATAGCTCAGCCTCTTAGGGGTACATAAAAACGGTTTACTTTAAAATTAATAGGATTGAGATTCTGTGAAGTATGATATACATTTTTGTGTTAAAAGCTAAACAGCCTCTTTTTTTCAGTCAGTGATAATTTATGTGATATCTGCTTCAGGCCACTAGGTCAAACCTCCTACTGAGAACAAGTAGAAAAGCTGAAGAATCCAACAACAGCAAGAAAAAACCTGCAAAAAGGCATTGGAGAGCTTTGCAGGCAGACAGGATGCTGAAAAGCCAAGAGCCGGGAGAAAGGAGGCGCTCTCTGGGGAACCCAGCGTTCTGAGATGCCTTCCTGGGGAACATTTGCTTTTACTTCCATGGTGCAAGGCAAAGACATTTGGAATCTGAGAAGGTGGTAGCTATGAGGAGGCTGAACAGAGTTTCTTAGTCTCCTAAGACAAAAAGTGTAGATCATTTCCTTGCCTATTCTAATAAATGGCTACACATCCTTTCCTTGGATAGTCTGTAGCTGATTGTTCAGCTTTGTGGCTGGCACTGCACTGAACATTCTTATATTTCAGAGAATGTCTGTATTTCCTCAGAATAGATTCTTAGATATACAATGAATGGGGCAGAGAGACAGGAAATTTCAAGCCTCTTTCAGATATTGTCAAATCATCTCCCAGAAATTTGGCCCCGACCGTGATTCTTCTTGAGTTCCATATGAGAGTTTTGCTGTTAGGAAACTCGCACCCGTGTGGGTCATTGCCATTGAAAAACTCTTGGTCAATTTTGTAAGGAAAAAATATATCACTGTGAGCTTGGCATAACGTTTATTTCTATCCCGAGAATCCGGTGTAATAGCGCCTCGTCTCCACAGTGTCATTTGAGTGGGTCTTCCACACTCACTTGCTCTGGAAGTTCTGATACAATTGCTCCCTGTCCAATCTGCGTGCTTGGCACATTGATGTGGTTTTTCCATGTAGTAGCCATGATGTACCATCTAGGTGTGTGCTGTCTCCTCAACCGTGAAACGGAAGCACCAGCTCTCAACTGGAGCAGTATTGCTCCCTAAGTTGGATTGCCAGATGTAGCAAATAAAAATACATGATGTCCTGTAAAATGTGATTTTCGGATAAAAAATAATGTTCCATGGAATACTGGGGATGTACACTACAAAGTATTTGGTTTTTATGCTGAAAGTCCTAGTTAAATGGGTGCGCTGTGCTTACCTGAGTATCTGGAGGGGACACTTGGCAAGGTCTGGAGACACTTGTGGTTGTGACAGCTGGGATGGGGATGGCAGCTGGTGGCACCGAGGCAGAGGTTGGGGGGTTGATAAACATTCAGCAAGGGACGGGACGCGCCCACCACCAAGGCTGGTCTTCATTGGTGCTGAGGTTGAGAATCCTTCATGGAGGGTGTTGGTTTCTGCTGAAATTTCCAGGCTTTGTACTTAGCTGGGGAAGAGTAAAGACTCACAAAGGCTAAATAGGATTAGTGTGTATGGGAACGTTTCACTCCCCTTTCCTTGTCTCAAATTGGTCTTCAACTCATTGGATTGGCTAGATAACTTTCTATTCTCCAACCCTTTTTCTTTTTCTTTTTTCTGTTTCTGAGATGGGGTCTTGCTCTCTCGCTCAGGCTGGAGTGCACTAGTGCCATGGCGCACTGTAACCTCTGCCTCCCGGGTTCTAGTGATTCTCCTGCCTCAGCCTCCTGACTAGCTGGGATTACAGGCGCTGGCCACCACATCCAGCTACTTTTTGTCTTTTTAATACAGATGGGGTTTCACCATGTTGGCCAGGCTGGTCTCAAACGCCTGACCTCAAGCAATCTGCCAGCCTCGGCCTCCCAAAGTGCCGGGATTACAGGCATGAGCCACTGCACCTGGTCCTTACAGTTTAATTTCACACTTACAGTTTTATGAAATTATATGACAGGTATTTATTTCTTTGCTGATATGTAATTGGTCCCCCGCACTCTAATGCCAGCTTCTTGAGGGTGACGATCAGGCTTTTCCTGTTGAACTCCGTTTGCCCTGCCTCAGCACTGCATCCGGCAGAAATATCTGCGTTGGGAATGACACCATGCATGGATAAAGATAGACATGTGTCTTGCTTTTAAAATAACTTCATGGTCTCCAAAATGCACCCTATAACAAATTATTTTGTGCACTGGAGAGCTTCTCCGAGGGAGGTCTCTGCAGAGGGGTGCTGCCCTGGCCCCAACTATGCTCTTAGTTACCATGTACCTTTCAGGAGCTGCGGTAAAATGCCACTGTCCTGTATCACTCAAGGTATGAACATGTAGACAGACTCCCTGCTGACATCTCTAAAACCACACATTTAAGTGTTTCAGCAGTGAAACAAGGCCAGTGTGTGTCAAGTCAATGTGTTGTGTGGCTGATTTGGTGCTACCCACCGAAGTCACCGAACATGGAGCTGAAAGGAGACTCGAGTCAGCTCGTGTGTCTATGCGTACCAGCTCTTGCACACTAGAGGTTTAGACCATGGTCTGGTCCCAGCACAGGCACTTACTAACTGTGCAAACTTGGCTGAGTTATTAATCCCTTTGACGTTCATTTCCTTATCTGCAAAAGGAGGAACACAAAATAAAATATCAGAAATGACACTTCCAATTATTAAAACAGAAAGTGAATGAGGCCAGGAGTTTAAAGTTGATCCTCAGGGTGGCATTCCTTCTGCAGGCTTCAGGGGAAGAGTTTTCCTGCCTTCCATGGTTTCTAGAGGACGCCTGTATTACTTGGTTCATGGCCCCTTCCTCCATCCTCAAAACCAACAGGCAGCGTCATCACCTCACCTCTCTGACTCATTGACAAGGACAATTTTCCTTTTCACAAGGACCCTGTGATTACATCCGGCCTACCCAGGTAGTCCTGATATATTAGTCCATTTTAACATACCTGAGACTGGGTAAATTATTAAAAAAAAAAAAACAAAGGTTTAATGGACTCACAGTTCTGCGTGGCTGGGGAGGCCTCACAATCACGGTGGAAGGTGAAAGTCTTGTCTCACGTGGTGGTAGACAAGCGAGAAGAGAACCTGTGCAGGGAAACAGGTATGAAACCATTAGATCTTGTGAGACTTATTCACTGTCACGAGAACAGCACGGGAAAGACCCGCCCCCATGATTCAATTAACTCCCACGAGGTCCCTCCAGCAACACGTGAAGATGGTGTGAGCTACAGTTTAAGGTGAGATTTGGGTGGGGACACAGCCAAACCGTATCACCAGGACAATCTCCACATCTCAAAACATTTAACTTAATCTCATCTGCCGAGTCCCTTTTAGCTATGTAGATAACATAGTCACAGGTTTTAGAAATTGGGACTTGGATATTTTAGGGAAGATATTTCCCAAAATAGATAGACCTTCTGCCTGGCATAGTGACCGTAGAGTGATTGTATGTGTGCACGCACACATACACACATATTTGCAAAGAGCTATTTAGCATCACTGACATAAATATATACATCTCTCTATATACATGTCTTTTTTACTGCATTTTAGGTTTGGGGGTACATGTGAAGAACATGCAATATTGTTGCATAGGTACACACGTGGCAGTGTGATTTGCTGCCTTCCTCCCCATCACCTGTATCTGGCATTTCTCCCCATGCTGCTCCCCAACTCCCCACCCCCTGCTGTCCCTCCCCTATTTCCCCCCAACAGACCCCAGTGTGTAGTGCTCCCCTCCCTGTGTCCATGTGTTCTCATTGTTCAACACCCACCTATGAGTGAGAATATGTAGTGTTTGATTTTCTGTTCTTGTGTCAGTTTGCTGAGAATGATGTTCTCCAGGTTCATCCATGTCCCTACGAAGGACACAAACTCATTGTTTTTGATTGCTGCGTAATATTCCATGGTGTATATGTGCCACATTTTCCCTGTCCAGTCTGTCATCGATGGGCATTTGGGTTGGTTCCAGGTCTTTGCTATTGTAAACAGTGCTGCAATGAACATTCGTGTACATGTGTCCTTATAGGAGAACAATTTATAATCCTTTGGATATATACCCAGTAATGGGATTGCTGGGTCAAATGGAATTGCTATTTCTAGGTCCTTGAGGAATCGCCACACTGTCTTCCACAAGGTTGAACTAATTTACACTCCCACCAACACCTCTATATACATGTCTCTTTATAAAAGTGTATATATACCTATATGTGTGTAATGGTGTGTGTGTGTGTGTGTGTTTGAATAGGGAGACATCTATTTGTGTGTGTGTGTGTGTGTGTATAAATGGTAGGCGAGCCACACATAGTGGCTCATGTAATTCCAGCACTTTGGGAAGCCAGTGTGGGAGAATTGCTTGAACCCAGGAGGTTGAGACCAGCCTTAGCAACAGAGAGAGACTCTGTTTCTACAAAAAACAAAAATAATCAGTTGAGTCTGGTGGTGTGCACCTGTAGTCTCAGCTACCTGTGAGGCTGACCTGGGAGGATTGCTTGGGCCTGGGAAGTCAAGGCTGCAGTGAGCTGTGATTGTGCCACTGCACCCCAGCCTGGGCAACAGAACGTGCAGAAGTTTGATAGGGGACAAATGGTAGGAACTTAAGGGTTGATCTTTAAAAGAAACAGACTTTATCATAAGAGGCAAAGAGTGTTTGAAGTTTGTAAGTAGATGGTAGATTTAGGGAAAGAAGATAAGAGTTCCTTTTGGTGGACTCTGCCTTCTGAATGAAGGGCAGGTGGTCAGAGGAGAATGGGCTGGGTGTTGGGTGGAAGGTAATAGGTCTGACTGTTTATTGTTAATCCTTGGGTGGGGCTTGGAAGGACCAAGGGAAGTGTGCCAAGATGAGTGGGAACTTGAATGTGGTCTGTGGTTCTGAACACCTCCTACTCCAGTTCCTCGAGGCGTATCTCTCAGTCTGGAGCTCACAGGACTTGGGACGGCTCACCGAAGGTCTCTCTGTGCTGCTGGCTGCTGCGGATGGTTCCCCCTCAGTCCCTGCCTCTCCTCACCTCTGGTCCTCTCACTGAGGCCAGGCAGGGTCCCGGGCCTCAGCATTTTGTGGGGCATCTGGCCCACCACTGGGTTTTGACTTTCTGCGCCCGTTTGGACCCATCTTGTCTGGGAGGAGCCGCTTACCCACTCTTGAGGAAGGCTGCTCAATTCACGTGAAGTTGGATATTCGTTGCGATTTTGGGTTTCGGTCCACATTCTTGTTTTATTGAGGAGCGGCTTTTTTCCATGTAAGACGCTGTTGTTGTTTTCAATGAGTTTTAAGGAAAATGAGTAGAGGAAGGTCAAAGTTCTTTATCTGGACTTATTGAATAGAAATTCCAGAACATTCTTCCAAGCATATTAGTCTTTTCAAATTTGTATATTTTCTGCTTATTCATTAGCCAATTTGATTGATTAGCCAATTTGATTGCATATTTTCCTTGCAAATAAATAACTAATGCAGCATTTATAATCATGAGAAAGAAAACAAAGAATATGTAAAACTCAATCAACCCAACCAGAGAGAAAAAATTTTGAAAAACTAACAACACAAATTTGTGATAGTGTTAAATAAGATAGCAGAAATAACTCTAAACATATGAATAGAGCAAAAGCCCACAATCAATATCTGTTTAGCTACTGACACAAAAGAGAAGTTACACAGAACACGTGAAAATAAAAATTAAAAAATGTAGTAAGAAATTGTCACAAAGGCCAAAAGGAAAAGAACAAAAATGAAAAAAGGGAAAACAGAAGGGATAACTCGTTTCATCTCAGAAAAAATAGTGCAATTCAAAGTTAAAAGGATTTAAAAAGACAAAAGGAACATTTTTTAAACACTGGAGACAAAATACACAAAGAAAATATAATGGTGAAGATACTTACGTACGTCCAGCATGTTGACGACAGGTATGAGTCAACTGTTTGAAATATAAGAACTTTACCTTTTGTATTGGGGACAATTTCAACACTTTTTTCCCCTCAGAAACCGACAAAGCAGACAAAAATAAGAGATTGTATAGAAAAATTGAGAATGCAGTTACTAAACAGTCCCTCTATGGGGCCGATTTATTCTGTCTGCTGTATGTCTTTTACAATTTCGTATGAATCTCTGGATTTCAACTTTTACTTGCTTTCTAGAATTACACAAGCTTTTTCTTTCCCTTCTTTTCATTTTATGGAGATTTTTGTATGAGAAACTATATCAATGCATAATTTGTTCATATTTAATAATCTATTACTATAAATGCATGATTTGTTAATTTTTAACGCTCTTACCTATATGTGTGTGTATATATATATATGTATATCATATGTTACATATACATGTATTATTATATATACATATACAATATTGTTATATATTACAATATGTTATATTATTACAGTATATTATATTATACATATATTCTATATTCTATATATTTTTTCCTAATGCAGCGTTTCTTTGATTTAATTCTTAATTTTGTTGTTTCGCATTATCATTTTCCTTCCTTTTTTTTTAAGCAATGTTTCTTTAGAGATCTTCATTTACATTTTGTTTTGGGCTTCTCCTGTGTGTTTAGTTTCTCAGTTTCACTGTTTAATAATGACCACTGGAGATTATTAATTTGTTTTGACTACACCTTTGGCTGCTTCACGTATATTTGAAATTGTAGCATGACCATTATTAGTAGCTTGTAAATATAGTATAATGGAAAGTCTTATTTCCATTTTGATCCAAGAACTGTTAAGTAGTTGGGTTTCTCTTCCCAAGTAGATAGCAGTATTTCCGTTTTGCTGTTGTTGTTAATTTATATTTTAGTGTATGTAATCATGAATATAATTAACTTCTGTAATATTTTCATTAGTATTTCCTTGTGGACTTATATATGATTAGGTTATGGAAAGGTTCCATGAACACTATATATGAGTGTATTCTCCATAGAGATTAGAATAGCATTACTTATTTATATCTTCATGTCATTATTTACTTTTCTATACTTCATAAGTCAGAGACTGGAAAAGGAGGTATATCAAACATTTAAGCAAATTTTCATTACTATCAATTTCTACTTGTAATTTTAAGAGTTTTTGTTACATTAATTTGGGAGCTATCTATGTCTGCATAAAATATCTACAACAATTTATGGACTGGGAATGTGTCTTTCATTAAAATTAAGACCTTTAATTCAATTACTTATTTTTACCTTGAATTTTACTTTTTTTTTGTTTTAAAATTGTGACCCCAGTTTTCTTTCTCTATAGAATATCTATACCTGTATTATTTATTTATGTATTTTTAAAATATTTCAGTCAACTTATTTGAGTTCTCTTAGAGATAGTTCAGAGGTTACCTTTTTTTACTTTGAACTTTTGAGCCACCTTGAGAGTCTTAATCTTTTCACAGGAGAATCTAAGCCACTTACATATACTATCATAACTAATAAATTTATTTTTGTTATATTTTCTTTTCTATTTTTTATATGTTTATTCAATAGATTACTCAGTAAATTGTTTCTTTTCTCTTTCCTCAGTTCTTCCCACTAATCTATAAATATAAAAGCCAAAATTTAAGTTATTAGAAAAGTATAGTTGGACATATCTTTATTTGGTTACCATTGACAAAAATAAAGCCATATCTGCTGCTGCCTCTCATAAAGATACAAATTTGGTCCACTTTAACTTTTTTTTGTTCCTTAAGACTATTGACATTTTTAAGTTTATAAATTTTAAATTACAATGTTTGGATTACGAATTCTTTTTATTACTATTTTCAATTTGTGGGGTTTTGCCTGTATTCAAAACTCTGTCGGAATGTATTCTACACTTAAATGTTCTCAGTGCTCATCTGTTTCTCATTTAACAAGAAATTTTTTTTTTTTGAGACAGAGTTTTGCTCTTGTTACCCAGGCTGGAGTGCAATGGCACGATCTCAGCTCACCACAACCTCCACCTCCTGGGTTCAGGCAGTTCTCCTGCCTCAGCCTCCTGAGTAGCTGGGATTACAGGCACGCGCCACCATGCCCAGCTAATTTTTTGTATTTTTTTCAGTAGAGACGGGGTTTCATCATGTTGACCAGGATGGTCTCGATCTCTTGACCTCGTGATCCACCCACCTTGGCCTCCCAAAGTGCTGGGATTACAGGCGTGAGCCACCACGCCCAGCAATTTTCCTATTCTTGAGCACTACACTTTGATTAACCTTCTGGTGGCCTGGATAATATGCTTCAGTGATTTTTTCAAGAGCGGTAGATACCGTATACTTTTGTATCTTTCTGTTGCCCTCACAATTACCAGAAAATTTCTCTGGATAAATAATTGTTCAGTTAGAACATTCTTTATCATATTTCTGTGAATGTTTATCACTCTTTTTTAATATCTAATTTTGTACAGTAGATGCAATTGAAGCCAATCTGATTTTTCATTTTTAAAATTTTGCTTTTAAATGAATGTTTTTACCCTTGATGTTAATATGTCTTTAAGAAATATCTAAAAGGTGGTGCTTCAAGTTTTCTCTGGAATCAGTGAAATATAATAATCTACCTCGAATAATGCATGTCTATAAACCTGGGGATGTTTGCTTTTCTTTTTTGCCTTTTACTGCTGTTTTTGTGTTTTGCTAGTGTCTTCATTAGGAGCTCCATCATCTGAATATTGAACATCTAATGTGCATCTCACATGGTTACAGGCTCTTACTGATCATTTCCATTTCTTGGCCTCTTCTATTTAGCTGTAGAGAAAGCTTCAAAAGCTCCCCTTCTCATAAGATCAGTTCGATTTTTTGCATTTTAAAAATCTGTTATTGCATCTGAAACCATTTTAAATTCCTTACTTTTACTGCTGCCGATCTTCTTCCATCTCAGTGTTATTTCATTACAAAACAACAAAGGCTCTGCTTTTCTTGATGACTGTGAGCTCAAAAGTCATTTTGTATAAAGGATACTTCAATATTCTATGGTAAATATCCTTCAAAGGTATGTTATTCCTCTACTTCTGGAATGTCTTTCTGAATTTCCTTGTTACTTGGCAGCCTTTATTGGTAGGTCCTGTTCTCCTTTTGTTGTTGTTTATTTACATATCCTTCACTGAGGGCAGCCTTTTTTGCATTGACATAGCATGTTACCCTATGACCCGGCAGCCCGTGGGGACTGTGAGGATGCACTGGGGTGTTGACATGCCCAGCAGGGGAGGTTCCTTGCTACAAGGTGCCTTCTGTGAGTTGGGTGGAGGGGCTGCATGGCCACTGGTTTCCTGTAAGTGGTTTTAGGTTTGGGCTCATGAGGAGCAAAGTGTGGCTCTGTCAGACCTTCTGCCCCCATCACTGCCTCTGTTAGGGAAGAAGAGCATCAGCAACATGCCCTGATGTTTTAGGACTTTCTGTGCGGCACAGCCACCCGTACGCTTGGGTCTCTCGATTCAGCTGATGGTAGAGCTGGGCTCCCAGCCTTGGGAATATTGTCAGGTGTGAGAGCACCTACGTGGCCCATGGCCTTTGCTCTTACAAATATCATGGGAGATATCAGTTGTCAGCTGCATAGATTGCAGGTGTCTTACAGATATCTATGCAGCTGACAACTCTTGTCTTTCTATGGCAATACCACGCTGAAGATTGCCGGATCTGGAAAATGAAAACACAAGGTGCCAAGTTACATTCGGATTTTAGAGAAACACCATTTTTAAACATGTATTTTTAATTATAAGGATGCCCCTATGTAATATTTCTGTTCATTGGAAATCAAAATATAATTAGGTGTTTGTGTTTTACCTGGTAGTCCTAATCATTCTGTTTTCTGTGTGAGGTATTTGAGTCCCTTGTGACTCCCCGTTAATTCTTGCAGTTCATGGCATGCCTGCTGTACCTAATTTTCAGCATGGATGTGAATTTTTTTGGCCTATTAGCATATTCTATTAGTTATTGCCTTTGGGTCCACATGGGGGAAAATAGAGAGTCTGGTGCTCAAATTGCCTTCTTTCCCATATTTTTAAAAAGATATTATTCAGGGGAAAACTGATTCTTTGAAAAGCGTTGAAATGAATATGAAACTTTTCCCAGACCACTCAGTTGCTTCAAGATGTGCACATGTCACTCTCCCTGAATCGAGTATCACCGCCATGGCACCCAATTAAACAGTAATTTTTTCCTTAGTGAATTATTAACGGCGATTTTCTGTGTACAGCCTCTGTTATTTAACACTTGCCTACTTTTCACGTTAAGTAGGAATGGCGTCCTTTAGTGGTGGTAAGCACTCTGGCAGGGATGAGAGGACAAGTGTTGCTTTGTTCATTCTGTGCATTGTGGGACATAACTGGCATATTTTTGTGGTATTATTCAAGAAATGAAAGGAAGTAACACTAGCTGCAGGTCAAGGTGGAGTAATTTTAATCGATAAACATTGAGGTCAGATACCAGGCAAAACAATGCATAGCCCATTTGTGGAATGAAGCTAAGAAGTTACTTCCCTTCCAATGCTGTTCACAGTGACCCCGGGTTGCCTTCCCGCTTTCCTGAATAAAATCAGTGTCATTGCCCTTGGGACGGGTAATTAGTTGCACAATTAAGTTTTGTGTCCTCAAGTAGTCGGGGTTAGATGTTCCACAGGGAAGTTTATGGAGCCTTGGTGTCTGGCATTAACGTGTAGCCAGCCGTGATTTGATTGTCTGGTTCTGGCTGTTTCTAGCAGGAATGACAAGAGAGTGCTGGGGCCACTCAAGGTACCTGTTCTGAGTGGTGCCAAGATGTGTTTTTAACAATAGCAGATGCTGTGTCATTGATGCGGTTCTTAGAGGAGTCTCGTTGCACAGAGAGGTCCATCTTCTTTAGTCCCATATTACCAAGATTACGTGGAGCTCTTATGGGATAAGAGGACCCAAGATTCTGGCTGGGCACTGTGACTCACGCCTGTAATCCCAGCACTTTGGGAGGCCGAGGTGGGTGGATCACTTGAGGTCAGGAGTTCAAGACCAGCCTGGCCAACATGGCAAAACCCTGTGTGTACTAAAAATATAAAAGTTAGCTGGGCATGATGGTAGGCGCCTGTTGTTTCAGCTACGTGAGAAGCTGAGGCAGGAGAATCACTTGAACCCGGGAGGCGGAGGCTGCAGTGAGCCGAGATTGCGCCACTGCACATTCCAGCCTGGGTGACAGAGTGAGACTCTGCCTCAAAAAAAAAAAAAAAGGAATCCAGAATTCTGGTTACAGTGATGGAAGTGAAAAGGGTAGTGAGTAACAACCTAATGTAAAAACAGAATCCGCTGTTTGTAACGTAAGAAGCATAGTCCACGTGTTGAATCATTCATTCACGTGTTTATTGAATATTTATTGAGTACCTGGTGTTTACCAGGCACTCTGTTGAAGATTATGAATACAGTGGACAAAAAGTCCTGCGTGTCATTTCTGCTCCCTGGCATATCACACCCTGGAGTGCATAGAGAATTACAGCAAAGCATAATGTTTTTTGATAAAGGAAGTTGGGGATGCTACAGGAAAACACAGCTGGAGAACATAACCCAGAATCATACAGTCAAGGAAAGGATCCCAGAAAAAATGACTTTTATAATGCAGCCAGAGAGGTCACAGAAAAATGGCTGGGCCACTGGGGAGGGTACCCAGAGAGGGGATGAAAATTCTCTCCCACTTCTTTGTTTTACTGTAACTCTCATGTGAAAACACAAGTTTAGAGAAAATATAAATTAGGAATGATTTCCATAAAGTTGAAACATGTAATCTTTTTAAGGCACGGAGTCCCTTTTTATATCTTTATTTTCATTTTTGAAAACAAAAATCCCTATTTATGACATTGAACCCTAGGAAATTGTCATTTGGGTGGGTGCAGACTGTTCCCGCTTATAAGCAGTCTCAAACGGTTCCACCAAGACAAGCCGTGATTGTTTAAATTGAAGCTCAGCCTGCTCGGAGTTTGGTAATGCCACTGAATGGGGAGATTTTTTTTCATCCAGAGCTTTCTGTAAACTCAAGTTGAATGTGTGCGCTGAACTTCTTCTCTAAAAGTTAAATTGGATGCAGCTTGACACCCTGCAGTGTCACAGCTGGGCTGAGGCTACAGTGCTCCAATCAGCCCCCTCTGATGGCTCCACGGGAAACAATGAGGGTCAGTGACCCGGTCATGGTCTCACAAGGCCAGGAGCAGGACCCCTGCCTCCGAGCTCTGTGCTCTCTCAGCTGCTGGCAGACGACTCCCAAGTGGGGTCCTGACTTGGGTGGGCATCATGTTTCGGAATGTGTGTTCCTGTGGGCCTCTGAGAAAGATGACACAATGAGTCATCCAAGTAATCAAAGATAATTACAGATTGACCGAGGAGAAGGGCTGCAGACTAACTGTGGAGCTTTGCCTGGAAACTCAGTGTTCTCAGAGACGATAGTTTCCATGTGGAAAACTCCTTAAATTAGTTCTTTGGATTATGCGATTGCTCTGCCTGCGTTTTTCTTACAGAATGTAAGGCCACCTGTAAAATCACATTTTGGATTTTCCTCCCCCTGAGGGAGAGATGAGTTCAGTGTGGGAAAGTGAGCAGTGGTTTTCGTTCCTTGGTGACAGCGTCATGTCCACAGGATGTGGCTGGGGTGGAAGTGAGGGGCCACCCTGCTTCCTAGGTTCTAGGGGCCAGTGTTGCACAGATGATGGGGAGTATGTGCTTTATACGCTTGGCCCTGACATGCTGGTGCTGTGGTCACACCATCTCATTAATTTCTGGAGGGCCCCTCCCAATATATCCTTCCAAGGTCTTTTCTTGATCTCTCAGCTTAACTCCAAGGGATGGATGTACACTGTCCATGTGATTTATGATTGCTCATCTGAATTTATTTTTGCCCCAAGTCTGTTACCATTTCCCATTGGACATGTCCTTAAATTCAGCATGTGTGTATGGAAACATGAAAGAATATCGCGTGGAATGTGGACGTAGCAGCGATCCACGCATTGAGAAAGTTATTCTTGTTTTCAGTCTCAGCCTGTGTTGCATCACTGGGAAGTTGCATCTCCGTGGATGCTGATGTGCTTGTGGCAGCTTCTGTGGGTGCTGGTGCTTGTGGCAGATTTCGTAGGTGCTGGTGTGCTTGTGGCAGCTTTCGTGGGTGCTCCTGTGCTTGTGGCAGCTTTTGTGGGTGCCGGTGTGCTTGTGGCACTTTCGTGGGTGCCGGTGTGTCTGTGGCAGCTTTCGTGGGTGCCGGTGTGCTTGTGGCAGCTTTCGTGGGTGCCGGTGTGCTTGTGGCAGCTTTTGTGGGTGCCAGTGTGCTTGTGGCAGCTTTCGTGGGTGCCAGTGTGCTTGTGGCAGCTTTCGTGGGTGCCGGTGTGCTTGTGGCAGCTTTTGTGGATGCTGGTGTGCTTGTGACAGCTTTCGTGGGTGGTGGTGTGTTTGTGGCAGCTTTCTAGTACTTGCCCTTCTCTCCTTTTATCAAGAAAGAGCACGTCTTCACAATAATCCCATAAAAGTACCATGACCAGCAGTTGAAATTTTAAAATTGTATTTGAATTGTATTTGTTTGCATGTTCAATTCTTTATGGGTTAAATGATACTGGTTTTCTAAGTTGGTGGCATTTGTTTCTTTTAAAACAAATACATTACTATGAAATGAGTTGATCCGAGGAAGGGGTTTGGGTAAGGAATTGCATGATTGGCATGAAGGCAGGGTCACCTGTTATGAAGGGGGCTCGCAGATGTCTGAAATACGGTAACAGGACCTCAGCGTCACTAACACCTGCGCTCCAATTCCCTCCCGACAGTGACGGAAGGTCGCGGGATCCTTGAGAGCATCCAGAGGTTTTCCTTGCTGCCCACCTACCTCCCTGTGACCTACCACATCAACAACGCCGACGTCTCCTTCTTCCTGAAGGAGGCCAACCAGGACATCATGAGGAACTCCAGCCTGCAGTCCCGGGTGGAGTCATTTCTGATCTACAAATCCAAGAGGCTGCCTGTTCTAAATGCCAGCTACGGGCCTTTCTCCATCGAGCAGGTGGTACCCCAGGATTTAATGCTACCTTCCAACCCATTTGGATTCACCAACAAATTTTCTCTTAACTGGAAACTGAAAGCCCACATCCTGCGGGATCAAGTCTACCTGAGCCGGCCCAAAGTGCAGGTTCTGTTCCACGTCGTGGGCAGGGACTGGGACGACCGCAGCGCCGGGGAGAAGCTGCCATGCCTGAGGGTCTTTGCTTTCCGAGAGACCAGAGAGGTGCGGGGCAGCTGCCGGCTGCAGGGGGACCTGGGGCTGTGTGTGGCCGAGCTGGAGCTCCTGTCCAGCTGGTTCAGCGTCCCGACGGTGGTGGCCGGGAGAAGGAGGCCCGTGGACCAGCCGGAGGGGACCCCTGTGGAGCTCTACTACACCGTGCACCCAGGGGGTGAGAGAGGGGACTGTGTCAGGGAAGAAGCGAGGAAAAGCAGTGGGATTCGGACAGGCCACAGTGACCTTGACGACTCCGGCCCCCCCCTGCAGAGGATTGGGAGCATCTTCCTTTACCAGACAAACAGGAAACCTTCCCTGAGAGAGCTGCGCCTGGACAGCAGCGTGGCCATCCACTACATACCAAAGACGGTCAGGCAGGGAGACGTGCTGACGTTCCCTGTTTCCATCTCCAGAAATGCCACTGAAGACCGCTTCACCTTGAGGTAAGTCCTTTCGCAGTGTCTGTCTGTACCCGCTCGCGCATCAGCTGGTGCTTTCGAGAAACTATTTGACCTATTTGAGCTGTGTTATCACTCACCAGAGGAGAGCCGGCCTTCCCCTCTTTACAAGCCACACCTGCCCTGGGAAATCCAGAGACCAGTCTGATCTTTCCAGGTTGGCAATTCAGTTGTGAGAATATCTGTACTAATAGATTTTCCAGGCCGTCGACAGGGCAGCCAGGGGACTGCTGATGTTATGCCTTTTGCCTTAGTTTAGGGTATTCTCAGCAGGTTTTGGGAATGCTAAAGTTATCCGAGAAGCCATTTCAGAACTGGAGAGTTAAATGCCTCACAGCTGAAATGAGACTGCAGATGAAATTGCAACAGTTTCAGAAAGGATAGGGAACGCGGTTTTGCCAACTCAAAATCTATTCCAGAGATCTAAGTTCTAAGTATAATATGGTACCAACCTTAAAGTTATCATTTTGTTTCTCCCTGGAAATAGAACTTAGTGTTCAAAAAAATAAATGAGCATAATGTGTGAAGAATATACAGTAGAATTTGTTGAGTTTCTTATGTAAGACTATACCAAAGACAAGACATTTAAAATAAGCTCTGGGTACTTTAGAATAAACGCGGGCTAGTTTTCACTTTGGAATATAATGTATGAGAGAAGCTGCTTGCCTTGGCTTGTGTTTTCATTATATAGTTTGAGTTTTGTTTTCAACCCAGGCAAGTTTGATTATAACAGCTGTTTAGTATAAATGACTGATTATTAGAAATTCCTAACACTGCTGCATAACTCAACAATTTGACCTGATGCTCAGTGTCATGACACGTGTGCTGTGACTCCTGAAATTAGGAGCGCAGCTGTATGTAAGACCTATTTCACATCTGGGTTTATAAAGTTCATCCAGTACCAGTTCATGTGGAATTGCTTTCTCTATCTTTTCCTTTCTTTCTTTCTTCCTTTCCTTCTTTCTTTCCTTTCTTTCTTTATGTTTAAAGGGTGGATGAGTTCAAGAAAATAAATCATTGTTTTGATTCTACATTGCACATTTAAGTTTATTTGATTAGAAATGCCTTTTTGATTTTTAACGAAAGAAACAGAACCGAATGGCCACGTACCTAATGACTGAACTTGGCTAAGTCCTGGAAGGTAAAAACCTTTGGCCTGGTTGGATGTGCCATTCTGGATTAGCCACAGGGATTTGGGGCACAGGAGCACATCTGTGAGGCTGAGCCTTCATTAGCTTTTGCTTCTGTCCCTCTGGAAATCATATCTAGATCCAGCTGGCCTCACGTCCTCAGCGGGGTCTGCTAGCTTTATGTTTTACTTTTCTGGGTTCAACAGTCTTACATGGTATTTTTTGTGAGGATGACTGCCTATATAGAGAAATATTTTGGTGGTAGAAACAAAGGGTTTGAATAGGGGAGCTTTGTTCTTACACGGTTTCAAACTGTCTGCCATCTTTTAGGTTTGCCAGTGACTGTTGATGTTCTGAACCCAGGATTAAAAACTGCAATCCCCTGAAGCTTTGATTCTCAGGAGATGAGATCCACATGCAGCTGGCGTGTGTGTGTGTGCGCGCGCGCATGTGTGGAAGCAGTGATGTGTGTAGTATTGAATTTCATAAGAAGCTTTGTGTCTCATGACTTTATTACAGCCTAAACATATCCATTAGGGTCCAAGGGTGGCTTTTATCTTTGGCAGTTTGTAACAAAACCAAGAGAAATTCGCTTTGCTGGGCTGTACAATATGAGGTTCCAAGTCTTGGCGAATTCAGAAGCAACCGTATTTGAAGCTTCTAAATGTGGTGGCTCTGCTCACAAGTCAATCTTTGGAAAAGTTGGGAAGTACAGCCAAAGAAGATATGTTCAGAGCCCATCAATGAGGCATGTCAATTCGATTTAAACAATCAGTTTTACAGATTAGACCACAAGGAAGGAAATGTTTCATGAAGGTGTGTTTACATCAGTGAGAGGCTACACTGTTTCTTCAAGAGGCTGCATTAATAATGTGCTTGCTGCATATTTAAAACGCTCTGATAATGGTTGAATCTCGTGTGTGTATGTAAATAGCTGGAGGTAAACTTGGACCTGGCAAGATTATTATCCTTTAGCTTGAATTCCTATAATTAGAAGATAATAATACTGTATATCTTCTTAAATGAAGTCAATTTGACACTAATCCAGCATAACTTCCAAATATTTAGAATTGGTGTGCGCCTGTTCTGTCTGAGCATCCGCTGTAAATAACCCGGAAGGATCCAGCCAAATATCCTTGGGTGCTTTCCTCCCAATTGTGACTGTGGTTCCAGACACTCTGTGTTGAAAGCGCTGGCACAGCCCAGCACTGGGCTCCTGTTTTATAGGTCAGGTACCAGTTGGACATCCACGGCCACTCAAGGATGACTACAGTGAGAGGGGGCCAGACTAACTGCCATCAACGGGAGGGACATTTGCAAATATGCCTCATGTACATTTGCAAATCAGGGCCGATGCAGCAGCTGTGCTTCGAGCTCTTTGTTGATAGCGACTGACCACCCATTGTACACCTCCCTGTGCGTGCCTGTGGACACGGGCGTGCGGGGCTGGAGCACAGGAGTCACTGAAGCACAGGAGTTGGCTTCTCTCTGCGTGTGTATTTGTATGCGTGTATATCTGCGTGTGTGTTTCACTCTTTAAGAACAAGGAAGCCCAGGTAGGGCCTTTGTCATCTTACAACCTCTGTTCTATCCTGCCACTTCAGTCTTCCAAAGGGACAGCTGCAGGGAAAGAAAAGCCACATGCTTTCTTTCATGCCTGAGACATCTAACCATCCCGTTAATCCCAGAAAATGTTTTCCTTCAAGTGAACAGCGGAAAGCACCTCATGGCACCGGAACTCTTTCCTCCATGTTCTTCTCACCACACATTCTCCTATGTCCCTCCCCGATGGAGAGGAAGGCTCAGGTGCATCCCAGTCTCTGCTTACCCGTCATGGGCCTGGAGGAAGGTAAGAACCGGGGCTGCTGCCTTCACCTCCTCACCAGTTATTCTTCCATTCCTTTTTGCCGCAGGAGTCTGTTTCAAAAGTGCTCTGGTCTTCAGATCTGAATGGGAGGCTGGAACTGAGTACACATGTAGCAATCCCTTGGTTACCTAACAACCCAGAACTTTCAGCCGAACAGGCTCAGAGTAGGGGCTGTTCTTAAAGGCATGGACGGCCTTAAATTTCTCGAATGCATGAACGAATCACTGATAATTAACGAACATGTGCACTTTATCGAGGTCTCTGCAGTTTTAAGTGCTCAAGAATTTGTTCAGCGCTGTCTGCCTAGCACTGGGATTGGATTTAAGACCATGTTGGAATAAGACGTTAGTGAGGAGATATTCTTGCAAAGGCGACACTTAGAAAGGAGACAGCAGGAGAATAAAATACGAGTGTTTGACTGTGGGCAGAGTGAGCCTGGAATCGATGAGGCTCAGAGGATATTCTCTGGTGGTTTGGGTAGCCAGATATGCAGAAGATATAAAGCTTGTTAGGAAATAATATGGTGGTTTGAGTTGACCCTGTGAGCTCCATCCACATGAGTGATGTAACCTCTGAACCTGTGTTGGCCCAGAATAGGGTTTCTTCTACTTCTGTTTCAGGTAAAATATGCCCTGGTGCATCCAATGATATTCTAAGTTCCAGGCCGTAAATCACACTCCAGCTAATTTAAGAAAAATAATAAATAGAAGGATTTGCTGGATGGATATCATGGGACCCAGCTTGGCCACACAGAGTCTGATGGAGGTTGGAGACTGGGCATGGACATAGCAGCCTCTCAGCAACTCTCTCCTGCCCTCGCAGTGGATTCCTTCAGTAGTACTCCTGGTTATATACACATAAGCTGCAGAGACCTCCAGGCAGCCCCTGCTGGGTCACCTCTCTACTAGCTGGACCAGACGTGGCTTCCATGAAACAAAATGGTTCCTCCAATTACCTTTGGCTAAGAGCACATCCCATGAGATGAAGCACTGTCCTCTTGTGAAGACTGGGGCACTGTTACAGAAGATGGATGTTGGTGTCTTCAAATTATACCAATGTCCAGTGGTATCTGGTCTGTGCCTGGGGTTGCACCACCCCTTGCCACCTCGTGGGGATTAACGGAGCTGCTTGAAGTAGAAGAGTGGGAGGCAGACAGGCGTTTTTTTAAATTATACTTTAAGTTCTGGGGTACACGTGCAGAATGTGCAGGCTTGTTACACAGGCATACACGTGCCATGGTGGTTTGCTGCAGGCATCATCCTGGCATCTGCATTGGGTATTTCTCCTAATGCAGACTTTTAATTTCAGAAGGTATTTACCTTTACGAAAAACTTGTGAATGCATTGCGGTGTTCCCTTATGTCCCTCTTTTATTAATACCTTATGTTTGTGGGCTACATTTATCCCAATTAATGCACCCATATTGACACATGATTATTAGCTGAAGTCCTTACTGTATTCACATTTCCTTAGTTATTATCCACTTTCCCCATGGCTGGTCCAGGATCCCATCCAGGAGACTGCATCAAATGTAGTGGTCATGTCTCCTGGAACTCCTGTTCAAAGAAAAACTTCAGCAGAATTAAATTTGAAGGAGTTTAACTGAGCAATGAATGATTCATCAACCAGGCAGGCCCCAGAATCACAGCAGATTCAGAGGGACCCCAGGGGTGCCTCGTGGTCAGAACACACTTATGGAAAATGATGTACGGAAATCGGAGGTGAGGTACCGAAAGAGCTGGATTGCTCACAGCTTGGCGTTTGCCTTGTTTGAGCACAGTTTGAACCCTCAGTGTGTATGGGCGGCTGAGGTACCCGCTGGGATTGGCCAAGGATCAGTGACTGTCACAGGTGCAGACTACTCAGTTAGGTTTCCAGTCTCGTCTACAGATTAAACTCGGTTGCAGTTCATCCACAAGGACTCAGATGTAGAAAGAGAGTCCTTCTCCAGCCATATTTATTTTGCTCTAACACTCCTCTAGCTGTGACCATTTCTTAGGCGTTCTTTGGTTTTGGTGGCAGGACCATTTTGAGACTCACTGGTCAGCTGTTTTGAGGAATGTCCTTCAACTGGGATTTGTCTGATGTTCTTTCTCCGGATTGCACTGGGGTCCTGGGTTTGGGGGAGGAAAGCCACAGAGGCAAAGTGCCGTGTTTATCACATCAAGGGCACATGCAGCCCACACGACTGACTACTGTTGATATTCACTCCGGGGCTGATGGCTGCCGTGAGACCTCAGTTCTTGTCTTTTTAGTTTAAAATAACTTAAACAAGAGACACACAGCAAAGGAGATGCAGCATAGAGTGATTTATTGCAAAATAAAATAATATTTTGAAAGTTAAGTTCAGAACAGATAGTACACCGGAGAGAGAGGATTCAGGGCGCACTGCCCTGAGGATGAGACAGCAAAGCTGGCACGAGGGAGACCCTTTATGGGAGCCGTGCACGATGATTCACAAGCAGGTGGTAAGAGGTGTTACTCAGAAGCATGTTTGGGGGGGTTCCTCTGGGTGCACATGCACAGTTGCTGTACAAGCGTGTTCCTGCGTCGCAGGCTCATTAGTGTCTTAAATCTCCACCCAGGGGTGTGTTTTTTACTATTATAATGAGCAAAGAGTCTGAGGACAGGTAAAATCGAAATCCTCATGCTGTCTACACAGGGGAAATTCCTCATTGAAGATAGCTTTGCTTGAATCAGCTTGACTACAGTGCTAATGCTGAGGGATACTGTGTTGACTGTAAGGTCCCAAGGTTGCCATATCTCAGGGACATGGTCACTTCCCGGACCACGTATCCCCCCTCACCAGCACCGGGCTGAGGCTGGGCTTGTCAGGTCTCTCCACTGTAAAGGTCCTTTTTCCCCATTCCCCCGAGGCTATGCTCTGAAAGGAAGTGTTTATGCCCAGCTCACAATTGCCAAGAGGGGAGTGATACTTCACCCTCTTGAGGGTAATATAGGTTTGTAAGTGACTTAGAATTCTGCAGGTGACATTTGCTTAGTTTCCCTCATTTATGTATTTATTCAATCATGTACTTATTTCAACGGGAACACCTGGATGTTTATTATATACTTTGGGTTGTAATCCAATATTATTTTATGTATTTTGTTGCTCAGATTTCCCATTCTGACTATTGAGAACTCTTTCATTTGGCTCCAGTACAACGTAAAATAGGAATGGTGAGAAGGCCTTGCCCCACCTCATTCCTCCTCTTAGTGAGCAACATCTAGTTTCTCATCATTCAGTGCAACGTTGCCCATAGGCTTTTTGTTTATGTTATTTATCAAGTTGAGAAAGTTCTCTTTCCTTCTTAGTTTGCTAAGAGATTGTTTTAAAATCAAAACTTACCCATATGGCCAGGCAGGGTGGCTCATGCCTGTAATCCCAGCACTTTGGTAGTCTGAGGCGGGCGAATCACAAGGTCAGGAGATCAAGACCATCCTGGCTAACATGGTGAAACCTTGTCTCTACTAAAAATACAAAAATTAGCTGGGTGTGGTGGCACGTGCCTGTAGTCCCAGCTACTTCGGAGGCTGAGGCAGGAGAATCGCTTGAATCTGAGAGGCAGAGATTGCAGTGAGCAGAGATCATGCCACTGCACTCCAGTCTGGTGACAGAGCAAGACTGTCTCAAAAAAAAAATCAATAAATAAAATAAAGGCTGGGCGCGGTGGCTCAAGCCTGTAATCCCAGCACTTTGGGAGGCCACGGTGGGTGGATCACGAGGTCAAGAGATTGAGACCATCCTGGTCAACATGGTGAAATCCCGTCTCTACTAAAAATACAAAAAATTAGCTGGGCACGGTGGCGCTTGCCTGTAATCCCAGCTACTCAGGAGGCTGAGGCAGGAGAATTGCCTGAACCCAGGAGGCGGAGGTTGCGGTGAGCCGAGATCGCGCCATTTGCATTCCAGCCTGGGCAACAAGAGCGAAACTCCGTCTCAAAAAAAAAAAAACAAAAAACAAAAAACCTTGCTGTACATTTTTATTATTGTCCAGTTTTATTATTATTTTTGTTAGTTCCGGGGTACATGTGCAGGATGCACAGGTTCGTTTCATACGTAAAGTGTTGCCATGGCACCTGGCTGCGTCTCTCAAGCCATCACCTCGGTATTAAGCCCGTATGCACTGATTCCTCTTCCTAATGCTCTCTCCCCGCTGCCCTCCCTAATAGGCCCCAGTGAATGCTGTTCCCCTCTCTGTGTCCGTGTGTTCTCGTTGTTCGGCTCCCACTCATAAGTAAGAACATGTGGTGTTTGGTTTTCTGTTCCTTTGTTAGTTTGCTGAGGATAATGGCTTCCAGATTCATCCATGTCCCTGCAAAGGACAGAATCTTGTTCCTTGTTATGGCTGCATAGTATTCCATGGTGTGTATGTACCGTATTTTCTTTATTCCAGACTACCATTGATGGGTATTTGGGTTGGTTCTATGTCTTTGCTATTGTAAATGGTGTGAATAGTGCTGGAATAAACATATGCATGCATGTATCTTTATAACAGAGTGATTTATATTCCTTTGGGTATATACCCAGAATGAGAGAACATTTTTTGCAATCTGTCCATCTGACAAAGGTCTAATATGCAGAATCTACAAGGAACAAATTTACAATGCAAATTTACAAGAAAAGAAAAACCACCTTATTGAAAAGTAGGCCAAGTTTCTTTCCTATGCCAGTTGACATAATCTTATGATCTTTCTCTTTAGCCTGTGAATGCAGTGAATTATCTTGAACAGTTTTTGACTGTTAAATCAGCCTCATATACCTGGAATAAATTTCACTTGCGTGTGGTGTGTAGTTCTTTTTATATATTGCTGGATTCAATTCCTTTTTTTTTTTTTTTTTTTTTTTTTTTTTTGAGACAGAGTTTCGCTCTTGTTACCCAGGCTGGAGTGCAATGGTGCCATCTCGGCTCACCGCAACCTCCGCCTCCTGGGTTCAGGCAATTCTCCTGCCTCAGCCTCCTGAGCAGCTGGGATTACAGGCACGCGCCACCACGCCCAGCTAATTTTTTGTATTTTTAGTAGAGACGGGGTTTCACCATGTTGACCAGGATGGTCTCAATCTCTTGACCTCGTGATCCACCCGCCATGGCCTCCCAAAGTGCTGGAATTACAGGCGTGAGCCACCGCGCCCGGCCTGGATTCAATTTCTTAATGCGTTATTGAGGATTTTAATGCCTACGTTACTGAGAGTTATTAGTTTGCACTTTTGTTTTTTCTTGAATGACTTCATGTGGTTTTGGTATATGGTTAGAACATCTTCCCTCTGCTCCTGTTTGCCTGGAGAGAGTGTGTAGAAATGGTATTATTCATGTTTTCAATGTTTGTAAGTTTTCACCGGTGAATCAATCTGAGCCTGGTGATTTCACATTTGGGGGGGGTTATTAATAATTTACTCAGTTTCTTCAGCACATAGTGCTATTCATGCTACTTATTTCTCATTGGGTGAGTTTTGTTAGTGTTTTTCAAGGAATCCATCTATCTGATATTCAAGTTATAAAATGTGTGGATCTAGAGTTAGCTACTATATTCCTCATTATCTTTTGGGAGGGATTGTTTTGCTTTTAATTTTAATTTTTATTTTTAATTATAAATTGAAAGATTATAATTTTATGTATTTATGGGGTATAGAGTGATATTACAGTTTACGAATATAATGTGGAATACTCAGCTAATTAACATATTCATCACCTCAAATATTTATCATTTTTGTGATGAGAATATTTGAAATTTACTCTTAGCAATTTTTTTTTTTGAGACGGAGTTTCGCTCTTGTTACCCAGGCTGGAGTGCAATGGCCCGATCTCGGCTCACCGCAACCTCCGCCTCCTGGGTTCAGGCAATTCCCCTGCCTCAGCCTCCTGAGTAGCTGGGATTACAGGCACGTGCCACCGGGCCCAGCTAATTTTTTGTATCTTTAGTAGAGACGGGGTTTCACTATGTTGACAAGGATGGTCTTGATCTGTTGACCTCGTGATCCACCCGCCTCGGCCTCCCAAAGTGCTGGGATTACAGGCTTGAGCCACCGCGCCCGGCCTACTCTTAGCAATTTTAAATGTATGGTCCATTATTATCTACTGTATTCACCAGAGTGTACAATGTATCTCAAAGAAGTAAATTTACCTTCTAATTTATATAGGATCAGTAGTGATGACTCTTCTTTCATTTTTGTTGGTAATTTTTGTCTTACCTTGTTCTTTGTTAGCCTGAGTAGGATTTTATCAGTTTTAGTGATTATTTTTTCAAATAATTAGCTTTTGGTTTTGTAGATTTTCTTTATTGTTTTTCTATTTTCAATTTCATTGATTTTTTTTCTCTAATTTGTATAATTTCCTTCTGCTTGATTCAGGTATAATTTGTTCTTTAAGTGTCTACATGTAACACTAATTAATGTTAGATTAGGTTATTAGTTTTAGGTCTTCTCTAATATGTTTTTGATGCTATAAATATTCCTCTAAGCACTGCTTTGCTGCATCTCAAAATTGGGGGTAAGTTATATTTTCTGTTTAATTTAGTTTAAAATACTTTTAATTTTTCTTGAGACTTCTTTGATTCATATGTTATTGAGAAGTGTGTTTTTAATTAACAAATATTTGTGGGACTCACCATCTAGCTTTCTAGTATTGATTTCTAGTTTAATTACTTCTGTGGCTTGAGAGTATACTTTGCATAATTTCTGTTCTTTTACATTTAAGGCTACCTGGCACAGAATGTAATCTTCCTTGGTAAATGTTTGATGTGATTTTGAGAAGAATGTATATTCTGCTTATTTTGGATGGAATATTCCATAAATGTCAATTAGATCAAGTTGATTGATAGTGGGTTTAGGTCATCTACATCCTTACTGATTTTCTGCCTATTTGATCTATCAGTTGCTCACAGAGGAGTGTTAAGTTTCCAACTATAATAAGGGAATTGTTTAGTTCTCCTTCAAGTTCTATCAGTGATTGTCTCATATATTTTGATGTGCATTTGTTAGATGCATACACATTTAGGATTGTTGTAACTTCTTGGATAATTAGCCCATTTGTCATTACGTAATGCTTCCCCTTTACCCCTGGTAATTTGCTAGATCTGCTTTGTCTGGAATTTATGTAAATACTGAAGCTTTTATTTTTTATTATTAGCATGACCTTCCTCCATCTCTTTACTTTTAACCCGTAAAAGTCTTTTGAGCGAAAGTGGGATTTTGGTAAATGTTGCATATGCAAATCATGTTTTGAAATCTGCTTTGACAATATCTCTCTTTTAATTGGCATATTTAAATTGTTCACATTTAAATGCTTTTCATGTAGTTGGATTAATAATGATCATGTTTTTAACTCTTTTCTATTAATTTCATGTGTTCTTTGTTTTGTATCCACCCTTTTTTCTACCTTTTAGGATTCCAATATTTTATATGTGAAATGTAACAGGAAGAAATGGGATTACATTTTATATCCTCTCTTAGTGAACCGATTATAGTTAAAATATTCTTTCTCTAAAATTTTTTTTAAATTGTTTTTTTTTTTTTGAGATGGAGTTTCGCTCTTGTTACCCAGGCTGGTGTGCAATGGCGCCATCTCGGCTCACCACAGCCTCCGCCTCCTGGGTTCAGGCAATTCTCCTGCCTCAGCCTCCCGAGTAGCTGGGATTACGGGCACATGCCACCGTGCCCAGCTAATTTTTGTATTTTTAGTAGAGATGGGGTTTCACCTTGTTGATCAGGATGGTCTCAATCTCTTGACCTCGTGATCCACCCGCCTCGGCCTCCCAAAGTGCTGGGATTACAGGTTTGAGCCACCGCGCCCGGCCATTTCTCTAAAATTTTAATATACATTTTTAATCTGAGTCAGTTTCATATAATGCTTCATTCAGTACTTCCCAGTAGTACAGGTAACTTACAACTGAGTTTTCTAGGTTACCCTCATTCCCTTGTGACATTGCTGTAATTCATCATTACTACTATTGCTTTAAATAAGCACTATATTTTGATCAATTAAGAAAAAGAAAAAATAATTACCTTCATTTATTTATTTATTTTTTCTTTTTTGGTTTTTTTTTTGAGAAGGAGTTTTGCTCTTGTAACCCAGGCTGGAGTACAATGGCACCATCTCGGCTCACCACAACCTCCGCCTCCTGGGTTCAGGCAATTCTCCTGCCTCAGCCTCCTGAGTAGCTGGGATTACAGGCACATGCCACCATGCCCAGCTAACTTTTTGTATTTTTAGTAGAGACAGGGTTTCACCATGTTGATCAGGATGGTCTCGATCTCTTGACCTCGTGATCCATCTGCCTCGGCCTCCCAAAGTGCTGGAATTACAGGTGTGAGCCACCACGCCCGGCCTCATTTATGTCTTACCTGAATGTGTCTGTCTCTCCAGATTTGGGAGTGGCACTTTGTTCTACAACCTCAGTTCTCCAGTGAGTCTAAGGAAATGTATAGCTTTTCAGTGTTTCCTTCTTTTTCTTATAAGAATAATTGTGATGACTTCCAAGCCATGTACATGTCAGAGCTGAAACCAGTAGTTCATAGGACTGTGTTTCTTAACTGTGTTTCCATTTTTGTTGGAAGTTACAGAAACATGATTTGAAAGAAAAATCAGTTTAAAGAAAAATGAGAATTTATTATAAGGGTATTGATATGGTTCATGAAACCCTGTGACAGTATTGGTCCCAACCTAGAACCCAGAAGCTAATGGGCTTAGAAGAAACTCATCCAATGCCCTAAACCAACAGTGCAAGAAATCGGTAGAATTGAAGTTCAGAGGCGAGAGGGTGTGTTGTGTGAACTGTAACAGGAATAAATGGGACTCAGTTTACAAAGAGTCATGCTGCAGGCGGTTGGGAGCATTTAGGTTTCATGAGCAAGGGCGTGACATGCTCGTGTTCACTTAGAGAGGTAGGGAAGGCAATTCTAGGCTGAGAGAACCTGCATTTTCTCCTGAGAACTTGCGTAATATTTAGAGTTAAATCACGTCTAGATTTTTGGTACTCCATTTTTCTCAACTATAAGAATATATTTTCTCTATATCTGATCAGGAATCAAGGTGCAGTTCAGAAGGAGGGGCTTTTAAGTAAAAGCAGTGGGATTGTGATATTTGGGTGCTGCCCCTGTTCCATGTTTTCCTAGAAGGTCACCATGTGACCTTGGAGAAGTCAGACAATTTCTGAGGCTAAGTTTGAATACAGCTGGTTTGAGAGGTTTCTCAACCTCACACTCTTGACATCTGCATCAGAAAATACTTTGTTGTGAGGGTAGTCTGTGCGTTGCAGGATGTTGAGAAGCATCTCTGGCCTCTACTTACTAGATGCCTATTAACTGCCACCGTCCATTGTGACGACTGAAAATGTGTCCAGATGTTGCCTAATTTCCCCCGGAGGACACAATAACTTCTGGTTAGAGACTCCTAGACTAGATTATGGTTGTGGGAGAAAATATTCATAGAGAAAATTCACCTCTTGCATAGAGGAACATTCTGCATCTGGATTTAAGGTGACATTGTATTGTCATTTTTTTCCTAAGTTATTTAAATTGCACCTAGCATTTAGTTTTCCATCCACTAGAAGTTCTGCTCCATAAGGCAGAAGCCTTGGTCTGTTTGCTGCTGTTTCTTTATTGTCTAGTACCATACCTCACACACCACAGTCTGAAATATTGGAAGGATGAGTGGACGTCACTGTCCCTATGACTCCGCCCCACCTACTTTCCATTCAGCATTGGGCCAGAGACCAGGTTCCTTGGCTAGGCTCTAGAGGAAGCAGTGGCGTGGGTTTCAAGGCCATATATGGCAAATAACCTGGAGTCAAAAGCAAACCCATTAAGGCGTTTGCCCTGTGAGAGGAGCTCAAGGACTGAGATGCATTGAGGCAGTCGTTTTTAACAGCCTTGGCTGATTAGGACTGTCTGCCCCCAACATGGGTCTGGGGTGAAGACCTGGTTTCAGGAATTTTAAAAAGCTCTTCAAGTGATTCTCATGGGCAGCTGGAGTTGAGAATCACTGATTTCATTTCTACCAACTCATTATTCTGGAGAAAAGCTGATTAGGTAGAATGGGAAAGGAGACATTTAAATGAACTAAACTTCTCTCTCTCTCATGTATGATTGATTCATATAAGTAAATGCCTGTTAGTGAAAACACCACCATATAACCATATGCACAGCCTCTTTGCACACAGTTTCATGAATCCGCTTTTCAGCATGTTGATCCCTAGTGGCTGTAGCTCCATCTGGCAGCTGCAGAGGAGCCATATCAATCAACTGAGGGTTGAGGGCCTTGAGCTCACAGCTTATGGCTCATGGAAACATACAAGGCTTATGGCTACACACACATTTATGTGTCAAGCAGTGTGAATGCTCTGATCCTCTTAGGGAAAGGGGAGGAAAAAGGAATGTAAAAACAGTGAGTGCCTACCATTTTCCTGGATTTATACTGTGTCTGTTTTCTGTGGTTTCCTATCATCTCCCTACAATGTCCTATTAGGTGGTTCATTGTTAGTAAGCAACAGAAGTTCACTCTGACCAACTGGCAGGCTCTTGAGAGTTCCAGAGATGAGTAGAAAGACTGAGAAGAAGCTGCAGAGCCAAGCAGGACCCAAAACTGCTCCCTAGACCTGAGAAACCTAAACTGCAGTTCTGTAGCAAGGGGTGCCCATGTCAACAAGCCTCTGCTACAGCCCTATATGCTCCTTTGAACATCTGTCTACCCGTTGTCAGTGGCTCAAACTTCAGGATGCCAGGAAAGAATGTCCTTCGGGCAAGCTTAGGTCACAGTTTCACCACTGGCTCTGCCACAGGAAGGAGAAAAAACAACCCAACTCTTCCTATAACTCAGTTGGAAGTGGCTCCTGCATTCACTCTCCCACCAGTATCAGTGCCAGTGGGGTCGACTACTACCCCTCCTGAAATAATTCAGGGAGCCCCCAGGATGCAGGCATAGAACCTGGGTGATAAAAACATGACAATTGTTCACTGTACACTCCTCAATGAACTACCCTCCCTATGGTAGGGATGGGGAAAATGACGTCAATTTTTTACCCACAGAAAGGAGATTTGAAATTTGTACCTGCATAGGTTTGACCTCACATTCCTCCTTTCTGTGGTTTGTGTAATGTTGCCTGAGTATCCTGAAGACCCCACTGTTCTTGTGTTGCATAAACTTCTGTTGCAAGTACAGAAGAGACAGGTGCTATAATTCAGTGCTGCGCCATCCACAAGCCTCCTGAGACTCTGCAGAATGATACAGACAGTGCACAGGACATCCCTGCAAGGAATTGCAGATAAACACATTTGAAAGGAGCAATTTGCTCCCACTGCCTCAAACCCTATACCATCTGAGGAACCCTGAAGGAGCCTAGAGCAGCAGGATTCCTATACCCATTTGATTGAAAAACAGATAGAAGGAAAAACCAGAAAAACATGCAGAAACATTTCACCCACAGTCTTCTCATTCCTCTGAGAGTTGGGATAGGGCCATTGATGGGGTCCTGTGGGAAGCAGGGTCTGAACCCTCACCTTCAGGTATTTACCCCTTGATGGAACATCTAAGAAATGTAGGAAGAGGAAAATCAGTATGAGTAGACGTGAATACAAATAGCTTCCTGGCTCCACTGTGGCTTTAGGAAGTTCTCCCAGTGGGTGGTTATGTGGGATTTTCTTTGGCAAAATGTGAGAGTAAAACACCTGAGTATCCGTCACTGTGTCCTTAGACCATCAGTTCAGCTGTTTTTATAAAAGGGATTTTTTAGGATGGTTAGTCTTTGCATTAGTCTGTTCTCATGCTGCTACAAAGAACTGTGCAGGACTGGGTAATTTATAAAGGAAAGAGGTTTAATTGACTCACAGTTCTGCAGGAATGAGGAGGCCCCAGGAAACTTACAGTCACGGCAGAAGGGGAAGCAAAGACGTCCTTCTTCACCTGATAACAGGAAGAAGAAGTGCTGAGCAAAGGGGAAAAGCCCCTTATAAAACCAGATCTCATAAGAACTCACTCACTATCATGAGAACAGCAGCATGGCATGTGAGTAACCACCACCATGATTCACTTACTCTCACTGGGTCCCTCTCACAACTCGTGGGGATCCTGGGAACTACAATTCAAGATGAGATTTGGGTGGGGACACAGACAAATCATATCATTCTGCCCCGGCCTCTCCCACATCTCATGTCGTCACACTTCAAAACACAATTATGCCTTCCCAACTGTCCTCCAAAGTCTTAAATCATTTTGGCTATAACCCAGAAGTCCAAGTTTAAAGTCTCATCTGAACAAGGAGCCTCACAGGCTCCTCTGCTTAGGAGCCTGTAAAATCAAAAGCAAGTTAGTTACTTCTTAGATGCAATGGAGGCACTGGCATTGGGTAAATACACCTGTTCCAAATGGAAGAAATTGGTCAAAACAAAGGAGCTACAGGCCCTATGTGAGTCTGAAATCCAATGAGGCAGTAATTAAATATTAAAGTTTCGACATAATCTACTTTGACTCCATATCTTACATCCAATCACACCGATGCGAGAAGTGGGCTCCTATGGCCTTGGGGAGGCCCGCCCCTGTGACTTCGCAGGGTACAGCTTGCTTCTCAGCTGCTTTCACGGGCTGGCATTGTGTCCACAGCTTCTCCAGGCATGTGGCACAAGCTGTTGGTGGTCTTCTGCTGTCTGGAGGACAGTGGCCCTCTTCTCACAGCTCGTCTAGGCAGTACCCCAGTGGAGACTCAGTGTGGGGGCTTCAGCCCCACATTTCCCTTCTGCACTGGCCTAGCAGAGGTTTTCCATGAGGGCCCTGCCCCTGTAGCAATCTTCTCCTTGGACATGCAGGCATTTTCCTACATCCTCCAAAATCTAGGCAGACGTTCCCAAACCTCAATTTTTGACTTCTTTGCACCTTCAGACTCAATACCATGTGGAATATGCCAAGGTTTGGGGCTTTTACCCTCTGAAGCCATGGCCTGAGCTGTAGCTTGGCCCCTTTTAGCCCTGGCTAGAGTGGCTGGGGTGCACACAGCAGGGGGGCCCTGGGCCCAGCCCAAGAAACCACTTTTTCCTCCTGGGTCTCCATGTCTGTGATGGGGAGGGCTGCTGTGAAGGTCTCTGACATGCCCTGGAGACATTTTTTCCATTGTCTTGATTAACATTTGGCTCTTCCTTACTTAGGCAAATTTCTATAGCCAGCTTAAGTTTCGCCTTAGAAAATGGGTTTCTCTTCTCTATTGCATCTTCAGGTCACTAATTTTCTGAACTTGTATACTGTTTCCCTTTAAATATACATTTCTGTCGGGTGGCCGCCTTCAGCCAAGAGCTATAGAAGAAACCCTTAGGCCTTCCAAAAGGGTTTGTGATGATATTCTACAAGCATTTTTTCCCTTAATATTTCTGCCACTACCCAGAGTGAATCCCCACGTTCCCAGTTCCAGACCACCTCTTCATGAATACACAAAACTGAGAGCTTTTCACGGCACCCAAGTCACATCGTGAACATGTTGCTGCTCAGAAATTTCTTCTGCTAGATACCCTAAATCATCTCTCTCAACCCACAGATCTCTAGGGCAGGGACAAGGAGTCACCAGTCTCTTTGGTAAAGCATTGCAAGAGTGACCTTTACTCCAGCTCCCAACAAGTTTCTTCTCTCCATCTGAGACCGCCTCTGCCTGGACTTCATTGTCCAGATCACTGTCAGCATTTTGGTCAAAGCCATGCAACAAGGCTCTAGGAAATCCCAAACTTTCCCACATATTCCTGCCTTCTGAGCCCTCCAATCTCTGGGAAGTTCCAAACTTCCCAGCATTTTTCTGTCTTCTTCTGAGCCCTCCAAACATTTTTAGTCTCTGTTACCCAGTTCCAAAGTAGCTTCTACATTTTCAGGTGTCTCTATAGCAGCACCCCACTCTCTGTGGTGCCAATTTACTGTATTAGTCCATTCTCACCCTGCCGTAAAGAACTGCTTGAGACTGGACAATTTATAAAGGAAAGTGGTTTAATTGACTCACAGTTCCGCAGGGCTGAGGAGGCCTCAGGAAACTTATCATCATGGCAGAAGGGGAAGCAAACATGTCTTCCTTCACATGATGCCAAGAAGAAAAAGTGCCAAGCAAACGGGGAAAAGGCCCTTATAAAACCATTGGATCTCATGAGAACTCACTCACTATCACTAGAAGAGAAGCATGGGGGTAACAGCTCCATGATTCAGTTATCTCCCACTGGATGTTTTTGATGATGCCTGGGGATTATGGAAACTATAATTCAGGATGAGATTTGGGTGGGGACACAGCCAAACCATATTCACCTTGTTTGCTTAAATGGAATTTATTGTTGTTGTTATTATTTTGGGGATTTACAAACAGAAGAGGTTGCTTTGCAACTAAAGTTCTTCGTGGTCTTCTTTGGCTATGTTCACAGCCAGTCATCAAGGTTCACACTTTGTAATCTTGAGTTGACTTTTTATCTATGCATGAGTAGCTCCTTAGAGCTTCACCATGCCCTAGAGGTCTACCTGATAGCCTGCTTTTCCACAAGACTCAAAGCAACTAAAGAGATAAGGCCCTCGGTACCTTCTCATGTCACCACTGCATCCAGTCGAATGCTAATGTGATGGCTGGTATGAATTCTGGTCTGCAGATTTGAGTGGGCAAGGATAGATGTGTGTTTGGAGAGAGAACCCAGTCTTAATCATCAGAGTTTCACTCCCCCTACCTCAGGTACATTACTACCTTCTGGGACAGTGAGGGTTTGGGAGTGGTGGAGGACTGCATCATGCCATGGCAAGGAGGAAGTGGGGGGTGCTTGGGTCTGAAATGTTATCTGTCCACATGGACACACATGGGAACATCCACCCTGGTTGTAGATGGAATGTCTTCATATTCCCCTCATCCCATCTAGGTGCAATTTTTCTGTGTAACACTCCTGGTTTATGCTTAGGAACACAGGGATCATGGGCTTGGTTTGGGAAATTTTGGGAGCTTGCTGAATGCAATAATGATAGCCGACATTCATTAAATATCTATTTGTGCCAAGCGCTGTTTAAGTGCTTAATTTTTTAAGCACATTTAATCCTCAGAACATTTCTATGATGTAGGTGCTGTTATTACTTACATCTTTCAGAAGAGGCAGAAACTGAAATACAAAGAGGTTAAACAACTGGCCAGAGGCCCTATGGTTTATAAAAGAATTTAATTTAAGATATTGAAAGCCTACCCTTTCTAACATGCAGCCCCAGAGCACATGTGTTGGAAAATTCATCTTCATAAATGCGAAAGAGGAAGGCAGGCACTGATTCTGTGAGATTCCCTTTTTTTTTTTTAACATAAGAGCACTGAAGAGACTGAGATAACTAAAATATTTTCCTTATTTAACATATATTTGTTGAAGATTAAGCTTGGTGCTGGGGATTACCAGCGAATAAAGCATGCTGGCAGGGCCTTTCCTGAGTGATCAATGCTGTGAGAATGAGCATGTGGTGTTTGCATTGGAGGGACAAGGTGCCAACTTAAGTCAGTGCTTCTCAGAGTAGATCAAGTGAAGTTGTATCCACCTTGACCAAAATCTGTATTTGTCACTGTGAATTACAGAGGTCCAAAGGCCATTAGGTAACCTGCAGTGGCCCTTCCAAGGACTTTACGCATGAATAATTATCAGGAGAAATGGCATTTTCAAAACAAAAGGGCAGTGTTTGCCTGCTGGGGCCCACATGGGGTTTATGAGGAAGAGCCCAGAGCCACAGAGTTGGAGCTGTGGGCACCTGTCTTGACACTTTCACTACTTATGCACCTTGGGAGGGTCACCGAAGCTCACTGGGCCTCAGTTCCTGGGCTCTTACCTTCTCCAGGTGTTGTGGAGTATAAACAAAGTTTTATAGACAAACACCTTCTCCAGGTGTTGTGGAGTATGAACAAAGTTTTATAGACAAACACCTTCTCCAGGTGTTGTGGAGTATGAACAAGCTTTTATAGACAAACACCTTCTCCAGGTGTTGTGGAGTAAGGTGAACCTTGAGCACACTTAGTGGCACCACATTTGCTTCAGTACATGATCGATTCCATCAACCAAGAAATGTATTAGGGACCAGATGAAATTTGAACAGATTACTTAATGTCATTTCAAACTAAGGAGTGCCAATTCATTTTTCCAAGAGGGCTGAGGTTGACAAGTAGCAGATTACCTCTGACTTAAAGTATAAAGAAGAAATAAAAAGAGGGCCATGTTCAAAGCTGCTTAGGAGGCATTGTGTTTAATAACTCAGGGAAGCATCTAACTCAGCATATTCAGGTGCAAGATAGCAGAGCAAAGTGAGATGTCACCTTCACCTCCCTCCTCCAAAGCTGAAGGTATGAAAAGTAAACTGATTTTTTAAGTGGAAAAAAAATGTTATCAGTAACAAAGACTGGAGAGGGGAATCAGCTAAAGAGTGAGACAGATGTTTTCAAAAATCGGCTCAGTGCATCTGATCACAGCTGCAGAGTCCCCTCCCCCGTCAAGGCCTCAGGCAGCATGGGATGAGAGTGTGTTGGATTGGATATAGCTGCATATTCTTTGATTCTCTAACTGTTGAGATATGGGATCTAATCCCCCACTCTTGAATTTGTACTAGTGTTAGTGAATTGCTTACCCAGTGGAATGTAGCAGAAGTGATGATCTGGAATTTCTGAGGATAGATCAAAAGAAGCTTTGACTTTGTCCCAGCATCTCCAGGATCACTTGGTCTTGGAACTCTGAGGCAGCATATAAGAAATCCATCTGTTTTTCTGGGAGATCATGTAAAAGGCTCTGAGACTTCATGGAAAGGAAGAGGAACCAGGTGAACTCAGTCTTCCAGCCTCTTCAGTCAAGCAACCAGACACATGGATAAGACTGTCTTGGATCTTCCAAACCAGAAAGGCCAGCAACTCAGTACCACCAAGTGACCTCAGTCAAGCTCCATGTGTAGCAGAAGAGTCTCCCAACTGAGCCCTGCCCATATACCTGATATACAAAATCAGGAATATAGAATAAAAGTGTGGCATTTTAAGCCACTAGGTTTTGTGGTAGCTTGTGAAGCAGCAATAGATAAGTATTGGTAAGTAAACAGCAGTCAGGAAAAACGTCACTAATAAGCCCCGCTTGCAAGAGGGCAGATGAGAGTAGATACACCAGCTCATGGTCTGTTTTGTCTTTTATCTATTTTCTCCCCTTACCCTGCTGTGCTGTGCTTTTCACTGAGTATACCTCTGCAGTCTACATTTCCCAGGTTTTCAATGTCACCCAGCTCTGGCTTTTGATTACATTTGGTCAGTGGAAGCCGCTGATAGGAAACTTGTGGATTGGGAAAGAGGAGGATTCAAGATAATTCTCTCCTCTCTCACTCCACATTCCCTACTCATGCCAAATGGTTCCTCCCACCAGTGGGTTCAGCTTTCCCAGTTCCTGCAGGGAGACCTTACTCTTGGCCTCTTTTAATATCACCTCTTTGCTTTGTCCTTCTGACCCTAAAAGCAGAGGCTTCCTGTGTTTATTTGTATTTGGACTGCATCATCATCCTCTAGTTCCCATTTCAGCGATTTCAGCACCTCTGTAACTAGTTCCTGATATCAAAGTTCTTCTGGTCAATTATCTGGGATGGGTCCTGTTCCCTGACTTGGCTCTGCAGATGTAGCAGTTTGAGGAGATATTTTCTTTTTTGATTGATTCTATCTTATACAAGAGGCAGAGACAAACAGTGGGCTTGTCCTTGTGTCAGTCCCAGCTGCGATCAAAGGCAGATGGATCATAAGCATTCAGTAATGAATATAGTCAAACAGAAGACATAATAAATATGATACAAACTTTGGAAAGACCCAGAGGCAGAGGAAAAAGAACACAGAGGGAACCAGGTAATATTTTTTTTTCTACTCAGTGAACTTGTTATGCAAAGGTGAAAAATCAATTTTTATATTTCTTTTCCTTTTTATCTTTTTGGGTAGTTGAAGGATTGATAATAAAAAAAAATCATTCAAGGATGTCTCTCTCTATCAAAAACAAGGATCCAAGACCGAGAGATAAATTGGAAGGATAATCTGAAGCCCAAGATTATCCAAGTGCATGGAAGAAATGTAATACTAACCTTTCGTCCTTGTTTCCATCCCCTTCTCAGCACACATGCACACACAGCATTGTGTGAACGCAGGCACAGAACATTTGAAAGCATTACAGAAAGGGAGAATAGTACTTAGTTATACCATCAAAGCTTTGACAAGTGTTCATGCACCCTTCGCAAGATAAAGCATGGACAAGTGCAATTTATACACATTACAGCAGCACAAAAAGATAGTGTGAGCAGAGTTGTCCAAGTTGAGCATGACCCAAGTGAAAATAGAAATGGCAGCCCATTTATGTAAATATGTTGCTGAGAGAAAGCAAGCAAGGAAGAAATGCAAAGCATACGAGGGACAGGAATAATTGATTTTGAAAGAAAAACAACAAAGCAACTTCTCTCTATGTTTTTAAGTGGGTAATTTTTTTAAAAAAATACGAACTTACCAAACCAAAAGCTCAAACATAGAAAACAAAGGAGATACTAAAGTAGATCAAAGAGCCAGTACATGAATTGGGGACTAAAACAGTGAACAGGAAAACTGAGACCGAGGAATAGATACTGGTGAAAAATGTAATTACTGACATAAAGAGAAGTTTGAGATAATCTTGGTTAATTTGTGGAAAGAAAGGCAAAGGGATGAAAGGAATTAGAAGATGAGAGACATGAGCGAAAGAGATGACGCACGATAAGAATACATTCTAACCTTGGAGCTGAGAGTCCCAGAAAGAAAATGAACCAGACATATATTTACAAATAAAAGTTTTTGGATTTTCATTTTACACATCTCTGTTTTTGCTAAATTAAGGAAGGGCTAAATCTATAGATTGAAGGGGTATCCTGTGTTACAGAAAAAGTAATTTATGACAGAATATCAATATGAAACATATCTCGATTATAACATTTCAAGAATAATTAAATAATTTACTAATAATTCAGGTAGAATAAACATTCACGAAAAATTAACAAAATGTATATACCATGTTCAAGGATAAAAATGCACAATGATACGAAAGCGTCAGTTTACCTCCCGTTAATCTGTAGAGTCAATTCAACTCCAACAAAAAAACCAACTAGTTTTTTTTTGAGGAACTTGGCAAGTTGAGTTTTAAATTTATATGAAGATCAAAGGGCCGCTAACAGATAAGACAGTAATGAGAAAAATATATAGATGGGTTTATATATATATATATATATATATATATATATATATATATATATATATATTTTGAGACGGAGTTTCACTCTTGTTACCCAGGCTGGAGTGCAATGGCACGATCTCGGCTCACCACAACCTCCGCCTCCTGGGTTCAGGCAATTCTCCTGCCTCAGCCTCCCGAGTAGCTGGGACTACAGGCATGCGCCACCGTGCCCAGCTAATTTTTTGTATTCTTAGTAGAGACAGGGTTTCACCATGTTAACCAGGATGGTCTCGATCTCTTGACCTCGTGATCCACCCGCCTCGGCCTCCCAAAGTGCTGGGGTTACAGGTGTGAGCCACCGCGCCCAGCCCCTATTTTTTAATAAAATAATAGAAATTAAAATAGTATGATACTGGAACACAATAGATAAATAACCAATGAATAGAAAAAGCCCCAAAATAGACCTATGAAAATGTGAGATTTTATATAACAAAGCTACTTTTGCAGATCAGTGAGAATAAATATATTTTTCAAAAATGACATCAGAATACTAATTATGTAAATGAGAAAAAAGGAATGAGATTTCTGCTTCATGCCATTTACAGGCATTAATTTCAGATCAATTGGGCATTAAAAGGAAAAAGTAAATCAATGTAGAAGAAAATACCAAAGGATATATTTATATCCTCTGAGGATATAAATATTTAGTATTAGATATTAGTATTTAGTATTTAGACTTTCTTAATCTACCAAAACACTGAGCACTAAAGGAAAATTAATAAATTTGACTAAATTTTAAAAATAAGCTTTTTTTAAATCAAAGGCAAACCGTGAGTTTAGGGATGGTATTTGTAATAAATAAACCAACAATTATAATGCACTATATAAAGAATGGCTGTTGTTCAAATAAATAATCTATAATTCAAAGCAAATAGCCAGACATGAAAATGGGCAGAACATATGAACAGATGTTTTATAGAAGAAAATAAAAATAGTTAATAACTATATAAAAAGGTACTGCATCCCATTAGTCATCAGGGAAATACAAATTGAAACCATAATGCTTTAATTGTATACATACCATATCGCCGAAGTTAGGTAATCTGAGAGTAGCAAGAGAAGTTCTTGAGGATATGGAAAAAGGAAATGCTCTTATTATTGCTGGTCGGAGAAAGAAATGGTACAATTCTTCTAGAAAATAATTTGGAATGACCTAGTAATATGACCCCATATTTCCACTTCTAACGTGTCTGAGAGACACTCTCGTACTTGTTCACCAAAAGATATACTTAAGTATTTGTAGAAACACTGTTCATGTCAACAAAAAACTGAAAATGACCGAAGTGACCCTTGAGAAGGTACTGGATCAATAAATTTTGACATATTGCTGCAATAGAATTATTATGTGCTGCTGAAAATAATTCAGTTGTAGCTAGGCACATCAATGAACAATTTCTGTATTATAATATCAAACTTAATTAAAATTTGCAGAAAAATACACTTATATAAAGATACAGATGTGCATCAAACTAACAATATAATGTTCATAGATAATGGAGCAATATGCTCATTTAGGTAAAACTATTAAAAAAAAAGACAAGAAAATAACTAGAAAATTTAGGACAGAAAGCCAGTAAGGAGGATGAAGGTTGTTACTGGAGAGGATCATGCAGGGACATCAAAATGCTAAATATATTCTGGTTCTCAGCTGAGTGCTAAGTTCATGGAGTGTTTATCGTTATCCTTTAAACTGTTCATATATGATATGTACTCTTTAAACTGCCTATATGGAATTTCTATTAATGTTCTACATATACTTATGTGTGTATATGTATATATGTTCTTGTGTTTGTGTGTGTTTATGTGTATATAATACATGTCAAAATTTTTTAAAGTTTGGAAAGAAAAAGCAAGTCCGTGGTTACTTACCAGGGATAGAAGTGTATGCTGGCTTTAGACCTTTCACAGCAACCTTCGCTGCTGTATCAGTCTGTTCTCACACTGCTCATAAAGACATGCTTGGGATTAGGGAACTTATAAAAGAAAGAGGTTTAATTGGACTCACAGTTTCACATGGCTGGGGAGTCCCCACAATCATGGCAGAAGGCAAGGAGAAGCAAGTCACATCTTATGGTGCATGGCAGCAGGCATAGAGAGAACTCGTGGAGGGAAACTCCTCTTTTTAAAACCATTAGACCTTATGATACTCATTCACTATCATAAGAACAATGCAGGAAAGACCCACCCCCATCATTCAGTCACCTCCAACCAGGTTCCTCTCACAACAGGTGGGAATTGTGGGAGTTATAATTCAAGATGAGATTTGGGTGGGGACACAGCCAAACCTTATCAACTGTCATTCAATGCTAGAAGATAATAGAGCAATTTCAGCAAATCACCTAAGTGTTCCATAAAAGGACTTTGGTTACATACACTCACTTGATGCTGTCCACAGAATACCATATAGCTATTCTGGTATGTAAATTTTCCAAACATTAGGTGAAAAACACTGAAGTGCCAAAGAGATAGGATAGGATGTTGAATGGATAGGAAGGTAGATGGGTAGATGGATGGATGCATGGGTGAGTGAGTAGAGGGATGGAAAGATGGATGAATAGAAAGATAAAGATAGATTAGATAGATGATAAATCTAGACAGATGATTATAGATGACATAAATGGATGATAGTGATACAATTTGGGTATTTGTCCCCTCCACATCTCATGTTGAGATGTTACTCACAATGTTGGAGGCAGGGTCCAGAAGATGTTGGGTCATGGGGGTGGATCCTTCATGAATGGCTTGGGGCCCTCCCCATGGTAGTAAATTCTCATTCTGTTCGTTCACACAAAAGCTGGTTGTTTAAAAGAATCTAGTGCCTCCTTCTCTCACCATGTGAAACACTGGTTCCCTTCACCCTCCTCTTCAAGTAAAGCTTTGAAGCTAAGCAGATGCTGGTACCATGCCTGCACAGCCGGCAGAACCATGAGCCAAATAAACCAATTTTCTCTATAGCCTACCCAGTTTCAGGTATTCCTTTTTAGCAACGCAAAGCAGACTAACACAGACAGATAGTTAGATGATAAATTAAATCAGATAGATAGATGATATGATTAGATGAATAGATACATAGATAAATGATTAGAAGAGACAGCGAGAGAGAGAGAGAGAGAGAGAGAGAGAGAGAGAGAGAGAGACAGAGACAGACGGAGAGTGTGAGAGAGAGATATCGAGATCAGGTCTTTCCTACATCTCAAGTAGCATTCCTCCAAGCCCCCATCATCTTGGTGAAGTTTGTTTTCAGGCTAGAGCCTGAAATTCAGCTGTCTGCCTCCTTTGTGCTTTGGCGATGGTGGGCTCCCTCTGAGCCCCGTGTGAGCAGGGACCTTGTCTTCCTTGGGCATCCTCGAGGCCACAGTGTGCAGTGTCAGGCATATAGCACGCAGTAAGTGTCTGTTGACTGGAAGATTTGATTAAAGCCAAGGCCATGATACATTTGAAGGCATCAGAAGAGTCTCTATGTTCTGAGAGTTCGGGTTTTGCCGATGTGAAAATGTGACCGTTTTTCGCTCATGGTCATGTATCTCAGACTCTGTGGTTAAGGTTTCCCCTGCACGTCCATCCCAGTGCAGAGCGTCTCCATCTCGGCACCACTGACCTCTGGGACTGGGTAATCCCGGTTCTGTCTGTGGGTGGGTGTGTTCCGAGCATTGTAGGACATTGGACGGTGTTGCTGACAACCAGAAATGTCTCCAGACATTACCAGCCGTCCCCTGGGGCCACATCATCCATCCTCATTGGAAATTATTGCCCTGAGGAAACTTTTCCTTCTTATTATAGAACGAAATACTTGAATCTCAGATTCTCTTTGAAATGTATATGACAATTTCCTTTTATTTTTATGTTTTTACTGTTACTTTAAGTTCTGGGATACATGTGCAGAATGTGCAGGTTTGTTACCTAGGTATACATGTGCCACGGTGGCTTGCTTCACCTGTCAACCCCTCATCTAGGTTTTAAGCCTCACATGCATTAGGTATTTGTCCCAATGCTCTCCCTCCCCTTGCCCCCAGCCCCTGACTGGCCCCAGTGTGTGATGTTCTCCTCCCTGCGTCCGTGTGTTCTCATTGTTCAGCTCCTACTTATGAGTGAGAACAGGTGGTGCTTGGTTTTCTGTTCCTGTATTGGTTTGCTAAAAATGATGGCTTCCAGCTTCACCCATGTCTCACAAAAGAACATGAACTCGTTCTTTTTTATGACTGCAGTAATGTTTACAATAATTTTCAGTAAGTTTTGTATCCCTTTTCTTGCCGCTGCTTCTTGTGATTTAAATTCTTCCACGATCATCTCTCTCTGTTTTTTCTGCATTTCATATGCCTTACTGGTAGAAAAACTTATTTGGCTCTAAAGACAATCATATTACCCATTTTTCTAGATGCTATTGAGAGAAAACAAAAGTAGAGGAAACTGTTTATTCAGGAACCAAAATGTATGTGCTGAAAACAACCAGAATTTAACAGGACAATCTCAGCTCTGGGATGATGAACTGCAGGACAAATCCTACATGAGAAAGTCCCCAAAACGATTATGGTTAAGGGCTAGAACATAAAACATATGTAGAGTTAGACTTGATATATTTTTGAAATCAAAAATTTTTAAGTAAGAGGATAATTTTGCTGTAATGGACATGATTTGTTGGGAAAAGATGTCTGAAAACGGGGTTACTTTGGTGAGGATGAATATACATTCTCAGAAGAAAATGACATTTCTGACATTCTCCACCTAAGTGAGTATAAGTACTCAGCCACATTTTAAGGTGAATTTATCCATTTTATTTGCCAGAAGGGACATCTATGCAGACTGCTTCAATTCAGATCTATGCAGATTGAGTGTGCCACTCAGAAAATGAGTCCGTTCCAGAGCCTATTTCAAATCTCTGATGCCTCCAAAATTAGCACCTGATACCCCTTTGCATTGATTTGAGGAAGATTTGTTTTAATTCTGATTTTGAAACTCTTGACTATATTACAGCACAGAAAACTCAGGGGGGCTTGCATTTCAGACAAGAAGAAATGGAGGATGCCGGGAGGCACTGATTTAAGTCTTCACATGTCATCTGCAAACTGTCAGCGGGGGTTTCCTCTGTGTGCTGAGCTGGTGGGGTGACCATCATCGTGCCTAGAATTAGGTCTCTTTTCCTTGAAGACCGATGTCATCTCAGAAAAGGGGCAAAACCCACTTTTCACAAAAGGTGTCCCTCATTTTCGTTTACATCTGTTTTATGGAATTAAGTGGCCTGTTTCTGTTCTACGGAGCCTTTGAATCAGACACTTAAGGGACTCTCAGATTGGTAAGGAGCAAAGGTTGGTTATTGTTTTTTGCTGTAGAAGTAGGACATGGCAGATTGCTCCATTAGATGCTGGAAGTGTCAGAGCCTACCAAGTACAGACCCAGAAATTGTCAGCGTGGTACTTGGACTGATCCTCCCTGTCTCTTGCAAGAATGTCAGTGTAATTCCAACACATTTTGCCTGAACTGCTCTGAATTTTATTTGGACATGAGAAGACCAGGAGAATGGGGGCTAGTGTTTTCTCAGTCCTGGATCTTTGTTTTGTTTTTTCAGATTTCTTTCAGGCAGAAATTTCAGGTTTGTACATGGTGATATACAGTGGTGATCATTTTTCTCAAAATGTAAAAACTTTTTTATGATTGAAATGTCCACACATGTACGAAAGCAGAATGGAATAACGGAGCTGTACGTCACCCAGATCCAATCATTATCTGTGTTCGGCAGTTTCGTTTCATTATTCCCTCTTCCAAATACTTTTAAAAAAGTTAACTTGGCAATATTCTGGATGAAAGAAGCCAGTCCCAAAGGTCACATGTTATATGATTGCATTTACGGGGCTTTCTGGAAAAGTTAACATATGGTAATGGAGAATCGATTCATGGTTGCTAGGGTCCGCAGAGGAGAGATGGTTCTCCTACAAAGCGAAAGCATGAGAGAGTTTTGGGGGTAACACAACTGTTTTGTACCTTGACTGTGATAGTGACGACATGAATCTAAACGAGTCTTAAAATTCACAGAACTGACTGGGTGTGGCGGTGCAAGCCTGTAATCCCAGCACTTTGGGAGGCTGAGGCAGGCAGACCACCTGAGATCAGGAGTTTGAGACCAGCCTGGCCAACATGGTGAAACCCGTCTCTACTAAAAATACAAAAATTAGCTGGGCGTGGTGGTGTGCGTCTGTAGTCCCAGCTACTGGGGAGACTGAGACAGGAGAATCACTTGAACCCCGGAGGTGGAGGTTGCAGCGAGCCAAGATCATGCCATTACATTCTACCCTGGACTATTGTCTCAATATAAATAAATAAATAAACAAAAACAAAAACCCACAAAAACTCATAGAACTGTATACCAAAATATTTATGTATACATACATGCACATATGTAGATTACATGCATCTGTCAAATCGCCAAAACTCGCATACTCTTAAAACGTACAATCGAGTTTTTTATTACCCGACACTGACCTAACTTGTCCCACCAGCGCATCCTCACCCAGCTGTTCTTTTTCCATCTTGAGCATTCGGGCTCGGGGGAACTTTGGTTACTTATATCATTCCCCTTTGTATGGTCAAGGGAGGGGACACTAGCTGTTGTACCTCACCAACCCAGACGTCTCAGATGCCTAATATGATAAATGTGCACTTCTTGGACACACGAAGGCCAATGCTCATTGCAGAGCCGCCAGTGGGTAAGCTGAGGACCTGGGCTTCCTCTGGGGCTCTGCCGTGTTTCACATCCAGCCAACAGACGGGAAGTGAGAGTGTGCAGGGTTATGTAGGACATTCTACAGTCCTGGAAGTGGGATTGCCCAAATGCCCTTGGCCGGCAACTCAGTCACGTGGCTACATGACCCTGACAGGCCATGAAGATGGGAGGCCTGGCTGTGTGGGCTCCGAGAGGAGAGGCTGGCTTGGTTTTTAGGACTTTGTTCTTGGTTTTCCAAGGTCGATGAAATGAGTCCGTCTTCACCTTGACCACTGTCCACCTTAAGTTGCATTTTTGCATTATCAGGTCATTACCACGAGGGGGAATTCTTTGCTGGAGCAGCCTGGGGTCCGCAGCAGAGAGGCTCAGCCCAGGCCTTAACGTTTCTTTTCATTTTAAGCCCTAGTCCTAGGCAGTCTGATTCCCACTGTGCTACTGTGTCCCTCAGGCTTGCGATTTGTGAGAATCCAACCCATCCTACCACTCTGCTCTTTGTAGCCTTGCTTTCTTCTTTCTCCCTCTTTCAAGCTCTGATCAAGGACAATTTCTCCTTAATTTACAAATTAGCTATCACTTCCTTAAATAGCTTGTGCTTCTCTTGGGCCATAGACTGCCCTTCCGCTCTGTGCTCCACTCAGCCAGTGTCTTTCTGCTCTGGGGTTTCCTCTCCCCACCCCATCACCTCTCATCACCCTCCCTTCCACAGCCCTGGTCCAAGTTTCAAAAAAACTTCAGCCTTCCTCACCTTATTTTTTCCATACAGGCACCCTTACACGTTAGCTGGCTGTATTTGCTCATTTTCTTACTTTTCCTGTGGCACCTAACCAATATTTAACCTTTGTTCACTGACTTAAACAGCTGGTACTTAGAGTTCTGAGAATGCTAATAAAAGTTTCCCTGGCTGGGGTGCTGGCCATATGTACTTCTTCTTAAATGTATCCACCTTCCTTTATTACGGCATATATTTTTCATGGAAACTCATTTTCAATTTAATATTGAAAACTTTTCACAACTACCATTTTTCAACTGATGGGAGAACAAGTATTTCCCAAAGTAAGACGTGTCAAAGATCTTTTAAGTTGCTTCTCTTCCCCCAAGAATAAAACGAGTTCCTGAATATGAAAAGTGTTTTGCAAGTTTCTTCTATCCTCTGGCCATATGTTTTTTACTTTTCAGTTTTCTTTGCTAGGAACATTATTAAACACTATTTTTTGTATATCATCTCAATATTCATCTTTTCTTTGCTTTTTTTCCTCTCTTGCCAAAAGAAGTTTTTAGTGACTCCTCACTCCAAAGAAAAGGAAACATGAAAAATATTTCCAAGATTTTTTAACAAAAGTGGGCAAATTCAAATTTGTTTCTTTTTCTTTTGGAAATGGTAAAGAAATACTGTAAAAACTTCTGCTGAATGTAAAATGTGTATCTTCCCCGTTTTCTCTGAGCTCTTGGTTACCTCAGGCTTAGAGCTCAGTTTACATTTTTGGTGGTGCTTTGAGGAGGACTTTTGAGCCATTGTTTCAGAAGTGTGCCTAAAAATGAAATGGGTTTTATTTCTTTATAGAGTTGGTTTTGTAACCACCCAAGGGGTTCACCTTTCCTGCCTCCTAGACAGAGCCAATTCATCAGGACAGGGGAATTGCAATAGAGAAAGAGTGATTCATGCAGAGCCGGCTGTGTGGGAGAATGGAATTTTATTATTACTCAAATCAGTCTCCCTGAGCATTTGGGGAGAGCAGAGTTTTTAAGGATAACTTGGAGGGTGGGGGAAGCCAGTGAGCCAGGAGTGCTGATTGGTCAGGGATAAAGTCAAAGAGAGTTAAAGCTGTCTTCTTACACTGAGTCCGTTCCCGGGTGAGGGCTACAAGATCAGATGAGCCAGTTTATCCATCTGGGTGGGGCCAGCTCATTCATCAAGTGCAGGGTCTGCAAAATATCTGAAACACTGATCTTAGGAGGAATTTAGAGAGTCAGAATCTTGTAGCACCCCACTGCATGACTCTTAAACCATCATTTCTACTCTTGTGGCTACTGTCAGTCCTACGAAGGCAATCTAGTCCTCAGGCAAGAAGGAGGTCTATTTTGGGAAAAGGCTGTTACCATATTTGCTTAAACTATAAACTAAGTTTCTCCCAAAGTTAGTTCAGCCTACAACCAGGAATGAACAAGGACAGTTTGGAGATTAGAAGCAAGATGGAGTCAGTTAAGTTAGCTCTCTTTCACTGTCTCAGTCATAATTCTGCAAAGGCGGTTTTAATCCCTCTCCTTGGGTTTTATAACACCTTAATCTTAAGGTGCAGGTGGTGAAGATGGGTAAAGGCCATCGATTACTCTGGCTTCTTCCTGCTGACAGGGGACATAATGGGAATGAGAGTGAACCCCAAGATGAGAAGAGTGAAACTGCTTTCCAACTGTCAGAGTGGACTCATGCAGGCCTGGCTGGGTTTCTAAGGCTTGGATGGGAAAAACATTAGTACTCTCATCTATAGTTTTACTACAGTGTTTAAGTTAACACTGTAGTAAATAATGAGTCCTAGGATGAGAAGTACAATTCTCAATTATAAAAGCAAGGATTTGAAAGATTAGTCTGGTGACTTCTAACCCACAAAAAATTCAGAATTTAGTCTAAACTGCAGGAAAAAAAAGAAACACCTTAAGAACAGCTAACAACAGTGTACTATAGTTTTTTTGAAAGCATAATTTTTCTCTTTCCAGTCCCCATTTTTATAAAAACAAATCATGATAGAACTGATTTGTTTACAAAATAAACTTTAGTTCTTTCTGTACTTGGCCTGATTATTTGCACAAAATTCAGCAGGAATAATTATTTTTCACTTAGGCTTTTTTTTTTAAATTGGCTTTGATAGAACTCTGTTCCATGGAAGAATCTCAGATAAGACTTTTTAAAAGCCGAGCCCAGCCATGCATTTGTACTCTCAAATACCTATGAGTTGAGCAAATTCCTCTCCTCTTGAGGACCCAAGATAACTTGGGGTTACTGGGCCCATCAGAAAGTGACATACTTTACTTACTACAGAAAAGGAAGCTTGTATGGACTCTCTGTGGACAAACTATGACGCCACATTCCCCAATGGGCTTTAATTGGCTTTATAAGTCAACTTTGATGCTTTAAAGAAAGCATGCCATTCCAGTCAAAGCCTTGGTAAAATAACCAATTTCTCCTATTGTGTCCTGTTACAAAAGCAAACAGACTCTTATTGCGCTTATGCAATTAATATACTGCCATAATTTGAGAATACTCACAAATAGTTTCCAAATTCTGGAGAAATCTGGTAGAGAGAAGCAAATATGCTCCAAACTTTATTCACAGGAGTGTATTTTACTCACTTGTTAAAAGTTGCAAATAGCTCTAAAGAAATAAGTTCTCTTGACTCTGAAAACAAAAGGTTTAGCAATGTTTAATACATTAGCTCCCCATGAGAATCTTAGAAGTTCATTTTTTCCTCTAGTCTAGTAGCACAATTTTTAAATTTATCTGAGACCTCCACTCAGAGTCCTATATCTGATTATAAACTGTCGTGTGAAAAGGACCAAAGCAAGGCAAGATGTCTGTGGGTGACAAAAGTCTATAGGCACTATTAAAGCTACAATTGACTAGGAATTTTGGTTACCTCTGTAGCTTACAACAATTTTACATAACAATTATGATTATTAGTAGTGTGACTAAATTATGTCAACATTATAGAAGTTTCCCATACTTTTGGAACACATATTAAGAACTTATTTATACAAATATAATCCAAAGTAAACCAAATACCATTCACTTTTCTATTTGAAAGTTTTCCCTCTATTCTAATGAAATAATCTCCAGTATTATTAATCAGAATCCTGCATTTAAAGAAGACCTGTTAAATTTTATAGATAATTATGAAACCATCTTTTAAAGAGGATCAAAATGAGACAGCAATTGTCTGTGGTTGATGAAAACATTTTAGGACAGCCACAGTTAAAGGCACGATTGACAAGGAAATTTGTTACCTCCATGGCACACAATCTGTTAACATAATAATTATAATTATTACTAATAACATATACTAAGTCATATTAGAATTGTAGCCGTTTTACATAATTTTAGAACATATACCAACAGCACATTTACACAAATATAGATCAACGAAAGCCAAGCACCATTTTATATTTGACAGTGCTTACTGTACGATTTTTGTACCAAATAAACCAAATGTCATTTTTGGACTTTAGGTTAGAAAAATAATTTCTTTTAGGACTTTAGGTTAGAAAGAGACCTAATTTATAATTTGATTTTGGAAAGTTTGTCAAATATCAAATTTTTAAAACACTGGATATCACAAAATAGAATCCCAGGTTATCATAAGTTCTTAATTTGGCCAAAACTGTAACTCTAAAATCTTAAAAACCTCTACTCTGATAGGAGACTTAGCTTTCCAAATGAGGCCTAATAAGATAGCATGAGGGTAATTGAATTTCTCTCTTCTCTCTCCTCCCTTTTTTCCCCCTGCCATTCACCTAAAGGAAAAAACAAAACCCTTTCATTATCTTTTAACATTATATCAAAATTGTCTTCAAAAGAGAAAACCAAATTCCATGTTTTCATTTGTGCACCTTAAATGTTAAAGCTAGTTTTTAAAATAAAATTTTATATTTGTATCTGGTTTTAATTAGTTTTACCATAAGGTAAGATTTTCATAAACTTTTTAGAGCCCTTTACAATTTTCCATCAAACAGCAGATCAATTTTCTAAGAAAACTCTGTTGTTTGGACGCATGGGCCCAGATTCTGGCCCTATAGGAGTATGATTTTAATGTTTAAACTATGGAAAAAAAACATAATTTCTTTTAATTCTTAGCCACCTTGTTTAAACCTAAAAAATTTTTAATAAGATTAACCCTTTATAAAGCCTTTTTGCTTTGCTTAAACCTTCAATTTTGTCCCATTACTCTTTTAGGTTAAGATAATCTTTAAACTGTCTGAACTAGACAAAATTATATTCCCTGTAACAACAGCCAGATTCTTATGCCTTCTTAGAATCTTTTACCAAAAACACATTCTCTAAGCAACTTGTATGTAAAACTGTTTCTCCAGTAATCTCAGTTTCATGTTACGGTGTTAACTGTTAGCAACTTTTATTTTTATTGAAAAACCTGATAAATAAGGAATTTTAATTATGTACTGAGGTGGAGCCCAGGACACCAGCCAGAAATGAAGATAAGGTCTGACTCTTTTCAGCAGAGCTAGGGGCATGGCTCTCCACATGTCCCCAGGCCTTGTCTATAATCTAATGCTCTGAAGTAGGTAAATTGACAATTTTTAAAAGTCAAAGAAATGGTTTGACCTTAAAGCATTTAGCAGATTTGATATCTGACCTTAATTAAGACTAAATGTTTACATTTTCAAGACGTTCTATTTTACCAATAATCTTTAAAACTGTCTTTATTTTCAAAAGATTACTAACATTATATGAACAAAATGTCATTCAAGTCTCTGTTTTGCTGACAAAGTACTTAAGTGCTTATTTTTGTAAGCCGATTATTCAGACCTCTTTTATATATAAACATCACACACGCACAACACACACATGAATGCAGACAAACAGAAGATTCAGCAGTTGTAAGATTTTTCATTTGCCAGTTTCTTAATTGGATATCTGGCTCAGGGTGGAGATCTTGGAGGAGCAGGGCCTGGGAAGCATACATTTCTAGGGCCTAATGGCAGCTGAAAGCAAAGACAGATCCCCAAAATTAAGGGTGCCATTTTATACCAGAACATGGATCCCCAGAAGACGAGAAATACTACTGGAGAAGACAGTGCAGTGCTTTTTCCAACTGTGTATTTCATTGTAAGGCAACCCAAAGCTAATCAGCCCATTTAGGTGGTTTCCGTTTAAGAAAACTAAAATATAATTTATTTCACATAAGAAGAGAAAAAATACTAAAGGTCCCTCAAGGCTTCTCAATTTCAAACTGGATAATTCTCAATTACAGAAAGAAGTCATGAAATGTTAGTTATTCAGATTTATTTTCAAAATAGCTAAAACAGATCATGATGTTGAAGTTCTTCACTATTAGACAATAAATACCTCAAAATATATTCGAGAATCACACAATGTGCCTAGCACTGTGTGTAAAATACATGTTTTGTATATTAGAAAGGTTAATAAAAACTACATATGAGTTAGGCAGAAAAAGATGACACAGCAAGTCTCTACCCGTAAAGACGTCTTTGGCCTTGTTGGAAACTCTAGAAACCCTTGTGAAATGATTTGCAGATGACTCAGCAAATAATGAAGTCTTCAATTGCTCCATGTATGAAAGAGATCAGTATTTCAAGTAGACTGTTCAAATGCAGCATGTTTTCCTTTTTGACCAAAAATAAAAGCCTGGACGTCCTATGCTTCCCACTTTTAATTTTCCATGAAGATGGCCTTTTGTCTGGGTTCATCTTTGCCTCCGCACCCATTTCCTGCTCTTCTCCCATATTTATTAAGGAGCTATTGAGCCCTGCCTGCATCCCTCTGAAAATTGCAAATTCCATGAAGACATGAGCAGCTTCCAATCCTGATGCCTCTAAACCTCTTTCTGGTTCTTAGCTTTCTAATAAGCTGAGGTTTGGGCCAGCTTTTCTTGGAGAATCACTGCTGTTGTATGACTTGTAGCAAGTTACCACCCACAAGATGGCCCACCCCATCAACCAAGCTGGGGACCTCACTGGTAGGTTTGAGGTAGGGCAGGGTCTGGGTCTAAACTATGCCCATTTTTACACAGAGAGGATGACCGAATTTTGCAACTGGTAAATACTGTGTTACTGTGTGCAAAGCAAGTAGTATGGTGCAGTAGTTAGTCATGTAGGCTCCAGAGACAGGATGCCTGTGTCCTCTCTACATGCGATCCTCAACCACAAAATAGGGATATAAGGGCATTTACCTTTTGTGGTGGCGAACACATAAAACTCATTTAGAACAGTGTCCTGCCTATGCAAGTGTTCAGCAAGGGTGAGTTGCCATTGCTGTCATTGTTTTTATGCCTGGGGGTTGAGTGATTTTGTGTCTGTAGTTTTGTTCCACAGTATTTCAGGACCAACCAAGATTAAGGATTTCTACCTTATCTGAACAAGCCTACTCCCTGAGATTTTAAAAATATTCTTCTAGTTATAGAATGTCAAGATAGAAAATGCATTTAAAAAGGGTTTAGATTCCCCTCCATGAGCACATTCTCTTTTTATTCTATCCAGTCTGGTTCTGAGCTATAAAGCTGGTTCCCATTCATACAGCCCTTAAGGTGGGATTCTTCGCTTGCCCAAAAGGTCCAGAGACCACTGGCCTGGGCCCTGGGCTTAGGCTGCCCTTCCAAGGAATGACATCTGTGCCCCAAGATCACAACTTGATGTTTTTGAAGATTACTATAGTGAGTTCTTGATACACCTAATTACAGTCTCCTTACCTCCATTTACACTCAGCTGGCAATTTAAAATGGCGATGAAATAGTCGAGCAGTGAGGATTTCTTGCACTAAAACCACCATGCAGGAGATGTGTGAATATTACATTTCTCCTCCCTTTTGAATGTATAGGCCACTTTTTGAAAGGGCCCGTAAGCAGTGACTTTTTTTTCTCTAATTTGAGAATAATGGCAAAAATCTGGGAAGTCCATGCAATTTGTTTCTATGTAAAGAGGAAGGTAAAATGTGCCATGTGGTTACATGGAGAAGGTTTTTCTCCAAGGATCTCTCGTAATACAAAGCTATGGATTTTGTGCAGGGTGGGTAGAAGCATTGCTTGAGATCGAAAGCCTTCCTTCTCCTCCTGTTGCTTTACTTGGGTCGTCACAGGTGGAGTGCCTGCTGCCTTTGCCGGCAATTATTCAGAACTAATTCCAGAACTGCTTCCAGCAGTTTCCAACATCCATTTCCCTCTTATTCCTTGCTTTCACAGTTCTGATTTTATTCTGGGGGACAGTGTGTCCAGCTAAGATCTTCACTTCCTAGAGGCCTTTGTGGCTAGGGTTGACTGCATGATTCAGTATGTTCTGGTGAAAGCTTAGTGGAAGTCTTTGGAAGGGGTTCTGTGGACCCCAATCTTACCAGGATAAAAATGGGCATTGCTAGGCTGTGCCTTTTGCCTTTCACCCTTCGTCTGCCTGGAACAGTGGCATATTGACTGGGTAGTATAAAGACTATAAGCTTCAGACCAGGAGACTAAAAGTCGGAATCTAAATGGAGAGTAGCAGGAAGCTGGAAGGGTCCTGGTCTTCAGTGACTTCCTTAATTCACCTCACTAGGTCGAACTGGGTCGTCACTTCTGAATTTTTTTTTATATAAGAAAAATAAATCATAGTTTTATTAAACCACTGTGATTAAGTCCATTACTTACAGCCTAATACAATTGTAACTGTTAATAACTCATATATTTTTTTCTTTTTTCTTTTTATGAGACAGAGTCTTGCTCTGTCACCAGGCTGGAGTGCAGTGGTGTGATCTTGGCTCTCTGCAACCTCCACCTCTCGGGTTCAAGCGATTCTCCTGCCTCAGCCTCCTGGGTAGCTGGGACTGCACTCATCCACCACCATACCCAGCTAATTTTTGTATTTTTAGTAGACATGAGGTTTCACCATGTTGGACAGGATGGTCTTGATTTCTTGACCTTGTGATCCACCCACCTCAGCCTCCCAAAGTGCTCGGATTACAGGTGAGAGCCACCATTCCTGGCCAATAACTCACATTTCTATCTGCATTATGACAGTTGATTTAAGTCTTGGCCGCGAAAACCAGGATTATGGATTCTATCCATATAGATCATTAGCTGTAGTGATTAAAAAGGCCAGCATGCTTGAACCTGGCCACTCCTTGTAAATAACTTGGTGACTGGAGGAGGAACAGGTAATAACAGAAGTTTCTTGGCATGGGTAAGTCCGAAAAATTCCTTGCCTGTAACAGAAATACCTCCCGACACAAATTGAATGTGAATTTGTTCTGTCTTCACTCTGAAAAAAACCTCTACATTTAAGCCCAAAGTTCGACATATCTTCATCGTCTTTGTAGGATTTACAGCCTGGGCTGCAAAGGAAAAAGAAAGCTTACACTTAATACTCACGTGATTCGGGTCATGTATGATTCAAGACCCAGAGTCTGTGCCCTGCTAGGATAGCTAATTCCATCTGCTCTTATCCAAGCAAAATATTTCCTCGCTATGAGCTTCTATTACACTTCTGATCTGTACCACAGATCAATTAAACAATTAAGCCTTAATTCTTTTCCTGTTTCTTAAATATTAATTACATTTACCTTCCAGCTCATTGAGTCTATGAAGATATGACCAGCCATATTTTACACAACTTGAATATCCTATACAACATACCTGGACAGTACTGACTTGTAGTCTCAATACAATCTGTTATCTGATCAGTCAAATGGGGCAAGATTTGCAAAACAGAGATAACATGTCAAAGGCATCTTTATGAAATTACTGTTGATGCATTATTCTTATTCCTTGCCATTGAAGACAGCTACCACTTATGAAAGAGCTACTTTGGAGGGAATGTTTTAAGGACAAGTGTAGCTGGGCTCTAACCTAGCATCTAAGATAAGTATCACGTTCATCAAGTTGCCCTTCCATTGTGAACAGCAGTTAGGTCTTTACAGAAGTTTAATAACACAGAGGTCCATGTCCCTTTCTGATGGGGCTGCAGGGACTAATAGGTTAGGAGTTCACTAAGGCACTGTGTTCTCAGAGCACCGGATCTTTCTGCCTTTGCCTTTTCCATTTCTGATACGTGTTTTGTGATCTGTGAAAATTATGTTTTCAGCAAGTTTCTTTTGTTGTTAACTCCAGAAGCTGCTGAGGAGCAGGAGTCAACCACTACCATCTGTAGCCTCATTTCCATGAAAACATAATAGTGCTGAAATCTCCACTCCAGTGTGTGTGTGTCCATGGCTCTCCCAACACTGAGCTACACAATAGACCATATGCAAATGACCACTGCTGGGAGGTCCCTGTAGCCCAGCACAACTGCACACCGAATCTCCTAGAAGTGATATTTTTTCCCGCCATTTATATATTTATATTTTATTTATTTATTTGAGATGGAGTCTCACTCTATTGCCCAGGCTGGAGTGCAGTGGCACAATCTCAGCTCACTGCAAACTCAACCTACTGGGTTCATGTGATTCTCCTGCCTCAGCCTCCCAAGTAGCTGGGACTGCAGGTGCCTGCCACCACAATGCCTGGCTAATTTGTGTGTGTGTGTGTGTGTGTGTGTGTGTGTGTGTGTGTGTGTGTTTTAGTAGAGATGGGGTTTCACCATGTTGGCCAAGCTGGTCTTGAACTCCTTACCTTGTGATCCACCTGCCTTAGCCTCCCAAAGTTCTGGGATTACAGGCCTGAGCCACCACACCCAGCCACGTTTCCCCTCCTTTTAGATGCTTCCACCGTTTACCACACAAGTGGCTTATGTTCCAGCAGTGTTGTTTGTAAGTGGCTCAGTAAGACTGGGTTTTGGAAAAATAAATTATGAAGGATGGATGTTGTTGGGAGTTCATTTTAGTCACCCAGGTATCTTCTGCCTTGCTTCTGTTGGTGACACTAGTGAGTTCTGACCAGTGTGTGTCTTTTTGAGAACATGAGGATATAAATTTGAGAACATGGGATAGAAATTACCTGTCATGGAGAGTCGTTTGCCATATCCCATGGGGGTGCCTCTTCCCAATACCAGGCACACACCCAGCTCTACAAGACCGAAGTATTGCGATTGCTACATTTTGGTACAAGGTATGCAGACTAGCTCTTGCACGTAAGGGATGCCTCAAACTTTGCTGACATCCCATTTTTTACATGCAGGCTTCATGATAACTGAGCCTGCCACACATTTGAGTGAACTAGAGTTTGGGTTCAGCATAGAAACCAACAAAAGACAGACTGGTCATAAAGGGGGCACATCTGTGAGTTATGTCACAGACAACACTGGACACGTCAGTCCACATAAGACTTTCTCCGTGTCAGGTGGCCACAGCCAATTCAACCAGACCTCCATGTGGAATACTGTGAGGATGAGAGGCCAGCAGAGGAGGCAGGAGAGGGGAAGAGGCTGTTTTGGGGTGACGTAAGAACACTGCATCATGACGTCTTCCCCGGCACTGTCCTTGCGTCCCAGACATAGTGAACTGCAGTGTACTTCTCTGGGAGGTCTCAGAGCATCTGGTTGCAAAATGAATGAATTGCCTTCGCCATCTGTTTATTGCTCTCCCATGTACCCATATGATTGTATCACTGACAGTAATTTGGGCATCTCTCTCTCTGTCTCTTTTGCAATGCATATGCAATCCATCTCCTAGCCCTAATCTCCTTTACTGGTTACACTGTAGGGCTTTCCCATCACCCTCCTGGCTGGAATAACTCTTCCTCTTTCCAGGGAATAGTGATGATGATTCAAAACCATGACCCAGCAATAACTTCACTGAATAACTCAGTTCAGTGTCTTCCCAGGCACAAGGGGCCCTTCTTCTGCATTAGTGCCTCCACTTTACCCTTAACTCACAGATATGTCTATGTGACATTCTTTGGTCTAGACCAAGGGAGAGAACAATTTGGTTTCTTAGTTGAAAACTGTAACTGCTTTGAAAATTTAGAGAACACCATTAAATCCATTCTCTAAAATAGCTCATTTTTTAGAGCTAGATTGTATTTCATGAAATAAAATGCTTATAAACAAAATCTGTCACACTATATCATGTAGGATAATGTTGCAAGAACCGTTAAAATATTCCACAGAAAGGGTATTCTGTATTTATATGACTAAGTACACAAAATTTCACAGAGAAGAGTTAGTGTTTTTTTAACTATTTATTATTTATTCATTATTAGGAGAAAATCAAACTGCTTCTCAATTCACAAAATAACAGCTTTTCACACTGACTACTCTCTTATGCTCAAAGCTGAAGATGAGATGTGAGTAAACTTGTATTTGCTTTGGAGAATTTCCAAAACGTTTGAATATAAGAAAGCGACTGTTTTTTTTTGTTTTCCTGCCAGACATTGGAGGAAGGTTCTTTGTGAGTGGCAACCTAATAGAAAACCAGTTTTGTCATGCTGGAATTGCTGAAAAACTTACATTCTCCTTCTCTATCAACATATCAGTAACCAACCCACACTTAGTGGTTTAAAACGGCCATTGATTTTTCTTGATGATTTGTTGTGTCAGACATTCAGGAAGGGCTCAGCTGGGTGGTTCATCTTGACTCCAGGTGACAGCATTGGCATCAGTTAGGATTGCTGGTAGAAGAAGACCCACTTCCAAGATGACTGCTAAAGTTCAATATCAGCCTGGACAATGTGGTAAAACCCCATCTCTACAAAAAAAAATACAAAAATTAGCCATGGATGGTGGTAGGTGCCTGTAGTCAGAGCAATTCAGGAGGCTGAGGTAGGAGGATCCCTTGATCTCAGGATTTGGAGGTTGCAGTGAGCCAAGATTGTACCACTACACTCCAGCCTGGGCAACAGGGTGAGACCCTAGATAGGGGTCTTACTGCTAAAAAGACAGCTCAAGTCAGACATCTGGCCATCTGACTCCTTGATGCTCCTTGGCCTCTCTCTTTTCCACATGGCCTCTGGTCCTTCATTCCCTGTCCATATGACTTGACCTTCTCATAGGTTGGTGGACTCAGAGCAGTAACAATTACATTCTGAATTAATAGTTGCATGCACCAAGTAACATGCAGGCTTCCAAAAATGAATATTTTAAGGAACTAAGCTGAAGCTTCAAGGGTTCTTAGGATATAGTCTCAGAAGTCCCAGAATATCACTCCCATTATACTCTATTAATTAAACAGTTTTCTGAGGCCACCCCGAATTTCAGGGTGGACTCCATATTTTGATGGGAGGATGAAAGAATAGCAAAGAATTTGAAGCCATCTTTAATTTACCATTTGGCGTTTGCTAATATAGTCTGTAAATGCTTGTTTGTAGAGGTGGCATTTGTAGCACACAAAGGTGTAAAACTAAGATGTTTACAAGAATAGAATTAAATCATGCATTGTTTTGTAGCAAGTAATACACCCCCTATTAGGCTAAAAGAATTTGTTGAAGTTTTGTAGGAAAAATGAAAGAAGAAATATCTAAGACATTTCTGAGCTACTTTATCTATGTTATTTGCAACTGTTTCTCTAAGTTATTCAAACCACAGTGGTTTCTCTAACCAGGGGTTACTGGATTACTGATGCTGCTTCCTTTCCCCAGAAAGTCTATTCCCTATTGTCTTTGCGTAGTTTGGACTTTCTCCTTGAGCAGGTCCCATTTCAAATGTCACCTCCCCAGAAAAGCTTTTCCCGGCTACTGTCTCAAGCACTTGTTAGTAGCTGAAATTGCATTATTTATGTATAGTGTTTGATTTCAGTGCTCATCTATCCCAAGCTGCTGGGAAGTATATTCCACTAGTAGGATTGGTTGCCTAGCCCTGTACTAAGTGCATGGTGACAATGTCATGATTATATTCTGAATTAATAGTTGAATGCATGAAGGAACATACAGGTACCAAGCATCCTTTTCAGAAACAAATGCAATTTAGCTGGAAGCTCGGAAAATTAAACATTCTCAGTGACCTGTGTTAAACATACAAAGTCTAAGTTTAGACACACTTAGGCAAGTTTTCTTTCTTTTGGCCACAGCTGCTTTCCTGCAGACCATGGCTATCCATGACTGGTTGTGAAGTGCTTTTCAAATGAGAGAAAGGCAAATGGCCCATTGCATCTGCCATTAACTTACCCATATGGTTTTATAAACTGCAAGGCATTGCCACCTTGAAGGGGAGACTGCCCTCTAAAACAATGACCTTCAGCATTTATTTTAACCACAAAAATGTATTTGACTGATGGTTACGGGGCTGCTTAGAGACTTCATTTCCCTGTTGACAGTGGGAATGTAAGATCAGCCGCATCCTATCCCCTGGTTCCCTCACATACCAGTGCCAGCTATCTCTGTTCAGTCATGAGCTTCTGGGCTCTACCTGGGGTGGCACTAGACACTGGCACAGTGGAGACATCATCTCCCTTACTGATGTAGCACTATGTTGCTGGAGGGCTGGTAGACATGTGCATCTCAGAATTCCCTTTGTGATGAAAGCTGAACTAGAAATTATCAACATGTTTATCCTGAAAGACTTTAACTTCCGTGAGTCTAAGCTAGGGATTGCAAATGAGCAACACCAAAGAGATAACCTTTTGGACACATACAATATTTCTGTTCATCTGTTTTATATCTTAGAGGTAGTAGATATTTAAAAATCTACCCTTCAAAAAGAGCCAGATTTCTGGCTTCTTGAGAAAACTTCAAAGAGATAGTATATTGCAGTGGTTAGGAGCACAGGTCTCCATCAGACAGCGAGGGTGCCTGAGTTTGAGTCTGAGCTGGATAATAGCAGATGAGATATTTTGTCTGGACCACATTTTTCTAGTAAAATAATAATGCCTATCTCTTATAGGTGATTAACTATTAAATGGACTCATATGCCAAACAGAAAGGGTTTCAAGTGCAGTAAGTGCTTAAAAGTTAATTCTGACATTTATTTGTCAATACCAGGCTTTCATTTCCATGTGGCAATGGTGATCTAGAGCCGAGAAGTAGCCACCAGTTTTAGGTAGGCACATACTCTGCTTCCAAATAGTCTTTTCCCTCTACTGTATTACATCTGGCCAGATTCATGCTTTTCTCACACCTAGCATAGGTATAAAACATAGACTTTGGGGCCGGAGTCTTTGAGTACAACCAACGAACTCTGTGTCCTAAGACAAGGACTTCAATGTCTTGACTCCTGTAGATGTGGAGCTTTCAAACTCTTGAGTTTATCCATTACATAATCACCTGTTTTCACCATAAAGATTTTGGTTCCACGTTCTGATTCCACAGGGCCAGGGGAACCTCAAGCCCTCCCTTCTTTCTCTCCCCCTCCTCTTCTCCCTCCCTCTCTCCTTCCATCTCTTCCCCTTCCATTTTTCTTTCTTTCCTTTTCTCCTCCTTTCATTCTCTTCTTCTCTCCCTTCCTATCTTCCTTCTTTTCATCTTGTATTCTTAGCAACTGCACTAGATAAATCTTACCATGCGGTACGTTTGGGAAACGTGAGTTGCTGGATAGTAAATGGAATTTATGTCCTTTCTAAGTGAATAACGGTTGGCGTTGCACTCTAATCATAGAATGGGAACTATATTGCCTGAGATAAAATGGGTTTGATGTGGACTTGGTGGAAGCAGCCTCAGCTCTAATAACTGGGATGCCTGGCAGTAGCCTGGAGAGAAACTGAAAGAGAAGCTTGGTCACTTCAGGTTCTGTTTCCATGGCCACTTTTTTGTCTGTAACCTGAGGGGCTCGGAACGCAGCAAGTCACCAACATGTCCCCTTCCTCCTTTGTGTTTGCATTTCTTTCATAATATTGCATTATTCAAAGAGGGACTAAATGCAGCTCTGTGTCAGAAATGGCTCCCTTTTTTCTCTTTTTCTGATACAGAGTCACACTCCATTGCCCAGGCCAGAGTGCAGTGACACTGTCTCTACTAACCACAACCTCTGCCTCCCAGGTTCAAGTGATCTCCTGCCTCAGCCTCCTGAGCACCTGGGACTACAGGCACCTGCCACCCATGCCCAGCTAATTTTTTTGTATTTTTCAGTAGAGATGGTGTTTTACCATGTTGGCCAGACTGGTCTCGAACTCCTGCCCTTGGGATCTGCCTGCCTTGGACTCCCAAAGTGTTGGGATTACAGGTGTGAGCCACCGCACCCAGTCCCAGAAATGGCTCTTTTAAGATGATACTGTTTTCCAGTTCAACAGACAGCTCATTTGCAGCCCTCCAGCTAGTGACAGAACAAGTGAGGGGCTTTTCTGCAGTGGCTGGGAGGATGAGAACTGCCTCTTTGTGGTTTGTGGTCTCAGTGCTCAGTGGCCTTAGGTGAAATGTGAAAGCCCAGAGTGCCCCCGCTCAGAAGGGTAGGTAGAAAAGGAATTGAGGGGCTGGGCGTGGTGACTCATGCCTGTAATTCCAGCACTTTGGAAGGCTGAGGTGGGCCGATCACCTGAGGTCAGGAGTTTGAGACCAGCCTCTCCAAGATGGCGAAACCTCGTCTCTACTAAAAACACAAAAATTAGCTGGGTGTGGTGGTGCACGTCTGTAATCTAAGCTTACTCAGGAGGCTGAGGCATGAGAATTGCTTGAACCCAGGAGGCAGAGGTTGCAGTGAGCTACGATCGCACCACTGCACTCCAGGCTGGACAACAGAGACTGTCTCCAAAAGAAAAAGAAAAAGTAAAAGAAAAGGAATTAAAGGAAATTAAATGAGAGAAAAATGGGAGGACAATGTTTTTGGACAAAAGGATATTTGTGTTTTCAGAAGTTTCTCTATCTGTTTCAGGAACCCTCCTTCCATTTCTGCCAGATACATACTTTTTTTTTCTTGATGTCAAATGTCCAAAGTCCTTCAGTAGCTCTTAAGAGTCAAAGAAGCCCTACATTGGCCAGAGAAGAGCATGTGTCCACTGGCCTTGGGAGACTGTGTACGAGGGGCCAAACGATTGCCACCCCCAGAAACGATGTATAGTGACCTAGCTCACAAGGCATGGATGTTGTGGGGGCTTTTCATTCTGATGTCTATTAAAAAGTGTAAATATAAACGTAGATGTTGATTATGCATTTTTCAGTGTGGTTGAAATTGTTGCCAAGGGCATAAAATTGGTTCTGGGGGGAAGGTAAACTCATTTCATGTACAAAGCATAGGCCTATTTATGGTACATAAAAGCTATGCAGTACATCTTTGGGCTTAAAATTTTCTGGAGAAGAGTGATTAGAAAAAACACCTGTACCACACTTTCTTAGACCAGGAGCATCTTATGGTGGCAAAAAATAAAGTGCTCAGAACACACACACACACACACACACACACACACACACTGATGGGGGAGTGTCTGAGAGATGCAGGAGCCAAGGGAACGAGCTCCCAATGGCTGGAGCACAGCATGTGTCCTTCATAGAAGACGAGGAAAATATCGCTTTACATCTGTGGTCTTCCTCCCAAAGATTAATAACCTCGGTCTATTCATGAGAAACACAACAGACAAATCCCAGTCAAGGGACATTCTACACGGTACCTGACCAGTACTCCTCGAAACTATGTGGATCCAAAAGAAGGAAGGTCTAAGAAGCATTCACAACCAAGAGCCTCCTAAAGAGACAGGAAGACTCAGTGTAACCTGGTGGGTTGGATGAGATTCTGGGACAGAAGAGGAACGTTGGAGAAAAACGTCAGAAACGTGAATAACGTATGGACTGTGGTGAATGATCTTTCCCACTGTTGGGTCATTAATTGTGGCAAATGCACTGTGCTCATGTAAGAGCTGAAGGAAGACAAGACTGTGGACTGTGGAAACATTCTGTGCTTTCTTAGCCGTTTTTCTATAGACCTAAAATGGTTCCATAATAAAAAAAGGTTTATTTTTGAAAGAGGCCCTGTAGGGAGTGGTAATGAAAACATCCGGGTTGGGAAACGTGGCTGTAGATACACAAGCCACTTGCAGTTGGTGGCATCAGGAGATACGCTGTTCATATTGGTGGCTGACTCATTCCAATGCTGGAGTTGCTGCTGGTTTCTCTTATCCAAATTATCTTATCCAGATTACCTGCTCTCTATTTTCTCCTCTTATCAGTGAGCCTCAAAGGAAAAGTAACAAAATAGAGTGAATTTAAAGATAGTGTGATGCTTCTTCCATAGAGAAATGTCTTTTGCGATGTGCCATTGTTCACAGGCCCCATACACTGGCCGTCATCGGGTTTCCCTGTTCCAGCGGCTTCCTGCTACACTTAGCAGAAGCCTGTCTGTATGATGGTCATGCTGGCCTGGCACATGGTCCCTGCCTGCCTCCTGGACTTCATTTGAGCCATGTCTCCCCTATATGCCCAAACCACGCAGCCCCTCTTCATCCTGGTCATCAAATCACCCAACGCCTTCAGGCCTTAGGACTTTGTACATCCTGACCTCCAGCATGGAATTCCAATCTCTTCCCCTCACATGATTGGGCTGGGTTCAACTCTACCCCATCCAACAGAGCTTCCTTGACCATCTGACTTGAGATGCATTCACTGGTATTATTCTTTAACATAACAGCAGGTTCTCTTCCCTTCTAGATGTGAGATAATTTTAAATATATATGATTGTTTCCTTAGTCATCACCTGCCTTCTGAGACAGTGGGTGGATGACTTTACATCCAGTTCCTGGCATGTGCCTGGCAAAGACTGATGTTTATGTTAGTTTCCTGTGGCTGTTATAACAAATGACCACAGCTTTGGTGGCTGAAAGCAGCCCAAACATGATATCTTACAGTTCTGTAGGTCAGAAGTGTGAAAGGGAGCTCATTGAACTAAGGTCGAGGTGTTGGCAGAACTGCACTTTCTCTGGAGGCTCTAGGGAAGAATTTGCATTCTTGCCCTTCCAGCAACTAGAGGTTGCCAGCATTTCCTGGCTTGTGGCCCCTTCCTGCATCCTGTAATCCAGGAGGGTGGCATCTTCAAATCTTCCTGACTCCAACTTCCTGCCTTCTTCTTTCACATTTAAAACACCCCTGTCATTATTATTAGGCCTACACAGAAAATCCAGGATAATCTCTTTATCTTAAAGTCAGCTGATTAGGAACCTTAATTTCACCTTCAACCTTAATTCTCTTTTGCAGGGTAATGTAATATATTTGCAGTTTCCAGGTTTAGGATGTGAGCATCTTTGGATGGTCATTTTTTTCCTACCTGCCACCAGTGCTTAAAATATAATTGTTGAACAAACAAATAAATGAATGACTGCTCTACATCAACAGTTCTTAGATAGCTGTGAGCCCCACAGTTGCCAGCTGAACCTTATCAGAAAATATATATCCAAGTTCTGCACCACTCTTCCACGTTGAAAGAACCTTGAAGGGGTTCCAGAGTACTGACTTGATTCCAAGCAGATGTGTTGTAGAAGTGATTCATTAACTGAAGCACTGTTGGAGATTATACATGCCTCTGCCTAGGCTGGCTGACTGAAAGCTGCATATCCTCGCTTTGGTTCTCACAGGTAAATGATTTGAAGTCTCACCATCTTCATTTTTACATGGGTCTAAAGTTTACCTTCTTGGCATCTTCTAAGTGGGTTATAAGAACTACAGAAATTTGGAATTCAAAGACTTAAAATCTGTATTTTACTGCAATTTACTGAAGTCCTTTGTCATTCTCCTGGGAAGGCTACAGTTTCATAACCCCTGTCAGTTTTGCAGAGCTCCTTCTGTATACACGTATGCCCAGAGCTCCTACTGTATGCATGCATGACTCCCCAGCAATGCTCCAGTGAGCAGGAAAACAGGGGAAGGATGTTTTGAGTTCTGCTTTCCAGTTGCTGCTGTCCTTGCTTCTCAATTATGAATAACTGTGCTACTTTTACCATTATTAGCTTAATTTGTTAGGGGTTGTTTAAAGTGATTATGGTGCCAGATAAACAGTTTCTTTAATAGCCTGTCGTTTCCCCCAGATCCTCTTTCAGACATGTGCGGTTTAATCAATGTATTCGTACCTTGTTTATTTGAGGTGTATATATATTTTCCCCAAGTTTTGCTTATCCAAAGGTTATTACTAGTTCATTGCACTGCCTTCCCTCATTGGAGAGTACAAAACGATGAAGAAACAAGCTAAAACATGGGTCGTTTGCCTAAATGAGCCAGGGTTAAAAATAAATGGAAAAGCACTGATGCAGCTCTTCACGTGTAATTCCACTTCCCTGTGGTATCAATGCAACGTGGTCACAGAAGAAGACAATATGCTCAGTTAACAATGGGATATTACGTATTCGAACTGACACAATTAAGTCTCTGTTTTCTCCATCATGGCTGCACTTTGCTGGGTGGGAGAGAGGATTAAGTATTCAGAATGATCACACTCACACACAAATATACCCACCTACATACATACACACACATACAAACACACACACACATACATGCACATGCACACACACATATACAGACACACAGACACACACACACACACACACACACACACACACTCACACACACACCATAACAAACATATTGGCAGACCCAGAAAGGAATACAGCAACTAGTCAAAGTTTTATTAATTGCCTTGGATTGATAAATAGATAAGGAACACCACAGTCAGATGCTTATCATGTATTTTGGAGTGATGAGTTGGGTTCAACAGCTACAAGGTATGTGGGTTTTGAGAGCCATGGGGACTTAGATATGCCTCGTTCTACTTTTTCTATCCTCCCAGAAGTCAGTCAGTCATTACCAACTGCAAATAAGGTAGTAGTAACTTATATATAAAGTATTAATGGTACCAAAGTTATCATCACCTGGGTCTACAGTGGATAACATTAGAAATAAAATGAGCAAAACACACGAACAGGCAGTTCACAAAAGAGGAAGTCTGCATTGCCAACAGACTTGAGAAGAGATGATCAGTTTAACAAAGAAATTAAATGAAGCCATGGAAATGGAAAATTAAAGTCATACCAAAGTACCATTCCACACCCATTAGGTTGACGAAAGCTGAAAAGTGTGGAAGCACCAACTGGTAGTGATAAAATGAAGCAGCCAGGACTCTCACCTTCCGCCAGTGAGAGGGTGAACTGTTACAATTGTTTTGAAAGCAATTTGGCATTGTGTGGTAAATTTGAAGATGCATCTACCAAACAACCCAGTGATTTTTCTTCTAGTTGTTTATTCTAGAAGAAACCCTTGCTCATATGAAATATGATAAATACAAGAATGTTCAAACAGTATTGTTTTTAATAGTAAAACATTAGAAGCAAATTACCAGCTCATCAAAAATAAAATGTCTGAATAATGCAGTATTCATTCCATATGTATTCCATAGTAGCGAAATGAATGAGTTGCAATTGTATCATTATCACAAACATAATATTGTGCAAAAAGATGAAATTACAGGTAGATACATGCAATAGGATATCCTTTATGTAAATGTTGAAAACTTGCAAAACAATTATATGTAAAATTAGATATGGATATATGTGTGCGTTGAAAGTATATTTATCTCTGTATAAGTGGCAGGTTTAGGATAGAAAATACCTTGGAGTGGGTGGCATAGAGCTGTGTAAGGGAAGCAAACACAAGACAAGTTATATGGAGGTTTCAGTTCTATTTGCAATATTTTATATTCTATTTCCTCTGAGTATTAGGTATACGGGTGGTCATTCTCTATATGCACACATAGACACATACATGTACACTTATATGCACACATACATATATGTGCATATATATATCTCATTCTATATATTATAAAATATATAATATATATTATATAGAATGATAACATATATGTATTATGTATGTATATATATCTTTTTATTCTATATAATAGAATTTGTTATATTCTATATTTTTTACGTATACATGAATAAATTTGTATGCCCTATTTTTTGTTTAAAATGTTTTGCAAATCTAAGAAAAGAATTTAAATAAAGCCAATAACTTATTAGAGTTAAGAATTTACTAGAGATGACAGAAAAATAGTTATATTTATCATAATTATTTTGCAAAGATGGTAGAGTTGTAGGGAGTATCAGGTTTCCAACCAAGCTATTACAAAATTTGCATCTAATTTTATGCCATATTTTACCCTCTGTAGGGGTGATTTCTTGAGGTTACATCTGTATTTCACTTTACTTGGTGGCTTAGGGAAGCATTTAATATTTGAAAAGACAGATCCAAGTTTTTCTTTACTATCCTTTAAGCTGGAGATGGACACCAAGTAGGAAGTCAGGGAATTTGGAATCCAGTTCCTGATTACGACTTGTTGTCTCTGTTGTCAGAACCCAGGACCTGACATGGAGTAAACTATTGTTGAATAAGAAGTGAGAGATCAAGTGAGAATTCCGCCATCATCACTTATGGAGTGACTTCAGGAAAGCTTCTTATCCCCTTGGAATACTGGTTTCTTCATTTGAAAACACGGGGCTAAAAGCCATCTGCTTTGCAGGATTGTTGCGAGGGTTAACTGAAAACCCTAACCAAAAGCACCGAGCTTTCTCCCATCTGTAGACTTCCCTTCCCTCCAGAATCCTCAGCTGGAACACGTGAAGTGTCCTTAACATGAGGCTTGGGAGACCCCCTCTTTGGTCTGCATTGTACAGTTCCTTAATTTTGAGGTTCTAATGTACCAATCATATATATTTTTATAAGGGAAAACCCCTGTTTATTATAGATGATGGTATTTGAGTGAAAATAATTTTACTGCCGAATTCCCCATTTATTTGATGCATTATTCATTGAGATCAAATTCATATTCATAACCTACTGCAGTGTAGGCAGCACTTTGGTGATTTGTTGCCAATAAAATTGACTTGTATACCAATTGAACACAAATAGATACATTGTCAGGAGTGAAACAATTATTCATCAATAAATATTTTTTAATGCCCAGGCTACGTGCAGTGGATATGACAAGAGAAGCATAAAGCAGGCTTTGCCTTAAACGGAACTGTTCAGCAGGCTCATCTTACCCCCTGTCCCAAGAGCTGATTTATGAAGGCAAGGGAATTGCAATACAGAAAGAGATTAATGCGTGTGGAGCCACCAAACAGGTTCCTGGACTTTTATTATGACTTAAACCTGTCTCCTCAACAATTTGGAGGCTGGGGTTTTTTAAAGAAAGTTCTAGGGCTACGGGCATGGGAACGGGGAATGCGGATTGGTTGGGTCGGGATGAAATCATGGGGAATTGAAGCTGTCCTCTTGCACTGAGTTAGTTTCTGGGTGGGGTCACAGGACCAGATGAGGCGGTTGACCAGTCTGGGTGGTGCCGGCTGACCCAGTAGGATGCAAGGGCTGAAAAATACCTCAAACACCAATCTTAGGTTTTTCTGTAGTGACGTTGTCCGTAGGAGCAACTGGGAAGGTGGGGAGTGTTGTGGCCTGTGGCTGCAGGACTCCTGAGCTATAATTTCTAATCTTGTGGAAAATGTGTTGGTTTTACAAAGCAGTTGGGTCCGCAAGCAAGTTGGGATCTGCATTCAAGTTGGGATTTTGTTTTGGGGAGAGGCTATTATCATCTTTGTTTCAAATTTAAACTACACGCTAAATTCCTCCTGAAGTCAGTTCAGCCTGTGTCCAGAAATGAACTAGGGCAGCTTGGAGGTTATAGGCAAGATGGAGGCTGGGCGTGGTGGCCCACTCCTGTAATCCCAGCACTTTGGGAGGCCGAGGCAGGTGGATCACAAGGTCAGGATTTCAAGACCAGCCTGAATTAAAAATACAGAAATTAGCTGGCCGTGGTGGCGGGTACGTATACTCCCAGCTACTTGGGAGGCTGATGCAGGAGAATCGCTTGACCCAGAAGGCAGAAGTTGTAGTGAGCCAAGATTGAACCACTGCATTCAAGCCTGGGCAACAGAGCAAGACTCCATCTCAAAAAAAATGGGGGTGGGGGGCAAAATGAAATCGGATAGGTCAGATCTCTTTTACTCTCATAATTTTCTCACTGTTATAATCTTTACAAAGGTGATTTCAAAGCAACAAAAACTTATTACCCAGGATGCTTAAGGTCTTCTACAAATCAATGAGAAAAAGGAAAATAACACAGTAGAAAAAATAGCAAAGAATGTGTGACTTAATTCACAGAAAAAGAATTCTACCAGCCAACAGGCATGTGATGCAATGCTCAATGTCTCCAGTAATCAGAGAAATACAAAATAAGCAATACCATTCCACGTTGATTATATTGGCAAAGGTAAAATCACACAGAAAGAATACCACAGGAGCGTAAATTGGTGCAACCACTTTGGATAGCAATCAGCAACATCCAGGAAAGCAGAAGGCAGGCTTCCTCCATCATCCGGCAGTTCTGCTAGATGCACACCAGAAGTCTCTCATATCTGAAGCCAGGAGCAACTACAAAGCATTCACTTATTGCAGTGAGGAAGCCTTGGAAACATCTAAGCATCCCTCAAGGAAAACAACGGACAAAAGTCTCAGGGCATGCGCATACAGTACAGCGATATATGTGGGTTAAAATAAATAAAGGGAGCTGGATGTACAAAAGTGGATACATTGCAAAAAACAAGCCCCCCCAAAGAGCAAGGAACAGCAAATAATGTGCATCACAGAGATATCCTGTTATGACAATTTAACAATTTGAACAACATGCAAAATAATTGTTTTATGAGTATACATATGTATACATATATATGTATATATAATTAATATACAAATATATGGCTGGGCACAGTGGCTCATGCCTGTAATCCCAGCACTGTGAAAAGCTGAGGTGGGTGAATCACCTGAGGTCAGGAGTTTGAGAGCAGCCTGGCCAACATCACGAAACCCTGTCTCTAGTAAAAATACAAAAAAAATTAGCCAAGCTGGTGGTGGGCACTTGTAATCCAAGTTACTCATGAGGCTGAGGCAAGAGAATTGCTTGAACCTGGGAGGTGGAGGTTGCAGTGAGCCAAGATTGCACCATTGCAGTACAGCCTGGGTGACAAGAGCAAAACTCTGTATCCCCTCCCCGAAAAAAAGCATGGGCGTATAAATTTTATTTATTTGTGTGTTTATATCTTTGTATGTGAAAGGTGGGATGACTCAAAGCATGGAGGGGCCCTCCAGGTCATAGGTAGGTAACAGACACATGGCTGCATTTGGTTGAGTTTCTGAGCAGCCTCTCCAAGAAGGCAACTGGATATGCATTTATCTCAGCGAGTAGAGGGGGAATTTGAATAGAATGGGAGGAAGGTTTGCCCTCAGCAGTTCCCAGCTTGACTTTTCCCATGAGCTTAGTGATTTGGGCGCCCCAAGACTTATTTTTCTTTCGCAGAATTATGTTGGTCCACTAGTACAGGGGTCAGCAAATCCATTCTGTAAAGAGCCAGGTGGTACATAGGTCTGGTGTTGCAGGCTATACAGTTTCTACTGCGGCCAGCCAGTTCTGCTGTTGTGCAGGAAACACAGCTAGAGAACAGATGTCAGCAGGTAGGCATGGCTGTGTTCCAATAAAACTTTATTCGTCAAAGCAGGCAGTGGGCTGGGTTTGGTGAGCGGGCTGTAGTTTGCCAAACCCTGCACAGGCGGTGTGTCACGTGATTTTAGATGGGGCCACAACGTAGCGTAGATGAAGTTGAAATCTATGCTCATGCCTGTAATCCCAGCACCTTGGGAGGCTGAGGTGGGCAGATCATAAGGGTATGAGCTCTAGACCAGCCTGGCCAACCTGGTGAAACCCCATCTCTACTAAAAATACAAAAAATAAGCCGGGCATGGAGTGCACCTCTAATCCCAGCTACTCGGGAGGCTGAGGCAGGAGAATCGCTTGAACCTGGGAGGCGGAGGTTGCAGTGAGCTGAGATTGCGCCATTACACTCCAGCCTGGGTGACAAGAGTGAAACTCTATCTCACAAAAAAAAAAAAAAAAAAAAAAGATTTGTAAATGTATTTGGTTACCTCTCGGAGCAATTCTCCATTGTTGTCAGAATGTGTTTAGCATTTCTCTGACTGTGGGTAATTTCTGATTGCAGCAAAGACAGAAGGTACAGATGCACCATCAGCAGAATAAGACGGCCACCGTGCTGCCAACATGTAGTTTACAGTTCTCCTGTGAGGTTTCTCTGCAAAGTAAATGGATTCAAACATCTTGAAGGTTTTTTTGAATATCTAAGGTTTGGAAAACACTGTTCTTGTCCAATTTTCATATTTTATGGTATGTGAAGAAAAAGTAAGCTCAGAATTAGGTGGCCTATCCCAAATGATAAGGCCAAATAGAAAGAAATCCACACGAGTGAATTGGGAGCTGAGCTGGGGACTGGAGGCTTGGTCTGAGTGCGGATGGAAGGAAGAGCTGGATCCAGGAGTCAGGAGTGGAAATGAAGTGACAAGGTGGCAGGACAGAGTCTGCCTGGCTCATCTGGCCACTGTGAGGCAGCAACTCGGCTGTACTTGAAGGTGCACTTCCAAATGCTGTGCTTTCATGCTGGACCCGGACTGGGCTCTGCGTTGTGCTTGGGGCTAACCCTATCGTAACATAACCATGGCCCTCATAATATAACCTTAACCCTACCATAAGGTAACCTTGACCCTCATAAACATAACCTAACCCTAACTCTACCATAACATAACCCAACCCTGTCATAACATAACCCTGACCCTCATAAAAATAACCCTAACCCTATCATTACCTTAACCCTATCATAACATAACTCTGACCCTCATAAATATAACCTAACCCTAACCCTATCATTACCTTAACCCTATCATAACATAACCCTGACCCTCATAACATAACCTAACCCTAACTCTACCGTAACATAACGTTGACCCTCATAAACATAACCTAACCCTAACCCTACCATAACATAACCTTGACCCTCATAAACGTAACCTAACCCTAACTCTACCATAACGTAACCTTGACCCTCATAAATGTAACCTAACCCTAATTCTACCATAACGTAACCTTGACCCTCATAAACGTAACCTAACCCTAACTCTACCATAACGTAACCTTGACTCTCATAAACGTAACCTAACCCTAGCTCTACCATAACATAACCTTGACCCTCATAAATGTAACCTAACCCTAACTCTACCATAACATAACCTTGACCCTCATAAACGTAACCTTAACCCTGTCATAACATAACCCTGACCCTCATAAACATAACCGTAACCCTGTCATAACCTTAACCCTATAGTAACGTAACCCTAACCCTCATAAACATAACCTTGACCCTCATAACATAACCTTAACCCTATCATAACATAACCTTGGCCCTTATAACAACCCTAACCCTATCATAATATAACCTTGACCCTCATAAAAATAACACTAACCCTAACCCTATCGTAACATAACCCTGACCCTCATAAACCTAACCCAACCCTAACCCTCATAACATAACCCTAACCCCCTTAAACATAACCCTAACCCTGTCATAACATATCACTGCCTGGGCCCTTGGCCTTCCTTTGCTTGAGATCTGACGATACTGTTTTCAACAACCACAGAAAGTGGAATTTAGGAGTATTTTGTTTGGCTGGAGAGGGTAAAGGATTGCTTTCACTCTTGTGACTGTTCAAAGATTGTGATAAAGTCTCTCCTGTCTTCCCATTCCCTCTGACAGCAAAGGCCCTTCCATTAGACTCCCTACATTAATCCCTAGACCTGTAGCAGCCGCCCTCCTGGCTAGCGTTCCCTCTGTCTGCGAGGAATACTGTCATCCCCACACTTCTGAACTGCTGGATTTTCTGCTTGGTTTAAGATGGGATGAAGCTGTTAAGTGTTCTCTGAGATATGTTCCGTTTATATGTGGAGAACTTGCATGATGTAACATAGCTCAGTAAGCTACAAAATGAGCTGCAATGAGACATTTGCACTGCTAAAATCTGAAAATGGAATAATGGGACCTTCACATGCACTGCTGCAGGATTTGTTATTGAAAAGGAAAAGCATCTTCCAAGCTGGTCGAACTCTGCTGAAAGATAAGTGTGGTGGGATGAACCTCAGCCCGTCTCCACCCCATCTGCTCTAGAAGCAGGGACAAGAAGAGCCCATGGGATGGGAGTCCATGGCTCCGTGTCATGGAGGCTCTGGCAGAGCAGAGGCCCAGGAACAGAGGGATTTGTCTGGATGAAACCACCTTGGGCCGAAGTGAGATTAGGAACCGTTTTCTGTTGGGTCTCTGGAAGGCTTTTGGGAAATCCCGTGAAACTTGTAGGATTACCTGGACTAGTTTTAGAAGTTGTGTGGACGTGCCTTAGTAGCAACTTGCAGTCTCTTCTGGATGCCAGCCTCCTGCTACTTTGAGGATTCAGGATTTGTTCAGCAACAGTATTTAGTGAGAGCCTTTCACAGGCATTCTGGGTTCTGGAGATGCTGAGCTGAAATAGAGAGGCGGTTGCTCGCATGGCGCTTACCTTCGTGGTGGATAGTGAATGAATGAATGAATGAATGAATGAATGAATAGATGTAAAATGAATACTGAAGTCGTGAGTGCTGTTTCTTTTTTCAAGGGTAGTGGGATAGAGCAGAGCTTCCTGGCTGTCTTTTTATCATGCCTTCTCTAGCAACAGGCTTCAACATTTTTGGCACCGGGTACCAGTTTTAGAGAAGACAATACTTCCATGGACCTGGGGCAGGGGAAGACGATTTCAGGATGATTTAAGCACATTACATTTATTGTGCACTTATTTAGATTACATTGTAATATATAATGAAATAATTATGAAACTCACCATAATGTAGACTCGGTGGGAGCCCTGAGCTTGTTTTCCTGCAACAAAATGGTCCTATCTGGGGGTGATGGGAGACGGTGACAGGTCATCAGGCATTAGATTCTCATAAGGAGCACATGACCAAGTCCCTCGAATGCTCAGTTGACCAATGGTTGGTGCTCCTCTGAGAATCTAATGCTGCTGCTGATCTGACAGGTGGAGCTCAGGTGGTAATGTGACTGGCACTGGTCCTGGGGGTTGGGGATCCTTGTTATGTAGGAAGTCATGTCTGTGAGTCACAGTGGGGGAAGTGGATGCAACAGGTATGTCCAGAGGTGAGAGATGGGGCTGTGGTCTCTCCAGGTCTCTCCTAGATCCCCCAGGGGCCGGGGTTGCTCTGCACCTCAGCATTCCGTACTTCCTTCCCCCACAGCTCGCTGTGAAGCTCCAGAGTGGTGCTGTCAGGAGGGTCTTTGGATAATGTGGTCAAGGAAAAGTGAATTTGAGCAGACATCTGGAGATGATAAGGGTCACCCATGGGGATGTGGATGGTAGAAGGGTCCCATTCTTATGGGAAGCAGGAGCAGCGGGACACTGAATATGAACCATAGTTGCTTTTGTCCAGTGTTGATTTTTATAACAATGGTGCATAGAGACACAACCACACTTTAAAGTTGTGTCTTTGGCTTTTATTTCCTGCTGAACCCTTAGAGCTGAGTAGTTTCAAAGACAATTCCGTGGCCTGGAGACACTAACATATTTACCATCTGGCCCTTTCCAGGAAAAGGGTGCAGGCCCCTGAAGCAAGTGAAGGAGAAACAGTAGGGGAAGGGTTAACAGGAGGAGAGTGACCTGAAAGGCTATGCCGTACAGTCTAGGTGCCTCGGAATTTCTCCGAGTGGATGTGTGTGTGTGCGTGCACATGTGTGATTTTTATTTCATGCTAAGAAACATGGCAGCATTCTGTATTTTTTTATTGCATTTTAGGTTTTGGGGTACATGTGAAGAACATGCAAGATAGTTGCATAGGTACACACTTGGGAGTGTGATTTGCTGCCTTCCTCCCCTTCACCTATATCTGCCATTTCTCCCCATGC
>CM052656.1:2693350-2716439 GCA_028533165.1 Leontopithecus rosalia
GGTAGCTTGATGGGGATAGCATTGAATCTGTAAGTTACTTTGGGCAGTATGGCCATTTTCACAATATTGATTCTTCCTAACCATGAACATGGAATGTTTCTCCATCTGTTAGTGTCCTCTCTTATTTCATTGAGCAGTGGTTTGTAGTTTTCCTTGAAGAGGTCCCTTACATTCCTTGTTAGTTGTATTCCTAGGTATTTTATTCTCTTTGTAGCAATTGTGAATGGCAGTTCGTTCTTGATTTGGCTCTCTTTAAGTCTGTTATTGGTGTATAGGAATGTTTGTGATTTTTGCATATTGAGTTTGTATCCTGAGACTTTGCTGAAGTTGCTTATCAGTTTTAGGAGATTTTGGGCTGAGATGATGGGGTCTTCTAGATATACAATCATGTCGTCTGCAAATAGAGACAGTTTTGCTTCCTCCTTTCCTATATGAATACCCTTTATTTCTTTTTCTTGCCTGATTTCTCTGACTAGGACTTCAGTACTATATTGAATAGGAGTGGTGAGAGAGGGCATCCTTGTCTAGTGCCAGATTTCAAAGGGAATGCTTCCAGTTTTTGCCCATTCAGTATGATACTGGCTGTTGGTCTGTTGTAAATAGCTTTTATTATTTTGAGATACATTCCATCAATACCTAGTTTATTGAGGGTTTTTGTTTTTTTTTTTTTTTTTTGAGATGGAGTTTCACTCTTGTTACCCAGGCTGGAGGGCAATGGCACGATCTCGGCTCACTGCAACCTCCACCTCCTGGGTTCAGGCAATTCTACTGCCTCAGCCTCCTGAGTAGCTGGGATTATAGGCACGCGCCACCATGCCCAGATAATTTTTTTTTTGTATTTTTAGTAGAGACGGGGTTTCACCATGTGGAACAGGATGGTCTCAATCTCTTGACCTTGCGATCCACCCGCCTCGGCCTCCAAAAGTGCTGGGATTACAGGCTTGAGCCACCACACCCAGCCCTATTGAGGGTTTTTAGCATAAAGCACTGTTGAATTTTGTCAAAGGCCTTCTCTGCATCAGTTGAGAAAGTCGTGTGGTTTTTGTCTTTGGTTCTGTTTATGTGGTGGATTATGTTTATAAACTTGCGTATGTTGAACCAGCCTTGCATCTCTGGGATGAATCCTACTTGATCATGGTGGATAAGTTTTTTGTTGATGTGTTCTTGCAATCAGTTTGCCAGTATTTTATTGAAGATTTTTGCATCTATGTTCATCATGGATATCGGCCTGAAGTTTTCTTTTCTTGTTGAGTCTTTGCCGGGTTTTGGTATCAGGATGATGTTGGTTTCATAAAATGATTTGGGAAGGACTCCCTCTTTTTGGATTATTTGGAATAGTTTCAGAAGGAATGGTACCAGCTTCTCTTTGTGTGTCTGGTAGAATTTGGCTGTGAACCCATCTGGACCTGGGCTTTTTTTTGTGTGGTGGGCTCTTAATTGCTGCCTCAACTTCAGATCTTATTGGTCTATTCAGGATTTTGACTTCTTCCTGGTTTAGGCTTTGGAGGAGGCAAGTATCCAGAAATTCATCCATTTCTTCCAGGTTTACTAGTTTATATGCATAGAGTTGTTTGTAAGTCATTCTGTATTACATTAGTATTAGGGGATTTGATACATAACAGTCTTACATCTGTGATACACAGTACCTTTTCTTTATTATGGGCACTTTGCAAATTGCTATCTTCACTATCTGTTTCACAGTTTTCCCAAATCTTGACATGGTCTTCAGCCATCAAGAAAAAAAATGGAGAAAAAAAATTTCCTCTGAAGACAGGCAGGTTCAAGCCAGACTTTTGGACCCAAGTTATCATAGTACCTGCCATCTGGAACCATGTGAGCTACATTTGAGAGTTTGAATATTTTTGAGAGTGGGCACAGAAGCCTCTTGAGGCTCCCAACCAGGTGGAGTTACAGCCTGTCTTGTTGCTTGCTGTGTAGAAATGATCTGTAGGGGACCCAGGTGCAAATGCTGGCTGCAGATGGGAGGTACTCCTGGCATTCTATGCACTGGGGACACTTAACTGGACAGAGCAGGTATCAAGAAAGAAAATGAGCAGGAATTCAAAGGAATTAATCATTTAAAGTCATCAGAGTGAAGAAGGACATTCTATTCATGCATATACTGAAATTTGATATAAATGTTTTCTGATTTTATTTTTCTGAGACAGAGTCTCACTCTGTTGCCCAGGCTGGAGTGCAGTGGCACAATATTGGATCACTGCAATCTCTGCCTCCTTGGTTCAAGTGATTCTACTGCCTCAGCCTCCTGAGTAGCTGGGATTACAGGTGCCTACCACCAAGCCTGGCTATTTTTTGTATTTTTAGTAGAGACAGGGTTTTGCCATGTTGGCCAGGCTGGCTCGAACCTCTGACCTCAAGTGATCTGCCCACCTCCACCTCCCTGTGTGCTGAGGTTACAGGCATGAGCCACCGTGCCTGACCCTGATATTTAATATGTCTCAAAATTAATACTTTTCTGAAAGAATTAGACACTGCCAGGTCCTGTTGAAGTCCATTTCCAGTTGACCCTTTTTCTTATTGTCCTGATGGTTAGAAATGCATCCTCTCTGATACTTCAACCCGAGTTTGTTTTTGCCATTTGAAACTCCCTCCTTTGCGTGTGCTCTGTCGGTCTGTACTTAATCTAATGTGCGCTCTCACTTGCCCCTCTAAGTGGGAAAGCTGCGTGGACACCTTTGGCATTAATTACCTTTTAGATTCGTAATTTCAGGGGCTGGTTACAGCACTGAACCTGAGTGGGCGCTTCAAAAACGTTGCACCTGTGTAGTAGATGTACTCCCTGCCATAGCTGAGAAGACATTTTATGAACAGATACTGATGATACCCAAAAGTGCTAAAGGAATTCCATTTTCTATTTGCCTTCAGAGATTCAGAAAACATGTAGGTATATATATACATATATATATGCAAATATACATATATTTTGTGATCAATTGTTTTTTCAATGAAAGAAGGAAATTTAGTTTTAAATTGCCACTTGTGGCTTTTACTTCACCTCTATTTATAGAATAATCCAGGTAAGTGAGCTGAACCCAGAAGAACGTCTGTCTTACCCCCCGACATGTCACAAAATTTGGGGGTAAAAGTTGGAGGTAATTTCATCAGCCAGTCGGCAGCATATTTGGGCTTCCCATGTGATGTGGTGAAACCGAAATGATGCTACTAGTCCACATTAATAAAACAGGAAAGGACACTCGGCTCCAGCCATTCTCCACTGTTCTTTCTGCTGCACTGTGTTACTCTGACATTTCTGTGAATCATAATATAAAATCTCTTTCAGACCCTGGCTGGAGGGCTGATTCATGTGTCACTTCACGTACAAAGAATTGTGCAGGTAGTGAGTATTGAGTGACATACTCAATACTTGCTGTGTGTCCTCACCCAAATCTCATTTTGAAATGTAATTCCCAATGCTGGAGGTAGGGCCTGTAGGAGGTGTTTGACCATGGGGGTGGAAGTTCCATTAATGGTTTGGTACCACCCTTTGGTGCTATTCTTGAAGAAAACCAGGCTTTTGAACCAAATTGACATATCTTCCTTTCTCTGTTTGTCTGTCTTTGTCTGTCTGTCTGTCTGTCTGTCTGTCTGTCTCTCTCTCTCTCTCTCTCTCTCTGTATCTCTCTCTCTCTCTCACACACACACACACACACACACTCTCTCTCTCTCTCTCTCTCTCTTTCTCTCTCTCTTTCTCTCACACACCCCCCCCACACACACACACATTTCTGTATGAATTTACTTGGTCAGTACCTGGGAAAATATCAGGAAATAACCAAATTCTTGTGCTAGTGAGTAAGCGAGTTCTAACCAGATCTGGTGGTTTAAAAGTATGTGGCACCTCCACCCCCTCCTCCCTGCTCCTTCTCCTGCCATGCAGGACCCTGCTCCTCCTACACCTTCAGCCATGATTGTAAGTTTCCTGAGGCTTCCCCACAAGCCAAGTAAATGCCAGCATCAAGCTTCCTGTACAGCCGCAGGACCTTGAGATAATTAAACTTTATTTTTTTTTAATTACCAGACTGCAGATGGTACAGGAAGCATGGTTGGGGAGTTTTACTCATGGTGGAAGCCAAAGCTGGAGCAGGCATCTTTACCTGGACAGAGCAGGAGGAAGAGAGAGAGGGGTGGAAGACACCACACACTTCTGACCAACCAAATCTTGTGAGAACTCACTCACTATACATGGGGTTCATGAGAACCCCATCCCCATGATCCCATCACCTCCCAACAGGCCCCTCTTCCAACAGTGGAGATTACAATTCAACATGAGCGTGGAGAAGGGACACAGATTCAAACCATATAAATAATGCTCTTCCTGGTATATTAAAAACATCATGAAATTCTGAGACAAAGGCAAATTGACAAGTTCATTTCTCAGTGTAAATTTTAGAGAGAAAAAGTATAGATTTGAATACAACATACCTGAAACAAATTAATGGAGTAATTTCTATTTCAATAAGGTTGACATTTTCAAAAAGGCTATTGCAGTTAAATCATTTTAAGAAATAAGCAGTTGTAGGGTGATGTGGGAGATTTTATCTAAAGCAGTGAAACTGTCAACACCTGAGTCACCTTTGATTGGACCTTTAGCCTGTGTGTTTCCAATTCATGCTGAGAATTAGGTGTGCATCACTTTGCACTGTGTTTATATTGGGTGAGTTAGAAATGGGAGTTTTGTGTCTTCTATGTACTTAAGGTAGTTCTTTATTTTGAGTGCTCATTGCTCTATAAATTCAGGTTGCTCTATATAAATTCAGGTTGCTCTATAAATTCAGGTTGTAACTGTCTGGTCCATATTTGTCCTAAATCTTGACAATTCCAATTGTCAGATATGGAGAAAAATTCACTCTGAATAAATGGAGGTTCAGACTAGACTTTTGAACCAAATTGCTGTCTCTTTCTTTCTCTCTCTCACACACGCAGACACACATGCACATTTCTGTATAAATTTACTTGGTCATTGTCTGAGAAAATGTCAGGAAATAGCCAAATCATAGGAATTTAGACAAAAGTCTTTGCTTTGATAAATATAGACCAAACATCAAATTCTAAGCCTGCAAACTGACTCAATGGACCCTTTCTCTTGACCAAGGGGATTTCAAAAGAAACCTATAAAAACTAGTTCAGGCCATGATGGGAAGGGGTTTGCAGATAGGCCTCATGATCTCCTCCTCCTCTGGAATTCAGGCACAACTGCCCAACACTAACATTAACACAGAGATCTTAACACTGAGAAAACAGACTCTTTGTAGCAATAAAATACCAAAATCTAACCTGACCCTAGTATAGCATTACATGACATAGTAGGCCCTGGAAGAAACCAAAGCATTTTACCCCAAAATAGATTTCTTTGACGTATTTTGAAATGTCCCTGAAAGCTGCCTCTTGTGGGGAAGGTCTGCATTCTGTAGAGAATCTCCTTCCCTCTTCCGGGCTTTCACTGATCCTGAAGAGATTAACTGAGGGTCTGGTACCTTTAAAAGATCTAATCAGGAGACATTTGCCATCTCTTGCCTCTGAGGGTAGACACCCAGGAAACATCATCTACATAATAAGAACCTTGGACTCCACAGACACTTATTTTAACCCAGACACTGCTTTCTATTGATTCCAGCTCTTTAGATAATAATTCTTTCAAGCAAGTGCCAACAGAAAAGCTTAGTGTCCACCTGTGCCCTGTAAGAGCCTTCAACCCCTGCATCAGGACCATCCAGTGTGTTCCTTACATGTATTGAGTCATGTCTTACGTCCCCCTGAAATGTGTCAAAGCGTGCTGCACGTAACCACCATAGGCACACATTCTTAGGACCTCCAGAGGCTGCAACATTGGGCATGCTTACTCATACTGGGCTCAGAATAAACCTCTGCAAATGTTTCACAGAGCTTGGCTCTTTTCCTTAACACAAACTGCTTCTCCAAATATTTCATTGTCATCTCTACATAATTTAATGAACTAAAACTTTCTTGGACTTTGAGTAGTGAGAGCACTCGCCATCAAATGAAGACTGAAAGCACGTACCCTGAGTGCTGGTTTCGGTGTCAGCTGTGGTTGCAGTACAGGCATTGGGTGGGGAGGGGGACAGGTGTGCACAGGTCCCTGCAGACAGTGCCGCCCCCCTGGACCTGCGGCTTCCTACAGATGTTGAGGAGGGTGACTGCGCAGGGGTCCTTTCCCTCCCTTTCCTTTCAGGCTGTGGGACCCACACTCTGAGCATCCTCCACCTCTCTTTGGGTGACTGTCCTTGCCATTTCTTTTGTTTGTGCAATCTGAGGACTTACCGTTCTAGAGCTCACAACAGAGATCAAGTTTTAGACATCAGCTCTCAAAAAAGAGAAAGACAGAAAAGGGAAGAAAGTGAGGGGTTTGCCGTTTCCATGACTACTAAAGACATCAGGCCAAAAACAACATTTTCAAAGGCAAATGAGACAGCAAAACCAAAACCACATCAAAGCGTGTGGTCGCTGGGACAGTGAGGGAGGGTGAGGCTGCTTCAATTAGACACAACATTTAGCAGTATTCTTTATGATCATGTTTATTATGTAGATGTAATTATGTATGTGCTGATGATGGAGGTACTTTGTGGGGAAGGGTTTCATTACAGTTTTGAGTTTGCTTAACAATTCACACACTTCAGTAAAGGAATGGTGTAAGGAGCCCAGAAAGTAAAAATTCTCACAAAAAGTGGTTCTAGTTCCCCAAAGCAGCATAATGTTTCTAAATAAGTAAATTGTGAAACAGAGAATAGTGGCTTAGAATTATTTATGTTTGTCAACTCTTGGGTGTTAATAAAACTAGAAGGCAATTTGTTAAAAGAGGCAAAATTTAAAAAAAGTTAATGTGTGATTGCAGAGAATACTGAGGCAAAAATAATAAAGTATTTTTCTATAAAAGAAAATAACAACTTAATATTAAACTCTGACCCTGCCAAGGTTTCATTTTCCTTGTCTCTGACATTTCAATTTCGGCACAAATGACTGATCACATGAATAATTTGCTATAGTCCAAGAAAGTCATATAAAATGCGTCAGGTTTATTTTTAAGATTTAGATAGAATTAAGGCTCTACAAATAATTCAATACATTCAGAACTTTTAAAATACAGTGCCATCCTGGACAATTTCTTTCTTTCTTTCCCTCTTCCTTCCTTCCTTCCTTCCTTCCTTCCTTCCTTCCTTCCCTCTTTCTTTCTTTCTTTCTTTCTTTCTTTCTTTCTTTCTTTCTTTCTTTCTTTCAGGGTTTCACTTTTTCACACAGGCTTGAGTACAGTGGCACAATCACAGCTCACTGCAACCTTGACGTCCTGAGTTCAAGCAGTTCTCAGCCTCCTGAGTAGCTGGGACCACAGGTACAGGCCACCACACACAGCTAATTTTTTTTTTAAAGGTAGAGACAGAGTCTCGCCTTGTTGTCCAGGCTGGTCTGAAACTCCTGGCCTCAAGCGGTCCTTCTGTCTCGGCCTCCCAAAATGCCGAGATTACAGGTTTGAGCTGCTGTACCCTGCCCGCATGATTTCCTAGGTACCCAGTGTGTGCCCGGGACTGAACTCAGTGCAGGGGACACTGCCGCTATGGGGGCTTTCCCACACATGACAACTCCAGGGGGGAAGGGAGCAGATATTTGGAGTTGGGAAGGATGAATATGCTGTGTTCCCAGAGCCATAATAGTCTCAGCCAAGCTCCAGGACTTCTTCAGCAACACGGAGATATGCCTTGAGGGAGAAGGTGATTTTTTTCCTTATTCTTTTTTTAATATTGTTGTATTAACTTAGGTGGGAAGGCACGCCTCAGAAGTGATTGGCTTAACTGCTTTGGGCTGAATATTTTTCAGTTACAGGAGCAAAAGTCTTCAAATCCACTGTGCTCGCCTTCCCACTGTTCCTGAGTTCCCTGTGAAGAAAACGTTAGTGGTTTTTGGCAATGAGAACATGAACCAATATGAGAGAAAGCTGTCAGGCCCGGCCGGTAAATGGGAGATGGATGGGGAAAGTGATGGGTCCTGTCAGCCTGCGAGTCTCCGGCCATCCATCACACTCTCACCGCAGAAGAGAGGTGCCATTCAGACGCACTTGCATTCCTAGAGAGCTGACAAAATGAATCCAGCGGAGGAAGGCTGTGTCATGAATCGTGGCTCCCTTGACTTCAAAGGGTGTTAACGCACATGAAGAAATACAAACCAGCAGACTCAGTATTTGCTAAGCCCTTAGTAGGCTCAATTTCCTGTGAAATTCAGCTCTACGTACGTGCCTGTTGTTTCTCAGGCCGTAATGAGTTTTCTACCTACTACGGTATTGGGAGTTTCACAAAAGTAAGCCCGTTGGACTTACAATGCTTTTTGAATTTAAATAGGTAAAAGCTCCTCGTAGGAAACAACGTACCTTGAAAACTTTGGATTTGGCTGGTTTTCAACATGTCTGTAGATGGCTGATCTATAATTCATGAGCGTTATGAAACACTGGGGGAAAATGCAGAGGAAAGACCACCAAATCCATGGGGAAGATGTTCGTCTCTTTGTACGTGATTTTGCTTTGTTCATAGATGCGACGGTAGAATGGAGTTGGTCGTTCCTTTTGGAGGACAGATGATGGCTCTCTTAAGATAAAACATTTAGTTTTAATACAGAAACAACATTTAAGCTAAGCATCCTACTCACCCCTCTGTGGGATTCAAAGTGGATCAGATGTGGTCCTGGCCCTAAATGAGCTTGCTGTCTACTTAGGGGGGATACAGGGACAGTCGAAGTGAGGAGAGAACTACATAGAAGATACGTAAATGCACCCATGGTTGGGACAAAGGTCACCAATAGTTAGTGACTTCAGGTATTCGTAAGGCAGCTCGGGGTCCACCCTGCAGGAGACGGGACAGCTGTAGGAAGGGATGGTGCAGAGAGGGACCTCAGGTGTGGTTGGTGGAATGAAAGGGAATCTGAAGATCATCTTTGACACTTTGGTAGGATTTCCGCAGCTGAGAATAGAGGAGAAGGCAGAGGGAGTGTCCTGGAGGGAGGGACTAGCAAAGTGCTCAGAGCGGACAGCTGTGTCTGCAGGCCGGTGGCCCACCCAGCTGGAACAAAGCACAGCCAGGAGGAGACAGGAGACAAAAATGAATGGGGAGGTCAGAAACGTTTTTTAAGGCGTCTCAAAGACAGAGCTCCGAAGACTGGATCTAATTCTACAGGAAGGCAGCGAAATGGAGGGTCATGAACACATTTTGAACTGAGAACTAATCTCATCAGAACTGAGCATAATGCCTGCCTTGTTTTTACTGCCTAAAAAAATCCCAGAGAAAACAAAATGAAGCCAGTCCCGCCGTTCCAACCAAGCAGGCGGTGAGCACTTGCTGCGTGTTCTCCATTGGTCCTCGGCCACCGAGAGCTGGGTTTTACCAAGGCATGATTATACATACACACGACACGACACAGGCCCAGCTTCTCCACTTACATATAAGCATTTCCCAAGGTGCTAAATTATATTCCTAATGATGACTTCCAAAACCCTTTGTAGCCTTTCATAAGTCAGCACCGAAATGCCCGACGTCATTTTCCAGTCATGGTGTATTTGTTCACACCACGTGATCCTGTGTAAATAACGCTGCAGCAGACATCTTCCTGTAGTTTCCTTTTGCCTTTACTCATCCTGTGGAATAGCTCCTGTTTTGTGTGTACGTAACCTAAGTCTTGAATCGTAACGCTCTTACGTGGTAAGTTTGAGGACCTGTCGCGTTTTTCCAGGCATAGGAGTGAGAATCAAGTTTACAACGTGTTAAGCGGGGCATTGTGGGGAATCTTCCTCAGGATGCTGGTGGCTCACCAAATCTGTACCTATCTGGCAGTCAGGAAGGTATTAGCAAGCCACGACTATTCCATGACGATTCCAGCTGCCTGGGAGACAAGACTTCGCAGAATCGCTGATGTTCACTTTGTCTCCAAGAGATACTTTCCCAGCTGAGGGTTTGTCGGATGCATCACCAGGGATCATCAGTCGTGTGATTCTCTCTCCACCCCATTTCTTTTTCCGCTCCTACGAGACATTCTTTGCTGTACTAAGTGTATGAGGAAATGAATCACTCAGTTTGGATGTTCAGAATTTGCCCTCAGTGATGCTCATGGACACCTTAATTTGTCAGTGTGAGACTTCTCGAGCTAGGTCTGACTCATTTCCTCTGTTGTTCTGGAGGTTTGTGAGGTGGTGACGAGCCCAGGACCCTTTCTGCTCCCCTCTGTTAACCCAGGCTTGATGACCGCAGGTTGCATTTTGCTGCATTCTGCTCTTTGTCATAAGACAGGCCGACATAGTTTTGGGATAGTGCCCATGGTGTTACGCAGAGCTCTTTAATCTTTATCCATTAGCACCTGAGCTTTCATGGAAGGGGAAGACGCAGGCTCACTGAAGGAAGCAGATCCTGATGTGGGACAGCTAGGGGCTGAATCCTGGTTTCTGTACCTCTTACTCAGGTGGCCTTGAGCAAGCTAATTAGCATCTCTGCACCCCATTGTTCTCACCTATGTAACGGGAACAATAATGATAATTATAGCATCCTACCTCATCATCAGGATTAAGAGAGCAGTTCTTTATCCAATCTGTCATTGATGGGCATCCACCTTGATTCCATGTCTTAATGCAGAAATGGAAAGGCCAAGTATGTTGTGTTCTCACTTACAAGTGGGAGCTAAATGATGACACTCATGGACACAAAGACGGGAACAGCAGATACTGGGGTCCACTTGAGGGTGGGAGGAGGGAGAGGAGCAGAAGAATAATTACTGGGTACAAGGCTTAGTACCTGGGTGATGAAATAATCTGGACAATAAAGCCTCAAGACATGAGTTTACCCACATAACAAACCTGCATATGTACCCTTGAACCTAAAATAAAAGTTAAGAAAGAGAATACTTCACAGAGTGGAGTTACTATGTTGCTTAGCATATCATGAGTATTCAATAAATATCAGTTATAACTAATTCCTACCATGATCATTCGAATAACAGATGTCATGGCAATTTCTGGGTCAGGCTAACATTTCCCATCTCTATTTGCTTGCTTTCAGTGTTTTGAATTCTTCCTTCTTAGAAATATTCTAAGAAACCTTCCAGGAAACCTCCAAGAAATGTTCTAGAAAACCTCCAATCCTTTTGGTTTATTGTAGAACAACCCCCACATTAAGAATGCGAAAATTAGCTGTTTTCGGTCTTGGCTGCCCATCTGATGGTTAGATATCTACTGAATCTGTGTCTGGGGATTTTTCTTTCTTCTTTTTCTTCATGTCCAGCTGTGCTGAACTCCCAGTTTAGAACACTGAGCCCCACTGTTCACAGCTGCCTGTTTTTCTCAAACACACACATGACATATAACTTACATTCCATACTGGAGCTCTTTTAAATGAAAGTGGACAGCTCCCATTTTTATGACAAGAGAATAGAGTGAACCAGGTGTTCCAGGCCAGCCGGGACATCTGGAAAATCTGCATGCAGAGGTCATGTGCAAGCTCCTTTTGTGTGTCTGTTGTGTATTCACATATACCACTGGACAACAACAACAACAACAATGGAACCAGACACCCAGCAAATATGAATCAACTTCCTGCTACCAGCAAAGCTCCTTTTCAAGTGCTGGGTCAGTTCAGAGATAAAACAGAAGCACATCTTAATCTTGAGTCATAGATTATAATTAACCAGATCCACATTTGACTACACAAATTCAATCTACGTGCTACTTTAAAGATATAAATCAGCTGCTACACACAAGCCACACTCGCTCATGTGGCAGCCACCACAAAACGCCTTCATAATGGCCGCATCAAGAAACAATGTCCACAAGCTTTGTAGGCAAGGTCATATGCATACTGAGCTTACTGGCCATCCAGCAGATTTTAATAGATGGTTTTCATTTGTTTCCTTTTTTTCTTTACGAGGCATTAACTGTAGGGCCTAAATTCTAAGTAAAATGCAACCCCAAGAATAGAGTAACAAGAAATGAAGCACTTGAAGATTGGAAACTCTGTGGAAGAACGTGGAAGATGGACATCATGGGAGAGGCAGAGAGAAACCGAGATAAATCAAGGAAGATGGCTCCTAGGTGGGGAAGGTGGAGAATATTTTCTGGAGGAAGCATTTAAACTAGGCTTTGGAAGATTCGTTTATGAAATCTTTGGTAAGTATAACTCTGTCAGACACCGGGTTAAATGCTAGAGCTGAAATGCTGACCCAAAACAGAGATGGTGAATACAAATCTTAGATAGATTATAATTCTGGTATAAGTGCCAGCAAGGAGCATTAGCTGGTTCTCTGAGACTGCAGTGGGGCGTGAAGATGGGCCAGATAGAGGAGTTTCCCAGTGGCAGGGATGCTGCAGACAGGACCTGGAAGAGAAATGAGGCCAGTGAGGGGAGACGAGGGAAAATTCCAGATGGAGAGGCATCAGGGGCGAAGGCGCCATGGTGGAAGGGAGGTGGTGAGAGCCAAGGGTGGCATGGAGGTAAGTTAGGCTTGGGTAGAGGGAGAAGGGGATAAAGATGGGGAGAGAGAAGGGGTACAGGGAGAGAAGTGGGTAAGGATGGAGGGAGGGAGACAGACAGAAAGGGGCAGAGAGAAATGAGAAACAAAGAAAAAAGAGAAATGAGAGAGAAACAGAAAGGGAGAAAGACATTAGGAAGGAAGATGGGGAGAGGGAAGGAGACGGAGGAGAGAAAACTGACGAGGCTAGCAAGGTGGCGGAAGCGAGGCCACGTGGTTAGAGCTTCTGGCTTTTTTCTAAAAGCAGCAGGCAGCGAGGAAGATGGCCATGGGAAGATGAGAGACAGGGACAGCGCAGTCATCACCCTGAGCATCCCCACACTGTGCTTTTCCTTGGCAACACTGACCACGTTCTACAGCTACCTTGTTTGTTCATTTGTCCCCCTGTCCACCGTCGACTCCCCAGTGAGGCGATGTGTTCAGCAAAGGAGGGGGCCGTGTCTGTCTGGCTTACTGAGGAATCCCCAAAGTCTAGCGCAGTTCCTGGCATGTGGTAGATGTTCAGTGTTTATTTGTTGAATGAAGAAGAAGCAAGAGAATGTCTGGGCAAGCCTTCCTACCTAGTGGTCAGCATGGTGCCAACACGCTCCTGAGACAGACGCCTCCGCGGCTGCCGAGACGTCCCGGGTGTCCTGGGTGAACAGGCTCTCGTGTGCCCATCCTTCCTGCCTCCTACGACATTGCCCTGCCCTCCCTCAGATTTGTCCCTCAGAAACTCAGCACACAACTCATGGCTGATGTAAGCAGCAATTTCAGTTTCCTTCTAATCAAGGTTTTCTGGAAACTTACCTTCTAAAGCCGTGATCTTTCCACAGTTCTCTGGGGGCACATTTAATCATCTTGTTAAATTCTCATTGCTTAACACTTGCTTTATTAAGTTTTCTCTCCTTTACCAAATGATTTCTAGTGAATTTTATCAACAACATGAATAATAATCCAAAATTATGATTCCGTCTTAAAACACTTTCAATAATAATAGGTAATTCCTCTGTTTATCAAAAATCTTTTGTGTGATATGAATTATTATTGCTTTTTTGAGACAAAGTCTCACTTTCTTACTCAGGCTGGAGTACAATGATGTGATCTCAGCTCTCTGCAGCCTTGACCCCCTGAGCTCAGTAATCCTTCCACTTCAGCCCCAAAAGTAGCTGTGTCTCCAGGCGTGGGCCACCTCGCCCAGCTATTTCTTTCTTTCTTTTTCTCTGTAGAGACAGGTTTTGCCATGTTACCCAGGTTGATCTTGAACTCCAGAGCTCAAGTGATCAACTTACCTTGCCTTGCCAACGTGCTGGGATTCCAGGCATGAGTCATCACGCCCAGTCTAAATTGTTATTTTTTATTTTAATCATTTTTAATGTTATGGGTAACATAGTAGGTGTATTTATTTACAGGTACTAAATTATGTTTTATTCTCTAAACAAAAGGTTCTGGTTCCCCCCACTGGTGTTAGGCAGTGGCATGCGATAGATACTTTGTATACAGTCGTGGGTCACTTAGTGGTGCAACATGCTTTGAGAAACGTGTCACTGGTTGGTTTCATTGATGTACTTCTGTGAACATAGATGTTTCAGTCTACTGTGCAGCAGACTGTATGGTACAGCCTGTTCTCCTAGGCTACAAACTGTGCGCCGTGTTGCTGTATGGAATATGGCAGGCAATTGTAGCACAATGGTAAATACCTAAGCAAATGTACAGTCAACATAAGGCATTATATTCTTACACGATTCTTACATGAGCAACGTCACATGTGCACTCTGGGGCTGACCAGAGCATCCTGTGCAGTGCGTGGCTGTGTTCCGGGAGGTCCGGTGAGCTTCTCTCACCTAGTTCTCGTCACTTCTAAAGCTGGTGTAAGGTCTTCTATTTTGGGTGTAGTGATGTCATTGTCTTAATTCACCTTTGCTGCTTGACTGCCACGCTAGTCACAGTCACTAATGTAACATGCTCCCTGTCCCATGTCTTCATTGCTCATCTTCCTCCTTTTTTGAAACAGGTGGTTTTGAGTACAGAGAAGTAGGGTGTCCACAGTAAAAATCAGTCTCAGCCAATGCTGACCTGGCTGACCTTAATAATAGATGGGTTTGGGGACCATGGGTACTGCTCTTTGAGTTCCAGAAACCTTAGTGATGAGGACAGAGAGTTTCCTAATAAAAACCATGAGAAAGTTAAAAAGAAAACACAGCAGCCGGTTTAACAATTGCTGTAATAGATGTTGCACTTGGCCAGCATGGGGCTCAGGCATGTGATCCCAGCCCCCAGGAAGGCTGACGTGGGCACATCACTTGCGGGCAAGAATTGAGACTGGACTAGCCAACATGGTGAAGCTCCGTCTCTACTAAATATGCAAAATTAGCTGGGCGTGGTGGTGCGTGCCTATAATCCCAGCTGCTTGGGAGGCTGAGGCAGGAGAATCATTTGGACCTGGAAGGCAGAGGTTGCAGCGAGCTGACTGCACCGCTGCACTCCAGCCTGGGTGAGGGAATGAGACTCTATCTCAGAAAAAAAAAATTGCACATAAAAGTAGAAAAAATTACATGTGAGTAGCATGCAAATACTGTACACATAAGCCTGTCAAATGTTGATGTTTTCTTCCGAAATAGTCTAAAACTTGGTTTAAGAATTTATATTCCCAAATTCTGGGATAACCGGACACCACGTCTTTGACTGTGTTCTTTGGGATCTGAAGGGTTTCATGAACAAAAGCAAACAAGTTGGCATTAAATACATTTGGAGAATACTCTGCGTTCTTTATCTTCCTCCCGGCAATTCCCAAAGCCTTGGACCAGTAAAGGCTCTGAGAAGTTTGAGCAGAGAAGAACCTGCTGAGCTTTATTTAACTAGTGTTTTTCAAAATTAGTAGACCATGGAGCGTTTTTTTTTTCCAAGCTCAACACCAATTAAAATTCTATTAGGAGCAAGATTTCCAGGAGACACAATTGGAAAACAGCTGTCAGTTAATACGATTATAATAGCCTTATGCCACTTACTGCTACTGTGAATTCTGTACTTTTAAACCTTAAATTGAAGAAGAGTCATATAAGTTACGTTGTTTAAAGTTGGACTGAATCGTGTATGTAATTTTTGATAACAGCCATCAACAGTAAACATCCCAAATTGAGACTTCACATACCCTCTTCGAATAGACATTATTTAAGTGCAACTGCACGGATTAGGGGGTTTAAAACAATCCTACAAGTATAAGGTGGCAAATCGTATTGAACGTAATAAATCCTGCCCCTAAATAATGCAAGTACTGTGCAGGCTTCCTTTGAAATGTCTCATGTTTGACTAGTATTCCTAAAGCGTTACAGATCTCATCCACACTCTGTCAGAGACACAGTAATTGCTTTGCTGGTCTGTGGACTGAAGCAACCTGCAAAAACTGAGAATAATGTCAGCCTCGAGCAGTCAAAGTATTGGGGAGACTAGAACTAGTCAGTCCAGGAGAGGAACCCTCAGCTTGAGGAGATTTTGTTTTACGTTTTCCCAGCTCCCCTGGGTATGGAATGAAGAAAACAAACCTTTTGATGTCCAGGTGCCAAAGATAGAAAAAAGAACAAGAATTTGTAAAGGGGGAAAACAGATTAAAAGAAAAATGTCACTTTATTTGGGAAAATTATGTTTGTGTCTTTTTCTTGAAACTTAAAAGAATATTGGGTACCTATGCTGTAACTTGATAATATTGAAAAGAATGGCTAAGTAGTGTCTAGAAAATGTAGAGACGTCTGAAAAATGAATGAAAAAATACAAATACCAAAAGGAAAATGGGTCAAACGTATGAATGGGCAAGCCCAGAGAGGGCCCTGGGAGAGCCAATGAGACTGAATGGATGAGGAATTTGGGGAATGATCAGGGACTGGTGGAAAATTACCAGCACAATGAGGAGTATTCATGCTTATCAGGTTGAAAAATGTGAAGGTGTCTGTCAAAGCTGCAGTAATGCTGAGTGTTGTGAGGTGAGGAGCAATGGAAACACAGGTTGCCAGAGAGACTCACTGCAGCTTCCCAGAGGCATCTGGAGGGGACTCCCCACTTGCACCTCCAGATGCCTTATCCACTCTGCCCTGTGCCTGAGAGGCTGGCTGCAGGGAGCACACAGCACGGCCTCCCTTGCTCTCTGGTTTCTGGGACTTTGAGCCCATGGGACACTGGTAGGAGATGAGAAGGCAGAGGAAGGTGAGCACTGAGGGTTTCTCCATCTCCTTCCTCGTTGGTGTGGGCCGACGGTGGCTGTCCTCTTCACTGGACACCACTGTGCTGTCTGCAGTGGTCCTGCCTGCTGGTCTAGCTGACTTCTGATGACTGCTATCTCCCCAGGCTCCTTTGGGCCCCACACAGCTCCTAGCCTGGGGATGACTCGCTGGCCTTCTCTGGTTCTTCTTTGTTACCGTACATCTCTGTGAATTGGCTCTTCATAAAAGTCTTAATAATTGTCCCATTTCGGGGCCCAGCTTTGTTCTGCCAGGTCTCTGAAGTAAAGTGGAAGGCATGCAGCTCCTCTACCTTTAATTCATTCTTAAAGAGAAGCTTTTGCATTGGACTCCTAAAAGTCATGGAGATGGATACTCTCGACAGTACTGAAATAGCAAAGAAGTGTAAACACCCCGTGTAGCCATCAAGAGATGATTAGCTGTGGTAGATAATAATATATGCATATTAGAGACACTTACGTGGTCTCTGCTATACAGTTTTCCCAGCAACACAGGATAAACAAAGGCAGGGGATATGACTAAGTCACTCATGTCTCATTTAGCCAAAGATTTTATTTGGAAATGCCCTATAGGCACGACATTGTGCTGTGCACTAGGGTTAAGATGGAGGGTTATACAAAAGTGTATTGTGAGTTTCTCGACTCTCCAGCAATCCACTACTGGGTTTCTACCCTAAAAAAAAATTATAGAAAAAAGACACTGGCATGTGTATGTTTATAGCTGCACAATTCACAATTGCAAAGATATGGAATCAACTCAAGTGCCCATCAACTGATAAGTAGCTAAAGAAAATGTGGAATATATATATGTGTATATATATATATATATATATGTATGTATATATATACACACCATGGAATACTACTCAGCCATAAAAAAATAATGAAGTAATGTGTTTTGCAGCAAGTTGGATGGAACTAGAGACCATTACCCTAAGTGGAGAATGGAAAACCAAGTACCACGTGTTCTCACTTGTAAGTGGGTGCTAAGTCATGGGTATGCAGAGTTGTAGAGGGTGGTGTAACGGACATTAGAGACTCCGAAGAGGGGAGGGTGGAGGAAGAATCAAAATTACCTGTTGGGTACACGGCACGTTATTTGAGTGACAAGTACAGACTTTACCACTGTGTAATTCATCCGTGTAACCAAAAACCACTTGTACCCCTAAAGCTATTGAAATAAAATACAAAATAAAAAGTAGCAAAGAATTCATCTAGAATGACACAGTTAACAGAAAGTGTTAAACAAAATGTGTAGTTAAGGAGAGTTGTTTGTTGTTACATATTGTCTATGAGGGAAAACAAATTCGACTGGTTTAAGCAAAAAGCATGCTCCTTGCTTCAGGGACAAGTAAACCCCACAAATCCAGTGCTATCCTTAGAAATCTATCTCTTTCTCTTCTTCCCTCTCTTCCCTTCCTCCTCCCTCTCAGCTCCCATTTTCTCTATGTGTTATTCTCATTTTCTTCTACTGCATATGAACTTACACTACCTCATATAGAAGGGAGAGATGCCACCTCCAGCCCCAATTTTTATTCCCCCATTAGCCAAAACCAGGTTTACCCCACTAGCTTTCACTGAGTTTAAAGGGGGGATCTTAGCATCCTTGATTGGCTCATTTTCCTATGTCTCAACCAATCACCATGGCAACAAGAATGGATCATTCTAATTGGCCACCTTAAGTTACATGATCACTCCTGTGGCTGAGGGGAAGGGCACTATGATTGACAGCCCTGTTGGGACCACATGGTTAAGTAAAGGATGGTCCCCTCCAGGCTCTGTGTAGATGAAACCAAGCATGTCTACACTACAGAAACAAAGAACAGTCCACGGCTTGTCTAACAGCATCCAGGGCAGGAGTTCAGAGTGGAGGGAAAGCCCTGTTTGCTGATGGAGTTATGGACATATTCCTGGGGAGGTAACTTGTGACCTGGACTTTTCTATGTATTGAGAAGTTGGACCTCGCTGGGATGTAGGATATCCGAGGTCAGTTGGACTTTTTCTTGAACTTCTACCTAGGTATACTTTCCCCAAAACTTACCGACATTTCAGTTTCTCGCATTATGTATTGGATATCCAAGGATTCCCCAGTGACGTTAGCATCGCATAAGAGCCCCTTCTGCGTGCTGACCGCCCTGTACGCTCCTACTGTCACTTATTGCAGCCACATGGGGCCACTGGCTCAGTGAACACCGAGGCTCCCTGATCGCTCCAGATTGCGCCTGTGGGGCTGGCGGAGGAGTGGGGCTTGTGGACTCTTGCCAACTTCTGCATGACCATTTTGAAATGCAGACTTCGGGTGGCCTCATGATTCACTTCCTGTTTCAAACATTTTCACCTTCACTGGATTGTGTGTGTGTCTCTGAAAAGAGAGAGTTCTCAATACCCACTGAGGCTCTTTTTGAGGAAGGGAGAAGTTGCCTCACTGAGACTGCGTAACACTTGAGTGTTTCCATCCAGGGAGGAGCCCAACCTTTACTCTTTCTCCAAAATCAAGTGGATGCTAGGGAGAGAACAGACCGCAGCATACACAAAACAGGAAGGAAGAAGGGAAGAAAGGAAAAGAGGAAGGGAGGGAAGGAGGGAGGGAGAGAGAAGGAGGGAAGGAAGGAGGGCAATCATAAAGGGAGCTGGTTTCATACACACTCTTGGGCTCCAGTCCCGGACCACCTGTGTTCAAAGCCTGCCTCTGCAAAATGACTCTGTGTCTCTGGGCAAGTCATTTAGCCTCTCTGTGCCTCAGACTCTTTGTTGGAGGTAGTGATAGTACCTACCTCCGTCGACATATGTCATATGTAAATTAAACAGGTTGACTTCATAGTTGAAATGGTAAACGTGTTCATCTTTTCAAGCTCTGGGAACACCACCTACTGCACTGTCTAGCACTTCCTAATCATTAACTCACTTTATTCAGAACCAAGGCAGAGGAGTGGCAGAGTCTTCTTTTGAAAAGTGTCTGTTGTCCACTTTTTGATGGAATTGTTTGTTTTTTCTTATACATTTGTTTTAGTTCTTTTTAGATTCTGGATATCAGCCCTTTGTCAATGGGTAGATTGTGAATTTTTTTCCCATTCTGTTGGTTGCTGATTCACTCTAGTGACTGTTTCTTTTGCCATGCAGAAGCTCTGGAGTTTAATTAGATCCCGTTTGTCTATTTTGGCTTTTGTTGCCAATGCTTTTGGTATTTTGGTCATGAAGTCCTTGCCTATGCCTGTGTCCTGAATGGTTTTGCATGGGTTTTCTTCTAGGGTTTTTATGGTGTTATGTCTTATGTTTAAATCTTTAATCCATCTGGAGTTAATTTTTGTATAAGGTGTAAGGAAGGGGTCCCGTTTCAGCTGTCTGCATATAGCTAGCCAGTTTTCCCAACACCATTTATTAAACAGGGAATCCTTTCCCCATTGCTTGTTTTTGTCAGGTTTGTCAAAGCTCAGATGGTTTTAGATGTGTGGCATTACTTCTGAGGCCTCTGTTCTGTCCCATTGGTCTATATCTCTGTTTTAATGTCCCACATTTTCTTTAGACAGGGACTCGTGCTAAAGAGATTTCAGTGCAGAGGCACAATCTCCGCTCACTGCAGTCTCTGCCTCCCAGGTTCAAGTGATTCTCATGCCTAAGCCTCCTGAGTAGCTGGGATTACAGGCATGTGCCACCACATCTAGCTAAGTTTTGTACTTTTATCAGAGAAGAGCTTTTACCATGTTGGCCAGGCTAGTCTTGAACTCCTGGGATCAAGGGATCTTCCCACCTTGGCATTCCAAAGTGCTGGGATTACAGGCTTGAGCCCTGCTCCTGCTGGCCTAACATATTTTTAAAGAATGTCTCTGGCTTCTGTGTGGAGAATAGACTAGAAGGGGCAAAAGCGAAAGTCTGAGAGTAGGGAAGAGGCTACCATGGGTAATTCCAGCCTTGAGGAGACAGAGCCCTGGCAGAACAGTGGCCATGGAGTGGCCACAGGTGGCCATGATTAAGGATGTGGGCCACATCCAAGTTGAGGTGTGGGCACCAGCCTGGCTGTGGGCTTGAAAGGATGTGCAGAATCTGAGATGGTCCCATCGATGTTGTGACATCAACCATAGGTCCCTTAGAGGATGAGCAGGTTTAGGGACAGAGGCAGAAATTGATGTGTATGGTTTAGACTCACTGCTGACCTGGGCTGGGTGGCTTGAGGCTGTGGTTAAGGTACTGTAACCTAATAGGACCAATTCTGGATGCCTTTCTAGAGACAAGCTCTGCTTTTCATATCCTGAATGCTCCTGTTCTGTGAGGATAATACACTCATTTGTAAAATGCAGCATCCTTTAAAAATATTTCTGATGATATTTAAATTAAGAAGAAAATGATTGCGGAAATTCAATGTGAGTCAAAGAAAGTTGTTTAACGAGTTTCATTAACATTACTATTGAGACCTTTAAACCAAATGTCAGATGATCCTCATATGTGAAAACTGAAAACAGGAATTTATAATGGGAACATTAAAATAATTTAGTTCAGCAAATGGGATTACAGTGATACCTTTTCTGTTAAAAGTTAATTGAGTTTAAATGAAGGCAATTTGGCTGAAGTTAAAGAATCAAATGGGTGGTGGGACTGGGGGAGCCAGTGGATAACCTGAGACAAATGACTCCCTTGGGAAGAGGGAAAGTTTGGAAGATTATCTAGACAGAGGGAAATTGGCTAAGTGTTTCCATATTTAATTAGGCAGTAAGTCGTTCAGTGGCAGGGACATTCCTGCACATGCATTTAGTCACTGTGGGGAATCTGTGCTATCACTGCGTGATAACGCAGGCACGTTTACCAGAGAATTTCAACAGGGATGTGGATCGATTCTGTTCCTGCATGTCTGCACAGGTTGTACCCCAAAAATAAAATTCAGAGGCCTCCCAGCCACCTGACTGGACACCGCCTCTTGACCAAGGGCATTTCACAGTTAACTGAAAATGTTTCAGACCTTGATGGAAGAAGGGGTGGGAGCTGCCCCATTACACCCTCCAGCGTTAACCTCAACTGACCTTAAGTCTGGTAAGAAACATTTACATCCGTTCTCTCTAAAGCCTGCTATTTGGAGGCTTCAGCTGCAGGATAAAAACCTTGGTAAATAAATTAAAAAAAAACAAAAAACTTTGGTCTTCACCACCCCTATCTCAACCCAGTCATTCCTTTGTACTGATAATAACCCTTTCAACCCTTTGCCAAACAAAAAGTCTTTAATCCACCTGTGACTTGGCAGACCCCGCTTAGAGTTGTCCTGCCCTTCCAGGTGGAACCAGTGTAAATCCTTCATGTATAGACTGATGTCTTCTGTCTCCCTATAACGTACAAGAGCAAGCTGTACCCGAGCGTCTTGGGCACATGTCAGGGCCTCTTGAGGGATGTCACAGACACATCCTTAATCTTGGCAAAATAAACATCCTAAATTGATAGTGGCCTGTCTCAAATACTTTTGAGTTTACAGTATATATTTGTATATCTGGACATAGATGTGCCTTTTGAATAACTTAAATACGTGGTGACTTTAATTATCAGAAGGCTTTAAAGTTTTTAAGGCATCTGTCGCTATTTGATTCCTCTTCTCTTCCAGTTTTCGAAGGTTAGCTGTAGTAGAATTGAGTAGTTTTAAGAGAACATGTAGTCTGCAAAGCCAAATACATTAGCTGTTTGAACTTTTACAGGAAAAGTTTGCCAGACCGTGGGATGGAACATTGACTAGTGCAAAACCAATATCCATTAAGGGAGCAAACACAGGAGGTAAATGCTGTGAGGAAATAGGGCTCCAGTTGCTTTCTGATGTTGGTGCAATGGCTGAAGCATTGCTACTCTGGCCTCACGATTATTTTGTTTTAATAATTTTAAAATGGTTTTAGAATTTTTTTTTTAAATAGCAAAAACAAATCCCTCACATTTATGGGTCCAGAGATGAGCAAGTGAGCACACAATCTTGTAAACCTAGCCGGAAGAGGACCCTTGCATCTGTACTGCATTATGCTGGAAGAGGACCCTTGCATCTGTACCGCATGGCACTGGAAGAGGACCCTTGCATCTGTACTGCATTATGCTGGAAGAGGACCCTTGCATCTGTACCGCATGGCACTGGAAGAGGACCCTTGCATCTGTACCGCATGGCACTGGAAGAGGACCCTTGCATCTGTACTGCATTGCGCTGGAAGAGGACCCTTGCATCTGTACTGCATTGCGCTGGAAGAGAACCCTTGCATCTGTACCGCATTGCACTGGCAGGGGACCCTTGCATCTGTACTGCATGGCGCTGGCAGGGGACCCTTGCATCTGTACCGCATTATGCTGGAAGAGGACCCTTGCATCTGTACCGCATGGCGCTGGAAGAGGACCCTT
>CM052656.1:2716539-2729581 GCA_028533165.1 Leontopithecus rosalia
GGAAGAGGACCCTTGCATCTGTACCGCATGGCGCTGGAAGAGGACCCTTGCATCTGTACTGCATGGCACTGGAAGAGGACCCTTGCATCTGTACCGCATGGCGCTGGAAGGGGACCCTTGCATCTGTACCGCATGGCGCTGGAAGAGGACCCTTGCATCTGTACCGTATTGCATATTCATGGAATTTCATGTTGGCTGATGTCATTAAAGTGTAGGCCCCAGGCACTGTGGTTAGCAGGTTCCCTAGGGTGACTCTCGTCCTCATAACACCTCCCAGTAGCTGTGACTTTCTTCATTTCACAGATTGGGAAGTGGAAGTACAGGCAAGTGAAGTGTCAAGGTCGAGGCCACAGAGCTACGCAGTTCCAGAAAGCATCAGACTTGAGATCGGAAATAAGGCCAGGCTGCTTCCAAAGCCACATCTCCGTCTGCTGTGCCTTGAATATCTGTATCCCCCTAGAATGCATATAAAGCCCTAGGGTGATGTATTAGGTGGTGGGGCCTCTGGGAGGCAATTAGGTCATGAGGCTGGAGCCTCATGAATGGGATTGGTGCCCTTATGGAAAGAGGCATTGGCGAGATGCCTCACCCCTTCCACCAGGTGAGGATGCAGCAGGAAGGTGCTGTCAGTGAACCAGGAAGCAGGTCCTCTAGTGTGAGGCACCACTGATGGCACCTTGACTCCATCTCCTGGTTCATCGATGGCACCTATGACTCCATCTCTCATATCAACAAATAGAACCACACAGCTGCCCCCTTCAGTGACAAAGAAGCCCCAAGACCCCGCAGGAGTGGCGTATATGAGATCTGCCACATCTGAAACTTCCAGCCTCCAGAACAAAACGACATTTCTGGGGTTTCTGAGCCACCAAGTGTGTGGCATTTTGTTAAGGCATCCAGAATGGACTAAGACACCATCTCGCGAGGGACCACTGGGGTGCAGGGAGGTGATGTGAGAGCCTGAGGCCTGTCTCAGCAACCGGGTTGAGCAGGTGGGAGAAGGCCTGCCTGGGAATGTCTCTCAGTCAGCCATGTCTGGTGGCTAGGGTTTCTCTTTTTAGGATTCTTTAACTTTCATTCTTCATTTTCTGCATTAACCTTGAAAGCAGAGCCAGTGGTGCTGAATCAGTTCTCCATCAGTTCTCACTTGCAGGTTTCACCCACACCCACAGAGTTCATGAAATGCTTTGTGAGTGCATCTCAGGGACAAAATGGAAATTGCTTCCAGAACTCCAGCAGTATAGCAGTCTGAGAAATGCACTGCCTGGCCTCCAGCCCTGGTGATTTGGGGAAGACAAAAGAAGGGAACACAAATGACGCATGTGGAAAAAAAAACTCACATACAAATATACAACAGCAGCGAAATCCAGTGTACTCCATCTTGTTGTCTGATCAGCCTCCATCCATCAGCTTTTGCTCATAAGTACAAACTTCCACAATAACCAAACCCATAATGCACGCAATTGTATGAATTCGTTCTCATGCTGCTAATAAAGACACTTCCAAGACTGGGTACTTTATAAAGGAAAGAGGTTTAATGGACTCACAGTTCAGCGTGGCTGAGGAGGCCTCAGACAATCATGGTGGAAGGAGAAGCAAACACGTCCTTCTTCACATGGAGGCAGCAAGAAGTGCCGAGCAAAAGAGGGAAAAGCCCCTCATCAAACCATCAGATCTCGTGAGAACTCACTCGCTATCACGAGAACAGCATGAGGGTAACCACCCTCATGACTCAGTCACCTCCCACCGGGTCCCTCCCATGACATGTGGGGATTACGGGAACTGTAATTCAACATGAGATGTGGGTGGGAGCACAGCCACACCGTATCAGTAATTAAGTCTATGACATCATCTCTCATATCAGCAAATACAACCTCACCTCTGTCCCCCTCAATGAAAAAGAAGGCCAAAGACCCCGCACACGTGGTGTCCATCTCTGGATAATATCCATTCCTCCTCTGGTTCCATGCCAGTCTGCCTTGGGTTTCATGTAAGCAAAAACTGAATGATGAGATTGGGGCACTGATGCATCAGAAACGGCTGAAGGCCACCACAGCTTCTTCAGCTCTCGTCATTCATTGTGAGTCTCAGCATTTTTTTTTGTGAGTCTGGCATTTTGGCATCTGTCCCATTTATAGTGAAATTATAATTTTAGCTTTCTTTTATATCTACCCACCAAACAAGGAAGCATAAGAAAAGTGTCCCAGCCTCAGCCTCTTGCTTTCTGATGTGTTGTTGTTTCTCCTGTCTTGTAAGGTTGGCTTTGCTTAGTGGTCTGTTTCCCGAAACCAGCTATTGCACATCTAAATGCCTTCCTGGGTGAGGCAGGTGACAAGAATGTGGGAGGGGCCAGTAGAGATGAGAGGAGCTGCCACTCAACTCAAGCCCACTCCAGCTCTGTGATGGGGGTAGCAGGTCTGTGTTCTCACAGCCATTTTATTTTATTATATTATTTTATTGAGACAGAGTCTTTTTCTGTCATCCAGGCTGGAGTGCAGATCACAGCCCACAACAGCCTTGACCTCCTGGACTCAAGTGATCCTCCCACCCCAGCCTCCCAAGTAGCTGAGCCCACAGGTGTACACCACCACTCCCAGCTAATTTTTCTTTCTTTCTTTTTTTTTTTGAGATGAGGTCTCACTATATTGCCCATGCTGGTCTCAAACTCCTGGGCTTGAATGATCCTCCCATGTGGACTTCCCAAAGTGCTAGGGTTACAGGTGTGAGCCACCATATCTGGCCTCACAGCCTTTCTATTATTTTTTTCTAATTTAAATGTAATGGCAAATTAAACTGTTTCTGGCCCAAAGTCAGCATATCTGTGATGATACACTGAAAACCCTCGTTTTGTAAACTTTCACCTAAACAACTGGCAAGATATTGGGAGAAGTGAGCTTGACAGAGGATTCATCAGGGATGACGAGGTTGCTGTGGACTCTAGAGCCTGCCTAGGAGTGAAATAATTCAGCTATGAATTCCCAGACAAAATCCAAATTCCCCTGTTCTAGAGCCTGCCTGCAAGTGAAATAATTCAGCTATGAATTCCCAGACAAAATCCAAATTCCCCTCTTCTAGAGCCTGCCTACAAGTGAAATAATTCAGCGATTCAGTTCCAGACAGAATTCAAATTTCTTTGTTCTAGAGCCTGTCTAGAGGTGAAATAATTCAGTGAATCATTTCCAGATAGAATCCAAATTTCCCCGTTCTGTATTTGTGCTGTGCAACAGTAGATAGCAGTGTCCAATCTCACGTTAGCTATTGTATTGCCGTATAATAAGCTGTCAGGTAACATTGTGTGTTGAGGGACTTATTTTCATTGGATCCATGAGACATTTACTCAAGTGTGCTTTTGATTGCAAGAGATGTAAATACTGGAATGCAGGACCCAGGGGAGATGTATTGATTGAGTTAGAGGTTAGAAATGGAAGATGCTCAGGGCAAAGAGAGGTGCTTAGTTTGCCTCTACCTTAAAAATTAACTAGACACAGCTAACTTTTAAGAATAAAGATATATCACATGAAATCCACTTTTCTCATATCATTTGGATTCCGGGGAGAACTGGAATTCCTGGGTGTACATGGCTGTGACTTACAGCTGCTGCAGTGGTTAGGCAGGGGGTGAGTGTGTGTGGGTCCTGGTTTCCATAGACCCCGCCCAGCCTGGTGTCACTCATTTCTTCTGTTTATCTGGCCCTGTAGACATCCACATTTGTAACTAGTGGATTAGGTTTTGCTTCTTCCTAGAAGAATTTTGCACTGCCGTTCACCATGGCAAAGATACCTTAGAGACATTAGTGATTGAGATTTAAACTCCAGACATAGAACTGTTTGAACTAAGAGGGATTACAGCAGAGTGACTGCATCTGACCCTATTGCTTATCAGTCAGTCCATTATCTTTTTCCTTTGCACATGAACTTGGGGTGACCCAGGCCATTCATGGCTAAGATTTTACCCACCTTCCCATCAGCTTTGTAGCAGGGTATCACTCACTCTGGCCTTGAGCTCACTGAGCTGTAGGAACTATCTTAGAAACAGCTCACCTCTGGGTATTTGATTACGTGAGAAAAGTCAGTCCCTCTTTGGTTCAGCCACTGTACCTAGGTTTCTGTTGTTTGCAACAAGTGCAGTCCTCACTGATTCAAGAGCATGGGTTCAAGAGCATGGGTTCTGGAGCCAGTCTCCTGAGTTCTGGAGACAGTCGACTAGGTTCTGGAGCCAGTCCCCTGAGTTCTGGAGACAGTCGACAGGGTTCTGGAGACAGTCCCCTGAGTTCTGGAGATAGTCCCTGAGTACTGGAGACAGTCCCCTTGGTTCTGGAGCCAGTCGCCTGGGTTCTGCAGACAGTTGCCTGAGTTCTGGAGATAGTCCTGTGGGTTCTGGAGACACTTGCCTAGGTTCTGGAGCCAGTCCCCTGAATTCTGGAGCCAGTCGCCTGGGTTCTGGAGACAGTCCCCTGAGTTCTGGAGACAGTCACCTGGGTTCTGGAGACAGTCCCCTGAGTTCTGAAGCCAGTCCCCTGGGTTCTGGAGACAGTCCCCTGAGTTCTGGAGAAAGTCCCCTGGTTTCTGGAGACAGTTGTCTGGGTTCTGGAGATAGTCCCCTGGGTTCTGGAGACAGTCCCCTGAGTTCTGGAGACAGTCTTATGGGTTGTGGAGACTGGGTTCTGGAGACAGTTCCCCAGGTTCTGATGCTGACTTTTCTATTCCCTGGTTGCTGTGATGATACACCCACTAGTCACATCTGAATACTTCCGGACATTTCCAGCCTCCTTTATAGTTCAAACTGGGGCCATGTGACGGAGTTCTGGCAAGCAGCAATGTGAACAAAAATGACATATCTATGCTGGTCCCGGGCACATCAGAATGGGTGTGCCTTCTCCAATCTTACCTTCCCCAGTCATAGCAAATGTGGAAGACGTTCTGTTGAGACCACAGTGTCCATTATTCTCTGTTTGCCTGAGGATGGAGCCCATCCAGGAGACAGCGGATGGAGGAGCGGCTCCATCAACGCACATCAGCCCTTTGTTAAAATGCAGGAATTCGAGGTTTATCTCTCATAATGTTTAGGTTAAATTACCCAGACAGATTCAGAAATTGATAATAGAAGTCAGGTGCTTTCAAAACAAAAACCTAAACCACTGCAGTGAGTTGGCAGTTATGTGCCAAAGTGACAGGGTGAGCTTTTTCCTGAAATGTGCCTAACCAGCTGCCACCCTGTGCATAACCAATTCATAGTTCTGGGAGAAAAGGTTTAACATCAGAATGTTAGTATTTTAGGTCTGTCAAGTTATTAAATAGAATAGATGGGCTCGGGACAGAAGTGTGTTTGCAAGAGGAAATGAGGGATAGAGGGACTTCTGAAATTCAGGGCCTTAGAGAGTTAGAAAACAGACTTTGTCAAGACGTGAAATATTAAGACATTAGATTGACAAAGACTTTGGGTGACAAAAGCCTAGGTCTTTTGATTCGGGGGCAAAGGTCAGGCTAAGTGTGCATCAGATGAAACGCCTGGGGGTCAAGGCCAAAGTAAGAACATGTCTTACCACTTTTTGGAGAGAGATATTGGACTGATAAAGAAATGAGATGAGTCTCAGAAATATATATATATTTTTAAAAAGAACTCTGGGTATAATTAATAGATTATGGAAGAGACTAGAAGCAAATACGTTTTTAAGCCTGCTAAGGTTTAGGTCTATAAGCGTAAGTCTACTGCAATGCCACGTTTTTAAGGGAATTGCCCTGTCAAAGAAATCATGAGACCAGTTTTAAAAGTTGTTTTTTTTTTTTAACTGCTTAAGATGTGAAACAATTCTTGGGCCCCCAAGCATTCAGGAGTAGGAAGCAGCAGGCTGTGGAATTTATGCGACTTACGCAGGAGACATTCCTTATTCCTCAACTCCCACTGTGGACGTTGACCAGTGGGAGGGTGGAAAGGGCAGAGCTGCAGGAGAGCAGAGCAAAGAGCCGCAGGCAGTGATGGACAGGACAGGGAATTCCTCCTTAGTGGGGTCAGTCAAGGAACAAGGACACCGCCCATGCTCAGCACAGAGAGACCTCACAGGGTCCGCCATCGAAGTGTGGTGAGGGTCACAGCCCGTGGTCACTGTGTGTCCCCGGCTTCTCTTTCGCACATGAGTGCATCTTTCTTACTCTGCCCTCGGTCCGCCTTTTCCTGCTGGGTCTAGTGTGGAGATCAGTTGTCTCCTCGCTGAAGATTGTTGGGCCAGAAAGACCCACACCCACAGAGAGTACTGTGACTGGCCCCGGCCCAGCGTCTGCCTCGTGAGCTGGATGGAGTGACAGGATGAGACTTGGGGATGTTTCTCTTGGTGGGAACAGGATGGGAGCTGTTAAGTGTATTCCTCAGTGTGTGGGAAGAAGGGGCCAGAACGGTCTTTGCTGATGGCTTCTGCTCGTCCGGGAGCTCTGTGCTCCCTACATCTCCAGACTTTCTCTACAATTGGGTTGAGGCCACAATGTTCTAGCAGATGGAAAACGTGAGCGTAAGTGATGCATTATCTCTAGTTCAGGGAAGTTCAGTATCAGGGTGCCTCCTCCCTCTCACTCCTCCCAAGGTGGAGAGAACTTGGAAGCCCTGTCTTGAGATGGTAGCCTTACAGGCAGAGGGAACCTGGGTCCTTAAGTCACTGGATGGAGGAGAGCCCCCGGTCAATGCCCATTGGTCTTGTAAGTGAAGTTTGTTGTGCTAAGCTACTTTGAGTTAAAATAAGCCTTGGGCCCTCAAGCTTCCATGAGTAAGGAAGTAACTGAGAAAAATATCCACAGCCCCCATTTCAGATGTAGACAAGGAGAAGGATAGAAAAAGGAAGAAATTTTCAAAATGCCGAGAGTGTGGACATTTACAAAGAAGGGAATTCTTCCTGAATGGCAGAACTCACACCCAAACTGAGGGTAGCTAGTGTTGATTACCATGAAAAATACACACCGAAGAAAGTCAGACCCCCTCTCCATGTCTTCGTTTTCTTAAAAGTAAAATCAAGGCAGAGCATGGTGGCTCACGCCTGTAATACCAGCAATTTGGGAGGCCGAGGTGGACGGATCATGAGGTCAGGAGTTCAAGACCAGTCTGGCCAATAGAGATGAAACCCCATTTCTACTAACAATATAAAAATTAGCTGGGCCTGATGGTGTGCGCCTGTAGTCCCAGCCACTCGGGAGGCTGAGGCAGGAGAATCGCTTGAACCTAGGAGGAGGAGGTTGCCGTGAGCCAAGATACACCACCGACTCCAGACTGGGTGACAGCGCAAGACTCCATCTCAAAGAGAAAACAAAGTAAACTATAGACACTATAGCGCCTATGTCACAGGAAGTTCTAAGTATTAGAAGGAAGTATATGAAGAATGCTTTGGATAGGGTCTGACACATGGTAAATGCAAAAATAAAAAGAAGGAAAGAAAAAGAAAGGAAGGCAGGGAGGCAGGCAGGCTTCTGATATTTTTCAAGCAATCCTGGTTTGAATTCTGCCACAGATCTTTTTGGACTCCTGGGGTGCAGCTGAGATCATGAGTTTGGGGATTAATGAATACTGCAGCTCTTCCTGATCTAGGTGAATGCACGCGTCCCCCTGGGGAGCAATTTGGACCAGCGCCTTGATCTGTCTGTTATCAGAATGTTTGTTTCAGACTAATGCACTTTTGCAGTACTTAACCTAATTGCCCTGTAAATCCCTGCGATTACATGCTGTTTACTTCCTAATATGTCCTAGGAACAAGTTTGTAATTCACTTAAGGAAGAAGAGAGCAGCCTTCTAAAGTTTGTTTTTTCTGTTAACATCATCAATTCCTTGCTTGCTTGTAATTCAAGAAACAGAGCCTACATATTCATAAATCTGACGATGTCAGTGGGGCTGGACATGGCTGTGTGGAAGCCGTCACGGCTCGTTCCTCTCAGCCAGTTGGCTGGATGGTGGTTCCTCAGAGCACCTTTAACAGAAGCCCCAACCCCATGGGAAAGAGCCAGACTTCTAGAAAAAGAAACTCTGGCATTTTGGGTTGTTGTAATGCTTTGTGGAATTAGACCATCAAGATGAAAGTACAAGCAAAACTCCTGTGTTAGAACAGGAAATCGACTCATTAATATATTAGGGAATGTAGTTGGAGAAGCTATTTAGGGAGATTGGGGTACAGGGTTTAAGACAGGAGAAGGTATAATGTGCATGTCAATTTAACAATTTACTGCTTTTCCCTCTCTTTTTTTTCTTTTTTTAAGGGGACAGAGTCTTGCTCTGTCGCCCAGGCTGGAGTCCAGTGGTGCAATCTGGCTCACTGCAGCCTCTGCCTTCTGGGTTCAAGCAATTCTATTCTCCTGCCTCAGCCTCCTGAGTAGCTGGAACTACAGGCACCTGCCACCACACCCAGCTAATTTTTGTATTTTTTGGTAGAGACCGGGTTTTACCATGTTGGCCAGGCTGGTCTTGAACTCCCGACCTCAGATGATTCTCCCACCTTGGTCTCCCAAGGCGTTGGGTGTGCAGGCGTGAGCCACCATTCCCAGCCTTTCCCTCCCTTCTACTTTATTTAGTCCTAAAGAGAGAGGAGGTCAGTGCTGTCATGAGCTGTATGCAGCCCACGCCCCTTTCTAGGACAAGGATTGAAGGATACGCCCCCAGCGGGGAGTGTGTCCCTGAGGTCCTGCTCTGTGTCTTCATCACACTGGTTTTTGACTGGCAGATTCACTCTGTAACAGGTAACAGGGGTGTGGTTTCATTCTGCATTGCTGTCCAGGGCAGCACACAGAGATCCAGAAGGGTGGGCATCTGACTCAGGAAGAGGGGCCTGATCTCTGTGTGATGAGGAGACACTGGTTCTTGTCCAGTGTGTCTGGACCAGAGCATGAACAACCTGGTACAGAACCATGGCTCCCACACTCACCCGCCAGCCCAGCATTTGCGGTACGGAGAGCACCAGCCCTTTCCCTGGTTTGATCAAGGCTGAGTCCAAGCCTTGCCAGTGACCAGGATTGACTCCCTAGGCATTGAGTCATCGTCAGTTTCATGGTAGCTTTTAAAGAGGTCGCTGTCTCTTTCAGGACGCCAGCCATGCCACGGGGAAGAAGGGTGGGAGGAGTCCTTGGCAAGACTCTAGTTAGCACTGTGTCCTACACTAAGAAGGGTAGAATTGTCTTTCTCCTGATGTGTTGATGACTCTTTCATATAGTGGTTCTCAGAGGGTGGTTCCCAAACCGTTAGCATTAGCATCGCCTTGGAACCTATGAAAAGTGAACAACATGGCTGGGCACGGTAACTCACTCTTGTAATCCCAGCACTTTGGAAGGCCGAGGCAGGCAGATCACCTGAGGTCAGGAGTTCGAGACCAGCCTGATCAACATGGTGAAACCCCGTTTCTACCAAAAATACAAAAAAAAAAAAAAATTAGCCAGGTCTGGTGGTGAGCACCTGTAATCCCAGCTACTCAGGAGGCTGAGGCAAGAGAATCGCTTGAATCGGGGAGGTAGAGGTTGCAGTGAGCTGAGATCATGCCACTGTGCTTCAGCCTGGGGGACAAGAGTGAGACTCTTTCTCAAAAAAAAAAAAAGGTGAACAATTTGAAGGCCCAACCCAGACCTACTAACTTAGAAAATCTGGGGTAGGGCCTGGGAATCTGTATTGGAGCAGGGCTACCGGGCAGTTTGAGTGCAAGTGAACTTTGAGAACCGCCGCTCTAATAGATTCCCTGGAAGCCAAATCAGGAGGAGATTTGTTTGGTATTGCAGAACAGGAAGAAATGAAGATGGTGAGCATGACAGACGGAGAAAGGCCAGAGCTGATGGCTTCATCAACTCTGATACTCTGTGCTGGTCTGTTAATCGAGCCTACCTGCTTTTCTACCGAATACATAGGTTTTTTTCTTACATGTAAAATTGACGTAATTTTTTCAGAAACAAAGTGAATATAAAGGAGAATACTTAGAGGTTTCAGAAAGAAAATGGACTGCATTTCTATCTAGTGAACAAGCCAGTCTCTCATGAACAGTGTCAGAGATTGGCCAGAGAGGAGCTTTGGTGGACTAAGCTGTCACCTGTCTCAGACCTTTGTTACCCTTTTTAATGACAACTGAACCTTCGTCCATCATCTGCACAGTTAGGCTTCATTGTTGCAGATAAAAGCACAACAATGCCTGGTCTGGACTGAAATGAGGTTGGGCTTCTAAAGGGGCTGAGTGTCTCTGGGTCTGGATGTCACAGCTCACTCCCTGCAGAAAAGGTGGTGTTTTGATAGACTTTGCAAACTCTTCTGGTCTGTTAATTGAAAAGCCGGTGCATTTCAGGTGAGTAAACATCAGAGTTTTTATTTCTACTGCTTCAGGATGAAGAGTGGTGAGTTAGAACTCCTTAAAACACACTTCACTGTTCCTTCACGGTGATTTCAGTTTAAGAGCCGGGGATTTGTGAGTGATTATTCTGTTCTTCTTGCAATGTGTTATCTGCTTTTCCCCCACAGCAATCAATATTTCAGACTCCACAGAAACAACGCTGATCTGTCGGCTCCTCCCCCGCCGCAGTCAGCACATTCGCTGGGAGCGGAAGGTGATTATCTGGTACAATGCACTCGAGCCATAGTGATTCCAGGCTTGAAAAGTATGTTGTAAGTTGATGGGTGGAATTAAAAGCTGGATTTATGCCATGAAAAACTCAGCAAGCAGCCTCTACATCTTAGAGGGTGGTAGGGGAAAGCCTGTATGAAATCTACAGGTACTGCAAAACACAGAAAAAAGAATTTAAAACTACACCTTTATTTTGAAATTGGTCTCTATTCATCTCTTCATTTGGTAGGCAGTCATCCTATGTATTGAGTGAACACTCAGTGTGTGCAGTCAAGGGTTGGGTTCACCAGAAAAAGGCTTGGCCCTTGGTCCGGACTCCTGGGTGATACCCTCTAAGCCCTTAGAATTTCCTTCCTGTTTAAAAGTATCTTTATTTAGCTGGAGACGTTGGGTCAAGACAGATAGCCTATGCTAAAAATGAACTTACGGTGGAGGCCTCGATCCACCCAACATCAACTCATCCCTGGAGGAGCTAGAGGTTAAGGTCAGCCTTGCAGGTGGTCAGCCACGACTGTGGGAGTAACCCTTCATAGGAATTCTGCATGTCAAGCTCCAGATAAATTTCCCCAGTTGGCAGTACTCTGTGTATGTGATCACAAGCTTTTGCTGCGAGGAATGAGCCCTCTCTGCATGACCCACTGGGAGACAACCGGAAGTTCTGCACCCGGGCTCCCTGAGATCCTGCCTTAAGGACCTTTTCTTTCTTGTTGCTGATTTTAATCGGTATCATTTCTCTATAATGAATTGTGATGGCAAGAATACCAGCTTTGCAGCATTCTGAGAGCTCTTCTAACAAATTGTTGAACAAGGTGATCTTGGAGCCCTCCCCGATTGCAGAGTGACTACTCAAAAAAAAAAAAAAAAAAGAAGAAACTAAGCTAGCACTGGAGACACAGAGATGAGAACACAATTTCTTCATTTCCAAGATATACCAGGAAAGTAACAATTGCAGAAAAGCACAATAAATGCTCTTAGGAAATCCAAGGGAATGAACAATGCACCTGGCACCTCTCACTGTCTGATCTGTGAGCAAATGCTTTCTTTAGAATAAGGTCGCATTCTGGGAGTTACGCTGTATAACAGGCATTTTGGTAGAGAGTTCTTGAATCAGATGATATACTCAGATGTTTAAGATATGTGATTTTTATTCCCCCCAATTTAATGTAACTTTCTTGCCTCCCACTTCCTACCCAATGGGCAGAAAATTATATCAGACACAAGTAACAGTTTCTTTTTGCTTGTCAGTTCTGAGTTCTCTTAGCATTTCCCAAAACTTTCTTCTAAGGTCCCCGTGCTTTTCGTGCCCATACTGGGGTTGGAGTGATGGCGGATGACCTTGGTGTGGTTACTGGTTCATCTTGTCTAGCATGGTCCTCTGTGTGGTCTGCTCACAGCGGAGCCTTACTGTTGCTATGTTATTTGCTGGGTGTCTGTCTCACTGAGCTTGCCCACACCATCTCAGGGATGCAGGAGCTCTTAGCTGCTTCTCTGTGTGGCTCTGGGGCTGTGGCAGACTCTGAGGCTACTTAAGACCTCTCTACCTACATACATATGACAGACCTACATGCACCCTCGTGTTTCTTTGTAAGTTTCCCCAAGCCCTACTCAAGAAAGCCTGTGGAGTTTATGAATCGGCTCCATCCACGACTGCCCCAAGCCCCTTGTAGCTTTCTGAACTATGGTGGATGGAAACCAAAATGACATTTCCTGTAGACTGTCACAGCTAGGGTTCTATCTGAATCGAAGTGCTGTTCTACCCTGAAGGCACTCCTGTGAAGACCCAGGGAGAGAGGTGAGCACCGTCCCAGTAAAGGCTACACTGTGCAGAGAAATTGGTTTTTTGGTTTTTAGTAAGCACAGTAGCTGAAGGGTCAAGTTCTTCCTTCCACCCCAATGGTATGCCGATAGTTAATTCTCTAGTACACACAGCCACACAGGAGGCCAGAGTACAGCAGGGGAGTTGAAGCTGGAGCACCTCTGTGAGGTGACTGAGCCATATTCCTGGCAGCTGGAGCAGCTCTGTGGGGTGTCTGCGCCATATTCCTGGCAGCTGGAGCAGCTCTGTGAGGTGTCTGAACCATATTCCTGGCAGCTGGAGCAGCTCTGTGGGGTGACTGAGCCATATTCCTGGCAGCTGGAGCAGCTCTGTGGGGTGACTGAGCCATATTCCTGGCATCTGGAGCAGCTCTGTGGGGTGTCTGAGCCATATTCCTGGCAGCTGGAGCAGCTCTGTGAGGTGTCTGAACCATATTCCTGGCAGCTGGAGCAGCTCTGTGGGGTGTCTGAGCCATATTCCTGGCAGCTGGAGCAGCTCTGTGGGGTGGCTGAGCCATAGTCCTGGCTGTTTTCTTGGCTGCATTGTTTCTGGCTTTGTGGAATCTAAGCTTGTTTACTTTTCCCTTGCAATATGGCTGCTGTTAACTGCAAACAAGAACTCTGACCCATGGAAAAATGGTGTATGAGAGCCCCCATTGCCAGTTT
>CM052656.1:2737047-2778511 GCA_028533165.1 Leontopithecus rosalia
TTGCTAGGTTGGGAAAGTTTTCCTGAATAATATCCTGAAGAGTATTTTCCAGCTTGGATTCATTCTCTTTGTTGCATTCAGGTACACCTATCAAACGCAGATTAGGTCTTTTCACATGGTCCCATATTTCTTGGAGACTTTGCTCATTCCTTCTTATCCTTTTTACTCTATTCTTGTCTTCTCATTTTATTTCATTAAGTTGGTCTTCAACCTCTGATATCCTTTCTTCTGCTTGATCAATTTGGTTGTTAAAACTTGTGCATACTTCACGAAGTTCTTGTGTTGTATTTTTCAACTCCATTAATTCACTTATATTCCTCTCTATATTATCTATTCTTGTTAATTAGCATTTCATCAAACCTTTTTTCAAAGTTTTTAGTTTGTTTGCATTGGGTTAGAAGACGTTCCTTCAACTCCCAGAAGTTTCTTATCATCCACCTTCCGAAGCTTGCCTCTGTTAATGGAACACAGTCTTTCTCCATCAGGCCTTGTTCCCTTGCTGATGAGGAACTGTGATCCCCTGTAGAGGGAGAGGCATTCTGATTTGGGGTATTCTCAGCCTTTTTAGGCTGGTTTCTTCCCTTCGTTATAAATTTATCCATCTGTCGTGTTTGCAATTACCGCCTTTCTAATTAGGTTTCTGAGTGGACGTCCAATTTATTGATTCACCAGCACTGGAATCTGAGCAACCCACTGCACCGGCTAAAACAGCAGTGTTAAGATTGATGGTGCTTTTCTGACTGCACCAAAAACTGCCGTGCCAAGGGGCCAGCAAAACCACTGTGCCAGCCACAAGAGTCGCGGTGGCGACCCGTGGGGCTCCTTCGCTGAGAATCTCCTGGTCCGTGAGCAGCAAAAATTCGTCTAAAAGTGCGGCATCCTCTCGTTTTCTGCGCTTTCACGGAGAGCCACAATCCTGAGCTGCTAAGGATCAGCCATCTTGGCTCTGTCTCAAATAAAAAAAATGCTACTCAGGAGGCTGAGGCAGGAGAATTGCCTGAACCCAGGAGGCAGAGGTTGCAGTGAGCCGAGATCGCGCCATTGCACTCCAGCCTGGGTAACAAGAGTGAAACTCTATCTCAAAAAAAAAAAAATTTTCACTTTTGCCGGAACGCGCACAGGGAGATCTGGCTCAGGGTGGGGCCGGCCTGCAAGGGGCTGTTCACAGCCTTGGCCAGGCCGATGTCAGAGATCAGAGAGACGGTGGACTTCCACTTGCTGCTATTGACGGGCTCACCAGCGGGCACGGGCCTCCTTCCCGCCACGCCACCACCGTTTTCCAAGGTTTTGGGGGGAGATTTGCTTTCTAAGGAGACTGTTGCAATTTTTCTCTCAATTCGGGCGCTGCTGGGCTCGTCCTCAGAGCCTGGCTCCTTGTCGGAGGTGAGCGGGGAGTAGTGCACTTCATTGGTCTGGCTCAGGGGCCGCCCTTTCTGGAGCATGGGGGGCTGATTAATGTTATTTTTGTGCCGCTAATGTAGCATTCATTCTGCACCCCATGGATCCAGGAGTCATTTTGGCTTTCAAGTCATACACTTTAGGAGGCTATGGCTGCCAGAGATAGTGATTTGGGCAAAGTAAGTTGAAAACCTCCTGGAAAGGTTCACCATTCTTGATGCCAGTAAGAATGTTGGTAATTCACGAGAGGGGTCCAAATGTCAACATGAACAGGAGTGTGGAAGAAGCTGATTCCAACCCTCATGGGTGACTTTGAGGGTTCCAGACTTGAGTGGAGGAAGTCACTGCAAGTGTGGTGGAAGCAGCAAGAGAACTGGAATTAGAAGTGGAGCCTGAAGAGGTGACTAAATGGCTGTAAACTCATTTACGGATAAAATGTGAACAGAGGAAGAGCTGCTTCTTATGGCTGAGCAAAGAAAGTGGTTTTTTGAGCTGGCATGTACTCCTGGTGAGGATATGGAGCATTGCTGAAATAACTACAAAGGATTTAGAATATTTCAAAGACTGATTTGCCAAAGCAACAGCAGGGTCTGAAAAGATCGACTCCGATTTGGAAGGAAGCTCTACTGTGGGTAAAACGCTATCACATGGCATTGCACGCTACAGAGAACTCTTTTGTCAAAAGAAGTCCATCGATGCAGCAAACCTCATTGTTGTCTTTTTTAAGATGCTGCTACAGCCACCTCAACCTTCAGCAATCCCTACCCTGATAAGTCAGCAGCCATCACATGGAGGCAAGACCCTCCAGCAGCAGAAGGATTAGGTCTTGACTAAGGTCAGGTCACGATGACCAGTTTTAACAATAAAGTATTTTTAAAGTACGTACAGAGTTTTTAGACATACTGCCGTTGTTCGTTTGATAGGCAACAGTATTGTGTAAATGTAACTTTTATATGCGCTGGGAAACCAACAAAAATGTGTGACTCACTTTACTGTGTTATTTGCTTTTTGGTGATGATCTGGAACCAAACCCACAATATCTAGAAAATACACTTGTGTGCACAAGATACAGGTGACACCCTTAAGATGTATGAAATTTTGAAATACGTGAATTCTACTCATTCATGACAGTTAACAGTTTTGTGGTTCTAGGGTTATGTTTAAGATGTGACAACTTCAAAGCAATTATAAATTCTGACTGATGAAACAAATTGTGTGATCTCAGTAGTCATGTTTTCGGTTTAAATTCCCTTTTATTTGACTGGAAGGAAACTGCTGAATATATGGCAGCTGGTATGTAACGCCTCTGTAACTCACAATCTCATTTTATTATTTCTTTGGCCTTTGATTATAAACAAAGGATTGCTAATAATTCACTGAAATGAATTAGTTGTGGATATGTTAATTGCAAGTGGCAGAAGCCCTACTCAAACTAGGTTAAGCAAAATGGGGAATGTATTGGTTCATAGAACTGGGAATTCTAAAGGTCAGGCTGCTTTCAGCATGACTGGCTCCAGGATCTAAACAGAGCCATGCTATAAATTACTCTCTGCTTCTCCACTGTGCTCTCCTCTCGGCATCCTCAGCTTGGTCCCCTCTTTGATGGAAATTTGGCTGCCAGAAACCCTACGCTTGCATTTTCTGTCTCAACCCCAGGGGAAAGAGATTCTCTCCAGACTCCTTCAGAAGTGTAAGCATTTTCTGTGATTTGGCTTAGTGGCATCAGATATTCGTTTCTAAGCAAGTCACAATGCCATGCTGTGAGTTGATCTGACGGGTCAGGCCTCAATCAAAGGCCCATCTCAGCTTAGAACAGAATCAACCCACCCATCCACATGTACTCCCAGTGAGGGATGGGTGGAGATCCAGCTTGTGGTATCAGAGAAAGAGGGAATGAATTCTTGAAAAGCAGAAAAACAATTCTAATAAAAAAAAGAAAAACAATTCTAATATCATTATCAGAACATAGAACTTTAGAAATCAATACAGTTTTTCTGTGAGGTGTGACTTTGCCGTACTTGTTTTTAATTTCTTTTCTTGATAGTATTTCTTTGGCTTCTATTTATTAGGAGTATAGTATTTCTTACTTATTTTTGCCACTATTGCTGGTAAAGACTTAGAAGTATAGTATCAACAACAGAAAATAAAACACATAATCTATTTCTAATTTTTCAGTACAGCTAGGGATATGCTACTGGGGATGAGGGAAGTGATTTTTCCATTTTAGGTGGAAATTCCATAGAAAATCTTTTTTTGGATGTCAGTCACGTCCATCAGAGATAAGCTTGGGATGTTTATATGGCCGGGGGCTTTGACCTGGACCCTGCCTGTCTTTACAGCCCTCTTAAAGAAAGTCCCCTGAGTTATTCTGGAGTAAACTGTGCTTCTCAATAGCTCATAAAAAATAAGAAGCATTTTATAGGATGCCATTTCCTCATGGAAGATATAATGTGTGAAAACACTTCTGAATTTTATAAGAATCTGTCCAGGAAATCTGGCTTATAATGTGCTAGAATTGTACACCTTCAAATGTGTACAATTTATATTCGTGGTTGAATTTCTTTGTAGTTTTTTTTTTTTTTGCAAGTATGTCATGGCTGGGTTCCTACTTTTGAATTTCTTCTTCTGTTTCCCCACTGACTGCTTTTGATTGAATTCTGTATGCCTCTGACCTCATTCAAATTGTGTTTTTTTAAAAACTCCTGTTTGAATGTATCCATCACCCCTCAACACCCCACGAATAAAGCACTTCTAAATATAGGACCCGGTCTGAACTCGGTAGGAAATTCTGTGATTGTCTGAGCTCCACAGGTCATCCAAGGCCGACGGGAAAATCCTGCCATTGTGGAGGGCGGGGGGTTTGATGATGTGTAGAGAACACCTCAATCAATATACCTACATGTTCTAAATGCTGTGTAATGATTGAAATGCAGGTGAGAATGAAAATACAATATTTTGGTTCCCTGACAACACATTTTTATTTTTAAAGGGATTTCTTTCATGTTTCATGTAGGGGAATGGCATTTTAGTGCTTGGACTGCCTGAGGGAGCATGCTTATATGATAGATTGAGAGATAATCTTACTTTCTCAGGGGACTGTCCTACTTGTACTCCGTGAATGTTATTTGCTTCTGGGGAATCTTGATGGAACATTTATCTTTATAATCATTTTACTCACCGTGCTGCTAAGTGCTACAGCTCTGTTTGATGTAAATATGGGGTGTTCATTACAGGAGAGTTGCTTATATTATATTTATAAATACTTTTTTTAACACTTCAGGGCCTGAAAAATATTTTATGACATTCTGGTTACCAACGTGTAAAATAACGTAAGCAGGAGTGTATCACTCTGTGTGTTTAAGGACCTCTCACATTGAGCACAAAGGCCATTTCCTGTCTTGATTGTATACAGTCAGCCCTCTGTAGCTGTGGGTTCTGTGTCTGTGGATCAAACCAACAGCGGACAGAAAATATCTGGAAACAAAATGTCTGTACTGAACGTGTAAGGACTTTTTTTTTGTCACTGTTCTCTAAACAATACAGTATGATGATGATTTATATAACATTTATATTGTAGTAAGCATTACAAGTAATCTAACATGATTTGAAGTATACAGAAGGTTGTGCATATGTTATATGCAAATATTATTCTATTTTCTCTCAGGGACATGGGCATCCTCAGGTTTTGGTTTCCACGGATTTTGGTGTCTGCACGGAGTGCTGGAACCAATTCCCTGCTGATGCCAAGGGACAACTGTATATGAAAAATGCATAGAACACATCGGATTACATAAAAGCCTACATATATTCATGTATATGTATATGCACATAGACACACACAATATACTTCAAGGAAAAGAAGAACATCATCTCACTGGTGGCATCACAATAGCCTCCTTTCATCTACTTGGGTCTGTTCTCCTCTGCCGCTGTCCCATGCCCTGCAGGATAGCTGGTTATCATGAGCAGGAGCTATAGATCAGCTAGTGTCTCATTTCATAACGTTCCAGTGTTTTTCTATTGTGCTCATGGTAACATCTCCACTGTGGCCCACAAAACCCTACCCAGCTTATCAGCTGTATTCATCGTGTCTGAAATCATGTTCTATCACATTATCAGACATTTTGTTTCCAGATATTTTCTGTCCACAGTTGGTTTGATCCACAGACACAGAACCCACAGCTACAGAGGGCTGACTGTGCACAATCGACACAGGAAATGACATTTGTGCTGATCTCAATGCGAGAGGTCCTTAAACACACAAGAGTGATACACTCCTGCTTACGGTATTTTACACATTGGTAACCAGAATGTCATATAATATTTTTCATAAAATATATATAATGAGTGTCTCAGTTATATTGACTGCCTCTCTATTTTTCAGACTCTAGCCAGTACATCATTTCAAGCCTTTGAACTTATTGATTCCTTCTTTTTGGAACACCTGCTTCCAACTTCTTCCCAAATGTATGAGTGAGAAATGGCCAAACAATGATGCAGAACAAATGTTTACAAAATGCGTGCAGCAGAAAACTCAGCAGTTCTCTTGCTCATATGTTCCTGGAAGGCTAAGGGGTGACTGGAGATTGGCTCATGCAGGCTGGGCTCAGCAAGGTGGCTCTTCTGGCTCTGCCTGGGCTCCCTCCCATTTCTGTAATTAGCTCCTCTTTGGGTGGCTGTTTCCCACACACCTGTTTATCATCTGCCCCCTGGGGTAAACAGTCTACCCTTCCATGTTCTTCTTACAACCATAGACATTGTGGGAACACAGATGGCAATGCACAAGACTGCTTGGGAACCAGCTTGGAGTCATGCCTGCTTTATTCTGTTGACCAAAGCATGACCATGGGTGATGGGTCTAATTCAGAGAAAAAAGACAGAAATATCCCCTTCCCCTTTCTCTGGGAGGAATGGCAAAGTCACGAAAGCAAGGGTTGTGGGTACTGAGAGGTATAAAGGATCAGGTTCACTGTTGCCAGCTACCATCCCTCTCCTGTCCCCCTCTGGTCTCATTTAGTTCTTAGCTCATTTGAGACACCTCACGAGGTAATCCCTATCCTAAAGTAACATTGCACCAAGGGTATCTCTGCACATCACTGTATTTTATTTCCTCAAATCATCTTGTCTACATATGCATGTCTGTGTTCCTCCCACCTCACTAGAATATAAGATCCCTAAATCTACCCTCAGGATTTGGAGCTGTGTAGGTACAAATAGGCATTCAGTGCAGTGCTGTTGAATGGACGATAGGTTTAAATGTCAGTTTCTGTTCACATTCATTTTTGCATATTATTTGATTTCAGTTAGAATTAATGAGGAGATTAGGTTTCTAGCCTAGAATCTGCTTTTAATATTATCTGTGTCTTAGAGCAAGTTACCTCTTTAGTACGTTTGCTTCCTCCTGTGTAAAACAAAGCTGTTAACCTATATAGGTTCATACTTGGCTTTCAGCTCTATCTGTCTGTGATTATAAACCCTGAGTCTATTGAAAAGGTAAATTTGCATTGCTTTCATTCCCGAGTGTCATGGGAAGTGGTATTTCCACAAACTGAGCAGTAGTCCCTGATATTGCAAGCCTTCACAGCCAGCGTCAGTGAAGTCCCTACCATGTACACAGGCCATATTAGAGGGGAGAAGGAGCCCATGTGTGATAGGGAGGCAAGGCTCCTGCTACCAGGAACTTACAGGAATAGCAAACGTGAAACATCAGTATAAAAAGGCAAAGTGCACAGTACTGAGAAATAACTTCCACAGGACTCAGGAGAGCTGTGAGCACATGGCTGCAATGCTAAGTGTGATTGCTTGCTACCATCATTTTGGGCTATGCATATATTTTCTAATCTTAGTGAAAAATTATTTAGCCACATTTGAGTAAAGGCCATGATTTCAAATAGCCTGTATATTTTGGTTTCATGTACAGCATGTGATATATCCCTTTTTACATTTTTCTCATGGAAACCAAAAGCAACTTACTGTGCATGACTGAGGAACTCTCTTGATTTTCACTCCTCCTGACAGCCATGAAAACAACATATTAATTTCCCCTGGACTTTGATGTGACATTAATGTTCACTTAGCTGGCCATCTATGTGATAACTGTCAGGAAAATCTCTTGACTAACTTTAAATGTACAAATCACATCATCTTAAATGAGGCCATATGGCTTATGGGGTTGCTGAGCCAAATCAGCTTTAAAAACCTTTTAAACCCCCTTCTGCACAACCAGGGAAAGTGCTGGGAAGTGCCCCATGCTTGTGGCTCTGGACCATTCCTGTTTGCTTAATGTACACTCCATGTCGAAGTGATATATGCTCTTGCTGCACTGCTGGCTTACACAGGAACCATGGAACCCCAAAAGTGAGCCCCTTGGTTTTCTGTTGGCATGCCTTGGGAATCTATCAGAATGAGACCTCTGAGGTCTGACACTAAATGATACCTAACAGGGGGGTGCTTAATACCAGTGTGATATGTGCAGAGATGAGGGGAAGAACAAAGCATGGGTGAATTGTAACTGAAATTATACAGACTTAATAAATCCTGCAAGTATGAAGGAATTCAATATTTTAAAAAATACACGTCAGGAGGAGTAAATTCCCCATGATGTTTGATCCTAGCTGCATTTCTCTGCACCTCCCAATGCTTTAAAAGGTGCGAAGCTCAGACTAAACATTCAGCATGATGCCAATTTATTTTAGTCCACAATACTGAGTATTGAGCAAGTAAAGGAAAAACATCTTCCTCTCCAAAGTGGATCTTAATTCCTTGGTGACAAGTGCTGGTCTTACCCAAAAGCCAAAACTACAATATTTCAGTGTTTGTCATCATTTTTTTTTTTGAGACGGAGTTTTGCTCTTGTTGCCCAGGCTGGAGTGCAATGGTGCAATCTCGGCTCACCGCAACCTCCGCCTCCTGGGTTCAGGCAATTCTCCTGCCTCAGCCTCCCGAGTAGCTGGGATTACAGGCACGCACCACCGGGCCCAGCTAATTTTTTGTATCTTTAGTAGAGACGGGGTTTCACCATGTTGACCAGGATGGTCTCGATCTCTTAACCTCGTGATCCACCCACCTCGGCCTCCCAAAATGCTGGGATTACAGGCTTGAGCTTTTATTTTAACCCACCCTTCACACCTTTCCTGTTTCCTGGCCCCCCCCCACCCACTTTTCAGCACACTTAAAATCGGTCCAAAACATTTCCCAGCCTTCAAGTATCTGAGACCTGATTTATTTCATGGATATGTTGAAACACACTTGGACCCAGCCAATGTATGCGACCAGTTTTACTTGTCTTTCTTCTATGCTAGTAATATAATTTTTATGGTACACTAAAATATCTAGAATCACATAACATTTTTTATCTTTTGTTTCCTTGAGTTGGGATAGTTTTGCCAGCATGCCACTGAACAAAGTTACTCACCATGGCAGTGCTAGGAGAAAACCAACCAGAACAAAACGTCCAGGATTCTGGAAGCTTCTCCAACCATTTAATCTCCCTGATTTTTTAATATACCCTTGTGTCTAAATGGTTAACCTTTTTTTTCCTCACAGTGATTAGTTTTACAGAATGTGTATTTTGACTTTTGGAAGAAAATTTAGAAGACCTGAACCTCATAGGGCTCTAAAACTTCCGTATCTCCATGTAGCATCAATTTAGCATCCATTTGGGAATTTACCCAGGTGTCCATGCTCCTGTGTCTCAGCCGCCGCCTCCTCGTTCCTACTGAATAGGCAGCGCATGTTCATGAACACAATTACTAACTACAAAGGTTTTTACTGATGAACTAGTCGTCTTCCCTGTGTCTTCCAGAAACCCTGTTTTGGAGCTGTGTCCTTCGCCCATGTCTTCTTTCTGAGACTGACTTTTGCACACACAGACCTTGCTCCATCTTCACGAATGTTCACCTGGCACTCACTGTTTGTTTTGCATCTTGCTTTGTGTCCACGAAAAATGTATCTTACACAGCATTTCCATGTAGAGCTGGCTCATTCTCTTTAATCCTTACCTTGTTCCCAGTCTTTATTTCATATCATGCCACAAAAAGCGTTTTGTGCACATTTTATATTTTGTATACGTAAACATATCTAAAAAGCGTGTCTTCTACATGCTTTAGAAGTTAAGTCAAAGGAAAGAAAGGGATTGCTAAATGTATAGATCAATTGGATTATCCTGTGAAATAGAAGATTTCGGAAATTAAAATAATGCTATAGTACTTAGGATAGGCAAGAGTAGTATTTCAAATGGTAATAATTTGGGCATGCCTTTTAGTTTTTCTTGCTATGTTATTTAGATAAGTTTTCTATTTAGTGCAAAATCTTTAATAAATCAATGCTATTTTTATGATCAGTGCTTTATCTTACTGTCAGTTGGACCCATCTTGAATTTTTGAAGAAAAGATGAATTTCTACTCATTCTTGTGGTTATTTATTAAGTAGTCAGAATTATACATTTAAATATTCATCAGATCTTGCACTCTCAAGCTAAAATTCTTCATGTTTTACACTCTCTCATTTCTGTTTGAATTAATTCTAACTAATTTATTTGCAAATCTCCCTCATCATTGGGGGGAAAAAAGCTTAATGAGGTCAGTTTTTTTTCCTTTTTCTATTTTTCTTTTTTAGCTATCACTATATCTTCAGTGACTGGCTTAGAATAAACACTCAATAAATAATAAATATATGTTGAGTTAAATGTATAATATAGCCCAACCATAGTTCCTAATACCTAAAAAAAAAGCCAGTTTCACTCAAAATGCTGATTGAATGGCAGAATCAATTCTACTTCATTTGAATGCTATTCTCAAAAAGAAAGAATGGAATGTGTGAAGCCATTGCAAAGTGCAGCATGGATTTTCATTTTTTTAAAGCCTTCTTCCAAACCACAGTTCCTCTGTTCTGAAACTTATTGCTGGTTGATGACGTGGATGATGCATGCTCTAGGAATTTTACCATCCTCACCATCCTCCGGTAGACAGGATGTGTAGTAGATAAGAGATGTTGTCATTTAAGGATCACTCACCAACCTTTAGAAGCCATGATGCGAATATGCCATTTGCTGCCCTTTTGATTTGACTCACCCGGGCCTGAGCAATGCCCGCTTCTTCCTCAGCCTTCATGCCAGGCCTTCTACCTGCCATTCAGAGTTTGTATTTACCTCTTCCTGCCTTGGCTTTGGAGCTCTGCCCTCATTCCTCTTGTGTATTCTTGAGATGCCCATGTGTCTTCAGCATTCGTTTTCTTTCTTGTCTCTCATCATAACACCACCATAGCTTCACCTGGCTAACCCGACCACCGTGATTAGAAGAGCGGACGTTTTAGCTTCTCTTTGACATGAATGATGCCAGATGCTGGTGTTCTGTTCAATGGGAATATGACTGAAGATGATGTATCCAGTTTTCAAGTTGACCATGACAAGGGGGTGAGGTCTCAGGGCCTTCTCCCGCCTCCGTGTTGATTAGAAAATGAGTTGTCCTAGACTGTGTGGATGAAGAAGGACAGAACAGTAATGACAGTGAAGCAAAAACACAGGACACCCAAGCCCTGTTGCCACTGAGCTCTGGGCTGCTTGCATCCTGGCAGCCTAAGGAAAAACAGACGGCTGTCTTATTAAAGCCTCTGTGATTTCTGATCTCTGCTGCGGCAGATGCGGCTTTCTTCTTGAACTCCTGACCTCAGGTGATCCACCCGCCTTGGCTTCCCCAAGCGCTAGGATTACAGACATGAGCCACTGCACCCAGCCTGATGCGACTTTCTTCTAAGTGATCTCCTCACCATCATTTACACAGCCAGTGAGAAGGAATGGGAGCACAATTCTGCATCCTATTCATTGGACATGTTGCCAGACTCCTGCAAGATCCATGAGAAATGGGCGCAGAACGGGAAATAACATTTGGAAGCATTTGCCACCTGACAGTGTACTGTGGGAACAGCAACATGAAAAGTGGGTAATTGGTAGGAAGAAGCACCTTGTATAGTGATTATATTTGTTGGGACTTAGTGGGGCCAAGCGTGCTGGGAGGATCCGTTCCAGTTGTGGTGTCAGAAGTTGTCTGTCCTGATGTGGCTGTCCTTTGTGTCTCAGGAGCAAAGTGGCAAATTGGCAAGGATGGGGTTGATAGACACAGATAAATTGGACAGGGTTTGGAGAGGAACAAAAAAACATTCAAAACAAAAAAAGAGGAACACGTTAACCGAGGTACTGAGGGAATTGATTTCTGAAGAAAGGTGAAAGGGACTGAATATGTTCTCCTGGCTAAGCGGTAACTAAAAGAGAACATAACATATTTGAAAGGGTAGAAGCAAAACACACAAAAAGGCATGATTCAATTTAGTCTCAGAGGGGAGTGAGTAAAAACAATGAAATTCTGAAAAGAGAAATGTACTCTAAAAGTCCAGGGAACAATCCCTGCGATGAAATCTGTTTGATCACACTAATCTTGCCGCGGGAGATTCACTACTTAATGGACTTAATCCTACTGGTAAGAACAGAGTAAATGTTTTTATGTTGAGCCACAATAACTGTCTGCTCACGGAGGGACTGTGGCTGTGGATTTACTCACCCACCCATGGAGATAAGCCTTGGTCCACCTGCCTACAAGGAATCACAGGCAACCAAAGGAAATTGGGTAGCTGTCCTGGAGAATGTGTATGATCTGCATCAGAGTTCTTTCTCTAGGGTGTTAGTTGACTGGCTGAAATATGGAGTAGGGGGTCTACACAGGGTAGGAGCAGGAGCTAGCAAGAAGGACAGCTGGAAGTGAGTAGTTATTTGTATACTTGAATCATTTGTTCTTGCATATGCACGTAGGTACCCATTTTCTATCCCTTCTCCCATGTGTTAGTCTGTTTTTATGCTGCTGATAAAAACATACCCAAGACTGGGTAATTTATGCAAAAAAAAAGAGGTTTAATGTACTCGCAGTTCCAAGTGGCTGGGGAGGCCTCACAATCACGGCAAAAGGCAAAAGGCACATCTTACATGGTGGCAGGCAAGAGAGAATGAGAGCCAAGTGAAAGGGGAAACCCCTTATAAAACCATCAGATCTCGTGAGACTTATTCACTACCACGAGAACAGTATGGGAGAAACCACCTCCACAATTCAGTTACCTCCCACTGAGTCCCTCCACAAAATGTGGGAATTATGGGATCTGTGATTCACAGTGAGATTTGAGTGGGGACACAGCCAAACTGTATCATCCCACAAAATAAAGGACTTCTGACTAATGTCTCCCACTTGTTTAAAAAAAGGGGAAAAGAAAAGGATGGGTGCTTCTAAGCCCTTCAAACCACTGCAGGAAGGTTTCCTGTGTTTTAAACCACAGATCTTGTATCACAAGGCACAGCTGAAGAAGGGCATTCTGATCATGCTTTCAGGAATAGTACCAATGAATACTTTTGTAGCTACTTTCCATTTTGGGGTATGATTCCTGAAACAAATAATTAATATATTAATGTTAACATTATTTAGATTTATAAAATGAGTATGACTTATTATTTTAAAGTAAAAATAGGGGAAAAGCCCCACAGTTCACCTTTCATCCACCCTCTCTGGAAACTTCATTCCTCCTATTTCAGGCCTATTTTTTGCATTCCTTTTATTTGTCCTAAGACATTTATGTTTACACCAGAGTAGGTTTCCCATAATTACGAGCTTAACATTTGCAATCGTGAATAGGTATTGATGAGTGATTCAGGTCTGGAGATTATAAACATGTTGATGATGCTGAAGCACAAATGAGTTATGCCGGTTAGCTAGTGAGCTCCCTCCTCTGTGGGGGCTGAAAAGAGCCCCTCAAAGAAGACTGTGGCTTAACCCCCAGAATCTCTGGATGTGCTGCCTTAGGTGGTGAAAGGAACTTTGAATAGGAAATTAAGTGAATGATCTTGACATATGGAATTTTTCTGAATGATTTATGTAAATCCACAGAGATCACAAGCATTCTTATAGAAGGGAAATAGCAGGGTCAGAGCGAGAGATGGAGACTAATAAGGCAAGTTGTCTGAGTGAGGTGGGGGCACCAGCCAAGGGGTCTGGGCAGCCGTCAGAAGCCAAGAAGGGCGAGGAAGTGACTCGCCCAGGATTCCAATCCTCTGCCTGCACCAGGATTCCAATCTATGAAGACTCGTCCTGAACTTCTGGCCCGCGAAGCTATAGCTTGGTTCATTTCTGTTGGTTTGAGGCACCAAGCATGTGATTTTTTTACATCAGCAGCAGGAGAATATTATACCCCCTGGCCGGCGTCCCAGTCTCACTGAAGGTACGTTTGATTGCTTGTTCTGTCATCACACTTTGTGGTGACACAAACTCGGCTCCTCTGTGGAAACTGCTCATTGAACAGGAGAAAACGGGATGGTGAGAGCGGAGAAGGCCTGAGGTGCATGTCAAGGTGTCACATTTGAATTTCAGTGGAAATGTGACTCTGGAGAAAGCTAGGCATCTGCACAAGTACAAACCCTTCCACATTTACAGCTTTGGGAATGCCTTTCCCGAGGTGTATGCACTTCCCGAATGCATTCCTGGAGTGAGTTGTTTTAACTTTTAAGTTCAGGGGTACGTGTGCAGGCGTGTAACATAGCTAAACTCGTGTCATGGGGGTTTGTTGTACAAATTTTCTAGTTCATCACTAGGAAATAAGCCTAGTACCCATTAGTTATTTTTCCCGTTCCTCTCCCTCCTCCCAGCCTCCAGCCTCCCACGGGGCCCAGGGTGTGTTGTTCTCTGTGTGTCCATATGTTCTCATCCTTTAGCTCCCACTTGGGAGTGAGAACATGCAGCCTTTGTGTTTCTGTTTCTGTTGCTGGCATTAGTTTGCTGAGGATAATGGCCTCTAACTCTATCTGTGTCCCTGCAGAGGACACGATCTCATTCTTTTTTTTATGGCTGCATGGTATTCCACGATGTATATGCATCACATTTTCTTTGTCCCGTCTACCACTGATGGACATTTAGGTTGATTTCTTGTCTTTGCTATTGTGAATTGTGCTGCAAGGATAGGTTTCACTGTAGCTGAAATTGCTGTGTACATACTATTTTTAAATGTTTTATTTCATTTGATTTTTTAATCGGCATTTTTAAGCTTATTTCACGGCCTTTACACTGACATCGTACTGCGATGCTAGGGATTAATACATTTTTACTGTGTGAAGTCAGTGAACTTTGTTTACGGTTCATGGTATCTGTTTCATATTTTCCTGTTTTTAACATGCATAGCAAATTTACTGAGGCTTCTATCATTTCCCTGTTGATTTGGAATGCTCCTTCATCATGTTATGCACCTGCATTAGTCAAGACAGGCGAGGCTATGGTTTTGTAATAAGCCTTGAAGGCCATTGGTGTGTATCATGGACTGAATGTTCGTGTCGCTCCCAAGTTCATATGTTGAAATTCTAACTCCATGTCATGTTATTAGGAGGTGGGATTTTGGGAGATGGGTTATGAGGGTGGAGCCCTCAGGAATGGGATTAGTGCCCTGTGGACCTCAGAATGCTCTCTTCTCCTTGCCATGGGAGCTTTCAATGAGAAGTCAGTTGTCTACAGCTGGAAGAGGGTTTCTCTAGAGCCTGACTATGCTGGCACCCTGATCTCAGACTCATAGCCTCCGGAACTGTGAGGAGTCGATCTCTGTTGTTTATAAGCCACCCAGTCTGGGGTACATTGTGGTAGCAGCCTAAAGCGACTAAGACACTATAGCAAAAAAACCCTGAATTTGTCCCACAAGCACAATCTGAGGTAGGTCACAGGTGCATCTGAATGTTAATTCTTTCTGTAGCAGATGGCCATGAAGGTGGCCTTGAGGGCGACTGTGTGATCTGAGGGGCTGCAGGTGGCTTACATGATTCCTATCACATGCAGGAGGCAGATCTCAGCTGGACGTCCCCAACCCAACTGCAGAGGACGCTGGGGACTCTCATAATCATGTGAATGGAGACAGGAAGAGCTAAGGTGAACTCATAGCCCTGTCTCTGACATGGACAATGTGTGCCTGGTTCTGCTGCTAGACCCTCTATTTCATTCCAAAAACTATTTGTGTAATCTTATTTCAGCACAATTCTCCTTTAATTACTATCATTATAATTCTGCAGTACATTTTGACATATAATGGGATGAGTCTTTCTCTATTGTCTTTCTTTTTTCCCCTAAATGTTTTTCACTTTCCTCTTGCAAAATTATCTTTAAAAATTATCAAGATATACCCCTTCACACACACACACACACACACACACGCACACGCACACACGCATGCACACGCACGCACACACGCACACACGCACACACGCACACACAGATCTCATTGGTATTTTGATTGGAAATGTATTATACTTTCTGAGAAAACATCAATATTTTTATATTTCTCATCTTTGTGCTAGATGCTTTCAAAATGGCCAATTTGAAGTCCCTTTGAAAGAATTCCAGGGACCTTTAACTTGTGATAAAAATTAATGAAATTCTTAAAAATGGAACCTCGAAATCCATGTCAGCAAATCACACAACTCCCCAGTCACTTGTGCATTTGAGGAATCATTTGAGACTGCTCCTCATATGCCAATAATCTCCACAAGTGCCTCCGTTATGTCAATAACATGTGGAGTGCGAGGCCAGTGTGCAGCCCCCCGGTGACAGAGCTCCTGCCTGCCTGCGGCTGCTGCACTTTCAAACGTGCGGAAGAGTGCTGCTCTTCCCTGCAGATTCCCGCGCTATGGCTGCAAACAAGTCGCAGTGGATTGGAGTGTGTGGCCACCTTCTTCCTCACAAAACCTCATCCCTGCTGTGTAGAACGTGGGCGTGAGTGTGCAGGTAACACTCTTGGCTTTTTCCTTTAAAGTAAACTGTGATTTTTGTTAAAATGCCTCACTCATATTAGTAGCAGGTTGTCTTTAGTCTACGTGTTATTAACGTATATTTTAAATTTTTTCTATCATTCTGATGCTTTCAGTTGTCACATCCTTGATATGGATGAAACTAAATTGCCTCTCCTTAGTTCATGATGGCAATGATCATAAAGCCGCTGTGTGCTGAACAGTGTCGGATGTCAGCACTGTTTCAGTGATTTCATTTGTACCCACTTCTTTAATTCGCAAATCCATAGCTTAGGGACACCAGTATTTTCTTTATTTTGCAATTGAAGAAACTGCCACATACACTTTAAATGAGTATCTCAAAGTCGCTCAGATCTAAAGCAGACTCCTGGTGCGGCCCCTCACACTCTGCTCTGTTTCCACTCTCCTGTTGCTACGCGGTAGAGAGTCCCTTCTCTCTGGCCAGCATAAGAACACATGTAGAGCTATTCTTTCTTTCCACCAGCAGTTATTTCATTATGTATGATTGAATGGCTGGAGATCTTTTTAACACCATCTGAGAACATTCTAGCTTTTCCTAGACTAAGAATGTCCTTTGTAATAATGCAGTGGTTCCAACTTGCAGGTTGGAGCCCACCCTGCGGAGCCTAGTCTAAGCCACCTGGCTCCTTCATTCTCGTCAGACCAATAGGCCAGCCACAAAGTGCTCTCCCCTGGGAGGGTGGAGGGGCGAGAGAGCAAGCCTGACCACCCCAGCCTGTCTGTGGGGGGCTTGCTTCATACTTGCCACGGAGCAGAGGCCAAAGCAAGTCTCGTGGCTGAGCATAAAGTCAAGCGGAGGGGAAGTAATTCCCACCCACCATGAGGCCAAAGGAAGTCACTTAGCCATGCTCAAAGGCTGTAAAAATGGTAAATTTTGCCTCTTGCATAGAAATCGTGGAAAGGAGACTATTCTTTTAAGCAAGAAACAGTATGAGCAATCTGTGTCAATCTCCAGGGTATGCTGTTAAGCAAAAACATTAGTACTGAAAATGAGAGAGAGCTATCACTTATGTTTGCAATAAACTAGAGAAGGAAATTGCATCTGGGGAGATATTGGGTGGAAAAGGAAGAAAAATCTTACTATTCTTTGAAACTTTTTGGAAACTTCATTTTTTTTGGGCCTTGTATTCCCTCAGTAAAAACTATAACAATGAAAGCTTTCAAGATAAGGATGAATTGTGATCAGCTATTTATCAGGCTTCTCTTTCTATTACTACACGATGTGATTTGAAATTTCTAACTTTTGAGTCGTGTTCAGCTGAAGGTCTAATAAAAAAACTAAGTGTTCCCGTTGAACCAAAGGCTAACAGGTTTCAGAAACCAAAATATTTATTTATAAAAGAAAAAATACGTAAGAACACTCTGATAAACTGATAAAGAGGTTGACTTAAAATAAAAAAACTACCTTTGACCGGGCGCGGTGGCTCACACCTGTAATCCCAGCACTTTGGGAGGCCGAGACGGGTGGATCACGAGGTCAAGAGATCGAGACCATCCTGGCCAACACCGTGAAACCCCGTCTCTACTAAAAATACAAAAATGTTAGCCGGGCGTGGTGGCGCGTGCCTGTGTTCCCAGCTACTCGAGGCTGAGGCAGGAGAATCGCTTGAACCCAGAAGGCGGAGGTTGCAGTGAGCCGAGATTGCGCCACTGCACTCCAGCCTGGTGCCTGGTGACAGAGCAAGACTCCGTCTCAAAAATAAAAAAGAAAAAACTACTTTTTTTCCTTAGTCCATTGAATCAGGAAATATATAATTAAATGAAAACACTCAACATGTTGGAGAACATCTGGTGAAGCTACTACATCCTTTTCCCAATTCTGCATGTGGCTGATTCTTTCCGGCCACTTACGTCTCTGGGGATTTCGTGCTCAGAGGGGCCTCCCTCATTCCTCGGAGGCAGGCTCATCCCTCACTGGTCCTTCTCCATCCTTAGCGCCCATGTCATTTTCCTCATAGCATTCACATTGTTTATTAGTCTGTTCCCACTGGAGTATGAGCTCTGTGAAAGTGTAAGTGTTTGCCTCTGAACCCGCAGTGCCTAGAATGATGACTGCTAGTTTCAGCTACAAAAGCCAATTACCATTTTAAAATTCAGATTTTAATTGACAAAGAGTAAACGTCACCCATGTTGGTGTAGTTCTGTGACTTTTGACAAATGCACATATTTCTGTACCTGCCACCACCAACAGGAAGCATTTCGTCATCCTAAAACTCCTTCATGCTGTCATGCCTTAGTGAGATCCCCGCCTCCCTCCCTCTCCACGCGACCAGAGACAACCAATGACCTTCTTCCCATCACCATAGCTGTGCCATTTCTGGACCATCAAGTTAATCATAGAGTTCGTAGCCACGGTTAACATTTTTTGAGGCTTACCATGTGCCAAGCATTGTTCTGAATATTTCTTATACATACAGTCTCCTAAGACCTCTTTAAATTATTCCCATTCATTCTGTAAATAACGAAAATGAGTCTCAGGTCTTACAAATAGTACAAACCCTATTTACCTAAGTTCTCAGCACTAGGAAGTACCAAGCTAATGTACAAACCCCAGCAGCCAGCCCTCAGGCCAGAGATCCTCACCCACCTGCCTCACAGACACTCAGCAGTGAAATGGGTGAGTGTGCACACATCGCCAGTGCCTGGCACTCTGCATTGAGAGCAATAAAATCACTCATAACCCTGGGTGTGTGAACCCATCTCTGGGGGTAAGTTCCAGGGCCACACTCCTACGTAAACTCAACAGTGAGTTCCACTGCAGCATGGCCGAAAATGCCCAGTAACGCTGAGGGAAGGACAGCAGCCACGAGCTCCCCAAACATCTGGAAGGAAAAGGGAATTGGGATGCTGTGAAAATTGTGATCGCAGTGTCAAAAATACATGGGATTGGTCACGTGGACTGTGATGGGTAAGTCCTTGTTCTGATGTAATGTGAAAAGCAGACATGTTTTATCAAGACGGGAAATAGAAGCAGAGAAAACTAGACTCTGTGGCACAGCACAGCTGACACTGACCCTCCTGTCTGCACCTGCTGTGTCTCACTGATGCTCTCAGCGTTAAACACGCTGTGCCAGTGATGGTGTACTGGCCAAACGGGATGGCTTGCAAATGATGTTCAGTCAAAGTCTGTACTTGACTGTCTCAGTCTGTGTGTGTTGTTATAAAGGAATACCTGGGGCAGGCTAATTTATAAAGGAAGAAGTTTACTTGGTGTGATGGTTAATGTTGCCAACTCGATTGGTTTGAAGGAGGCCAAGTATTGTCCCTGGGTGTGTCTGTGAGGGTGTTACCAGAGGAGATTAAGACTTGAGTCAGTGGACATGGAGAGGCAGACCCATCCTCAGGCTGGGTGACACTCGGATCAGCTGCCGGCATGGCTAGGATAAAGCAGGTGGAAGAAGGTGGGAGGAGCCAATTTGCTGAGTCTTTTGGCCTCATCTTTCTCCCGTGCTGGATGCTTCCTGCCCTTGAACATCAGACTCTGTGTTCTTCAGCTTTTGGACTCTTGGACCTTCACCAGTGCTTTGCCAGGGGCTCTCAGCCCTTTGGCCACACTGCAGGCTGCACTCTCAGCTTCCCTAATTTTGAGGCTTTAGGACTCAGACTGGCTTCCTAACTCCTCAGCTTGCAGACAGCCTATTGTGGGACTTCACCTTGTGATCGTGTGAATCAGCACTCCTTAATCAACTCCCCTCCATATGGACATCTGTCCTATTCTTCCTGTCCCTCTAGAGAACCCTAATACACTTGGCTCGTGGCTCTGCAGGCTTTGCAGGAAGCATGGTGCCAGCATCTGCTTCTGGTGAGGACGTCAGGTGGCTTCCACTCATGGCCGAAGGGCAAGGCGAGCTGGCTGTGCAGAGATCACATGGGCAGGAGAGGAAGCAAGAGAAAAAAGGGACGGGGCTGGACTCCTTTTAGCCACCGTCTCTAGGAAGGACTCTCGAGGGAACGAGTAGAGGGAGAACTCACTCATTACTGCAAGGATGACACCAGGCCCCCATGACGCAAACATCTGCCAGCAGGCCTGACCTCCAGCACTGCAGATCAAATGTCAGCAACATGCAGGACTGTAGACGTTTTGGTGCTGTTTGGAGGGTCAGACATCCAAACTCCAGCATCGGCCGCGAACGTCGTCAGTGCTCCGCAGAATGATGGTGATTGAGAAGACTGGTACAATGGATCGTTATCAGCTTCATTGTCTATCTGAGGCCGATTTGGAAGTGCAGATTTCACATCAGACTCCTGCCCATGATTTGAAATTTCTGAGTGTCAGTGATGAACTGTGTCAATCTAATTTCCACCAACAGGATAAAGGTCAGAACAAATAGTGATTTTTAAAGGGACTGCCGTATTTGTATTTCTAGGTTTTTAAGATGATATTCAAAAGGCTGTAGACTTTTGTTACTAAATGACGATGAGTGTGAATTCCACCATCCCTTCCTCAAAGCTTTTATGCGGGGAACATTCTTTAACAACACCAGCGTTAATGTTGGACTCCCGTGGGCACTGTTTCCAGTTCTCTCAAGTTCGGCACCAGTCCAGGTGTGGTGTGGGGCTCAGTCCTGCCCGGGCTTCGGCTAGGCTGGTGCAGGTGCAGTTTGACGGCCTCACATTTCACTGACATGCTGTGTCTTATTTTCTATCCAAGTCATTTTTACCCTGAAGAAACCACTTGGCATTCAGGGGTGTGCATCCCAGAAAGCCAAAGGAGTGAGTGATCCCTGGGACAACCTGGGCTAACTGGGGAGCTGGAGCCAAGAGATAAACATCCCTTTCATTCCTTCCTCAGGCGGGCAGCTCTGCACTGACCACATAGGCCTTACTGGGAAGACCCATGGGCCCAGCACCCACGTGACTCTTTGGACGGTCAATGTGGTGATGTGTCTTGTCTTTGCTCTCCCTCTTCCCCTGCTCTCACTAGTTCCTTTCCCTCTTGCGCCTGAGATCACGTTTCCAAGTAAACCACTCATCCCCAACTTTACCGAAGACTTTCCCTTTGGCAGAATCCAGGCTGATGTATCTCTCATTGTGATGGTTAATACTGAGTGTCAACTTGATTGAATTGAAGGGTGCAAAGTATTGTTTCTGGGTGTGTCTGGATGTTGCCAGAGGAGATGAACATTTGACCCATTGCTAACATGGTGGGCACCATCCATTCAGCTGCCAGCACAGCTAGAATAAGCAGGCAGAGGAGAGGAGAAGGAGCATATTTATCAGTCTCCTGGACTTCATCTTTCCCCTGTGTTGGATGCTTCCTGCCCTCAAACATCAGACTCCGGGGTCTTTGGCTTTTGGACTCTTGGATGTACACCAGTGGTTTGCCAGGGGCTCTCAGGCCTTCTCAGACTAAAGGCTGCACTGTCAGTTTCTCTGCTTTTGAGGCTTTGGGACTCGGACTGAGCCACCACTGGCCCCCTTGCTCCTCAGCTTGCAGATAATCAGAAGTGGGATGTCACTTGTGGTTGTGTGAGTCAGTTCTCCTTCATAAACTCCCTTTCATACATCTGATTAGTTTTGTCCCTGTAGAGAATACTGACTAATACACTAACTAAAAACAAAAATCTCTGTAAATTTTAAGTACATGTGAAAGAAGGCAGGTTTCATTGAGACTTCAGTTTTCTCTTGTGGCAATATTGCCCATACATTCAATGTTTCTTTCTTTACAAAAGACAAACAGTAGGACGGCATCAGCATTCATGGTTCAAAAGCATTTTTCCCTTGGAAAATTGTTTTTAATATGAAAGAGGCATTCATTCATTTATTTCTTTCAACAAATATTTAACACCTGCTACCAAGTGCTGTTCTGGATAGTGAGCCTTCAATGGTAGTAAGACCAAGTCCCTGTGATGGTTACTTTTTTATGTGTTAGCATAACTGGGCCATTGCCCAGATAGCTGGTTAAGCATTATTTCTAGGTATGTCTGTGTGGGATTTTCTGGAAGAGATGAGCACTTGAATCAGTGGACTGAGTAGAGGAGATCTATTCTCAGCAAAGCGGGTGGATATGCTTCAACCCATTGGAGGTCTGAATAGAACTAGAGATTGAGGAAGGTTGAATGAACTCTGACCAGTTGCTTACAGTGGAACATCAGTCTTCTGCTGGCCTCATCACTCTTGGTTCTCAGACCTTCAGACTCAGCCCAGAAACTACACCATCAGCTCCCCGGTTCTCAGGCCTGCATATGGTAACACCACCTTTCCTGGGTCTCCAGCTTGCATATGGTAGATCATAGGATTTCACAGCCTCCATAGTATGTGGGCGAATATGCCAATACTACTGCATGATAAATTTCTTTATTCATGTGTGTGTGTGTGTGTGTGTGTATGTATATGTATGATATAATGTATATAATTTTATTCCCAGTATGTATTATAGAATTATTCCTATGTATATCCTATGTATATAATTGTATTACTATCATACATGTACACACTATCCTAATCACATATATATTTATATATATATATATATATATATATATATTTATTTATTTGAATTACTCAGCGTTCTCCAGAAAAACAGGACCAATGGGATATACATATATGGGAGGCCATTTCTTATGAAAATTGGCTCATGTGATCATGTTGGTTGAGAAGTCCCACTGTCTACCACCTGCAAGCTGGGGGCCTGGGGAAGCCTGGGGTTCCTTCATTCTGAGTCTGAAGGCCTGGCTGCTGATGTAACTGCCAGCCTGAGACTGAACACCTGAGGACTGGGGAAGGGGAGACGAGGATGTTCTGGTCCACGTTCTGGAATCTAAAGACCTGAGAACCAAAAGCTATGATGTCCAAAGAGAGGAGAAAACAGATGACCCAGCTCAAGAAGAGAGAGAGAGAAAGTTTAACCTTCATCTGCCTTTTTCTTCTATTTTGGCCCTACACCTATTGGCTAATGAATTGGTGAGGATGCTCTTCTTTACTCCACTGATTCAAATGCTAATCTCTCCAGACTGAAAACACCCTCACAGACACACCCAGAAATAATGCTTTATCAGCTTGGTATCCCTTAGCTCAGTCAAATTGACACATACAATTAACCATTCTGTCCCCGCCCCACACATACACATGCACACAGAATTGACATTTGAACAACAGAGGTTGAGACTCCATGGACCCACTTATACAGATTGTTTTCAGTAAACATAGTGGACATTTTTTAAACATTTGAAACAATTTGAAAACACTTTCACATGAACCTTGTGGCCTGCAAATATCAATAATTAAATGGTGGCTATGTCATGGATGCAAATAATGTATGTAGATACTAGTCAGTTTTTCTTATTTACTTCCACAAAATATGTACAACCTAATCTAAAAAGTCAACATTTGTCAAAACTTTTGCATACACAGGCAGACCTTCACATGCCATTTGTGCTCAAAACAAATGTAAATGAATATAAAGATGCAGTGTTGACTATTTATATTTATATAACTATATAGATGTAATATATGTATTCGGGGTTCTCCAGAAAAGCAGAACCGATAGGATATTCTTGGAAACACATATTGTACCTGCATACAATTGCTGCAGTATGCACCGCACTGCTGCAGTGATTTTGTGGGCACCTCCAGTTGCTGGTTTGGCAAGCTGGAGAGTTGTGAGCATCTGCTTAAATCGCCGTGTGATGCCAGCCATCTTGGCATGGGCAGTTCATCTCCGGTACATTGGATATCACACTAAAACGTGATCTCTAGTGGTTCTCAAGTATTTTTTATTGCGTTTAGCTCAATACTTTAAACCTTTGGTGACACCGTGGGACCCATACAGAGTGCCACTAGCGATGCTGGAAGTGCTTCCCCGAAGCGGAGAAAAGTTGTGACATTACAGGACAAAGTCGAATTGCTTGGGGTGTGCTGTGGATTGAGGTCTGCCGCTGTGGTTGCCACCATTTCAGACAGACAGTTCATCTTGGAAACTCAGCACGCGGCGGACAGTGTCGCTCAGTTCAGGAAAGTGCTGGAAATGTGTTTTCCCTTTCTCATGACTCGCCTAACATTCTGTTTCTCTAGCTTACTTGATTGTACGAACACTGTCTAATAAGCATAACATATAAAATATGTGTTCATCGGCTGTTTTTATTGTTGGTGAGGCTGCCCATCGACAGTAGACTGTTAAGTTTTGGGGGGTCAAAAGTTATTCACAGATCCTTGACTGTGGGGAGTTGGGGTTGGTACCCCAACCTCTGAGTTAAGGCCAACTGAAAAAACGTGTGTGTGTGTGTGTGTGTGTGTGTGTATAATGTATATTCTACATATGTGTATATATACCTACACACACATGTCTATATACACACATATGTATGTAAACAGATACACATGTGTATACATGTTTACACATATACATGTATGCACATATGTAAATATACTTTTATGTGCGTGCACATACACACATACATATCTGCACATATGTAAATATATACATGTGTGTTTATAGACACATATGTATGTAAACAGATACATACCTATGTGTATATATGTTTATGCACATGCATACACATATGCACATATGTGAATATACATACATGTGTGTTTATAGACACATATGTATGTAAAGAGATACACATCTATGTATATATATGTTTATGCACACGCATGCATATATGCACATATGTGAATATGCATACATGTGTATATACGCACATATGTATGTAAACAGATACATATTATACATGTATGTTTATACACATGCACATATCTGCACACATGTAAGTATACATATATGTGTGTGTGTATATGTGTTGTTCTGTTTCTCTAGAGAACCCTAATACAGTCACCATCTTCATGGAGCTCATTCTATGAATCTCTTTTAATTACAAATTCAGATAATTATTGTAAAACGTCATAGTAAAAAAAACAACCGAAGCAACAGTTAAGAAAAAATCGGTCCTGTTTCGACCCCCACCATTTGGAGTCGATTTGTGAGGCAGCACTTTGGTGGCGGCGGCTGACGTAGGGTATGCAGAGGAAAGAGCTTGAGCGCCAAGACACGCAGGTGGAAATGGGCTCCCACGTGTGAGGACCGGCCTGGAAAATCCTTACAGTGCATCTGAATGTGGATATAATTGAATTAACCACCCACAAATCTACAGATTTCAATCCAGAAAAACTGAATTTTTGTCTTTCAGAAAAGGCCGATCAGGATCAGACAGCTAGGTCCTCACGGTCACTTGGTAGCAGTTGATCTGAGCTTTCCAGTATCTACGGGTTTTAGCAAGTCACGTCTTTCCAGTGTGTCTGTCCAGCTCTTCAGTACCTACGTTGCATCCATTCACTGAAATTACAGTTCTCAATGAAATCTAGATGCTGCATTCTAAGAAACATTTAAAAAATTAATTTTCGTCAGACTGATTTTAAAGAGAAATTACTTGAAAGCCACTAAATTGGCTTTCCTCAGAATCCAAGTAAACGAATCTAAGGAGTAATTATTTCCAAGCAGAGGTACTGGAGTTAGTGTACCCCCAGTTTAGTGTACCCCTCTGGCCGGGTGCAGTGGCTGACTCCTGTAATCCCAGCACTTTGGGAGGCCGAGGCCGGCGGATCACAAGATGAGGAGTTCAAGACCAGCCTGGCCAACATGGTGAAACCCCGTCTCTACTAAGAATATAAACATTAGCTTGGCACAGTGGCAGGCACCTATAATCCTAGCTACTCAGGAGGCTGAGGCAGAATCGCTTGAACCCAGGGGGCAGAGGTTGTATCGAGCCAGATTATACTACCACACTCCAGCCTGGGTGACAGAGCGAGACTCTCTAAAAAAAAAAACAAAACTTAGCCAGGCATGGTGGTGGGTGCTCGTAATATCAGCTACTTGGAAGGCCGAGGCAGGTGAATCACTTGAACCTGGGAGGCAGCAGTTGCAGTGAACCCAGATTGCACCATTGCACTCCTGCCCGGGCAACAAGAGCGAAACTGTGTCTCAAAAAAAAAAAAAAGAAAGAAAGAGAAGAAACAGACCCTCTGCCCTCAACACAGGATTGCATGCCTCCCAGATCCCGCCTCCCACTTCCCATGTTAGATACTGTGTGGACACACCATGCACCGTCCAGGGCAGGCCTCCCTCTGCCAGTCGGCATCCAGCAATTCAACAGGCGGCATCAAAGCAGCACAACCTCCCTCCAGGCGCTGTACATGGCGTCAGGCTCCACTCACTTTGTTGTGTTGCCCTCTCTCAAATCTACGTGACTCCACCTCACCTAAAATGTGGCTGTGCCCTGTGTCTGAGCCAGTGTGGATTCCACTGTGAGGCAGTGAGGCTCGTTGTCACCCACAGGCCATGAAGGCTCCCATAGAGGAGAGTCTGGCGTCCTGAGTCTCTGCAGGGTGAGTGTCTCCAGATCAGGTCGCCTCTTGATAGCCGTGAGCAGGCATCGCAGGGACACCTTGCTGCTTTTACCTGCTGCATCTAACAAACGACCTTTATCCTCATTTTCCAATAACAAGCAGTTACCCTCTGGGACTGTACCACCTAAAACCATAATCAGGAAGGAGCTTTTTTTTTTTAATAACTTTCCTTATTCACAATGGTCTATAAAAAAATTCCTAAATATGATCCATCTCTCAGGTAGTGTGCACTTTTTTCCCTTTCGTTTGGGAACAGCAGAGTATGGAGTCAATTTACTTCTGATGGGCCACGCCCTAAATTCAGAAGGACGCACTTACACTTTGGCAGTGTCCCCTTTTCGAAATGAGCACGCAGAGCCACATGCAGGCCACGTCTCTGTGCTTGTCTCCTCTCCCTGCATCTCCAGGGGCATTTTAAATTTCAAATTAACTCTTAGATAATAAAAAGCAGTCTGCAAATAACTCCTAGCATTCATAGAGGTTTTGCGGTCACCCTGCAGTAAGAATGGGATTAAACGCCTGTTCAACAGTGTCCATCAGGTGATAGGAAAGAGGACAGCCTCTCTTTGGCTACATTCCAGTGGAATAGAATGATCTCTGATGTACTCTGATTACAGCAAACATGATTGATTTCTGACCCACCAGCCCCTCTCCCTTCACCAAGGAAGGGAGGTGAAGGTGGCTCCTTCACAGCCACCCTTGGCTTCCATTCCTCCTGTCCCTGGCTCTGTGCTGGGGGAACGGGATGTCCCAGCCACAGTGGGCAAGTCACCATTTACTAAGTGTCTCATTGTTTACTAAGTCAGTCTCTAAGCCGGTCTTAGAGTTGTTCTTGCCAGTGATAGGTCGTTTGATGTGACCTGAGTGACTTCTGGGTGTGTTTTCTTATTTCATAATATGAATGTTAAAATACAGTAACAACAAGAATTATATACATCAGAAATAAATACTAATAACAGCAGGAATGGAATCCTACCGGAATCAACGGCCTCTCCACCTTAATCCGGGTGCTGTCTTTAGCCAGCAGCCCAGTACCCAGAACTGCACGGGAATGATCTCCCCCAGCAGCAGCTCCCCTCCGATGCCTGTGGCAGTCACATTTGCCCGAGGTTAGCTCTATGGTGTGTGTTTCACACTTGCTCACTCTTCACACAGAGTCTCAGTGGGATTAACCTCTAGCAACCCATTGAGGCAATTTGCTTGGTCATGAATCTCTGGTTCCTTTTAGGTTTTACTTCTCATCTTTACCATCATCTCTTATTTATTCATTTATTTATTTGAGATGGAGTCTCACTCTGTCTTCCAGGCTGGGGTGCAGTAGCGTGATCTCAGCTCACTACAACCTCCACCTCCGGGGTTCAAGGTATTCTCCTGCCTCAGCCTCCTGAATAGCTGGGACTACAGGCACATGTCACCACGCCCGGCTAACTTTTCGTATTTTTAGTAGAGAAGGGGTTTCACTATGTTAGCCAGGATGGTCTTGATCTCCTGACCTTGTGATCTGCCCACTTTGGCCTCCCAAAGTGCTGGGATTACAGGCGTGAGCCACCACAACTGGCCAGATTCCCCTCTTGAAAAAGCTTTCTACAGTTGAATCCTTGTCTCAGGCTATTTGAATGAAATTACATGAAGGCAGATGTTCTTCTGACACCATGAGATGCTCGGAATGATGGTGGACATCTAAGGGACCAGGAGGAGAAGCAGAGCCCACAGGCTCCCACGGCAGGGAGGAGAGCCTTATCGAGCTATAGCATTGACCAACCATGATACTGCTCCTCCTCTGGGTTCTGTGATTTGTAAGAGGAAGACCCCATTATGTATTTCAGCGACTTGTAGATGGTCTTCTGTTAGTTCAAGCCCACACGCATCTTCGCTGGTCTGCAAATATGTGCTCTTGACCCTTGCATCCTGCTATCGACCTCACCATGGCACTTCTGGGTGATTTAATCAGCCAACAGAAAGCTACCAAAAATTGGTTCCCTCACCTGGCTTCTTTCAGTCCCTTCCCATAGAATTGAAGAAATAGCTGGCTTTATTTGCCATCCAGCAAAAGTCACACATCCACTGCTTTGCAGGGACTTGGAGTTGAAGTAAGATGTGTCCACTTTAACTAAGAAGACTCAGTCTGAGTTTCCATCTACCGCCAAACCCCCAGCAGGAAAATTAAAACTTCCCTCCTTTCTATAGGGTGGCAACCACTGGGCAATAATTTAACTTTTGTTTCCATATCTCAGTTCTCAGCAGCCCGTCATCTCACAGTAGAGTGGGGTGTAATTAGGCTGTCCCTTCAGCAGAGTGCTTTCATTCAGCCTGCAGGATCGGCGTGAGTGGTGTTACGTAAACCGGCATGCTTCCTCACCTTGAGCAGTACTTCTATTTTGTGCTTACATCTTTTGCAAATTCCGTTTTGAAAACTTAAGTAAAACTGTGTTTATCACTTTGAATGCTAACATGCCTTTATACTGTGGTGTGATACAAAGTAGCAATGTCTTCATTCTCCTTTGCCTCTCTATACCTTATACTTCATGTAGAGTCTAGCGCTCAATAGGATCTCAATGAATGTTTGTATCACGGATCAAATCCAAGGAGATGGTGGCACTTCCGTACTTGCTGAGCCTGGTGGCAGGAGTACCGTAACATCAGCCTGAAAACTCTTGTCCATTTTTTTGTACCTGTGTAATAAAACTCTCCCCAGATATGCAGGTTCACCTTCAATTTTATTTTAGTTACTGGTTGCCCTGAGCATTTTTGCACTTGCTGTGCGGTGGTATGATAGAGACATTGATACTCAGATCTTTAGCATCGTGTAAGCCCGTTTGAAATCTCATGGATCGGGTTATTAGGTTAGGATGTCTGTTCTCCCTGTTACCTCCTGCAAATCTTCCCAGATGTAGCTGTCAGCAGCTTTCGTAGTCAGCAGCTAACCATGTCATCTGACACGAAGCTATTCCAGTGCAGTGGCTCTCAAAGTGTGGACCCAGGACCAGCGGCATTTGCTAGATGGGCAAATTCCCTCGCCCCACTCCCAACCTGCTAACTCTGAAACATCGAGGGTGGGGCTGTACCTTCTGTGACTTAATCCCTCCCAGGTGGCTCTTATGGATGCCAGGGTTTGAGAGTCACTGCTTTAAGGGTGGTGATTATGCCCCTATTTGTACAGACATCTTAGCTTCCTGACCTGTGCAGCCAGTTACTATAGAAATGTATCATTAACTGAGTTCCCATGTGATTTTTCACTTACGCTGAACCAACCAAATAAAATCAGACAAACTCCAGTTCTCTTCAAACATGCTAGTAAATATAATGAATTGGAGATGCCAGTAAGATAGCATGAAATATAACATAATGAACCAAACATAAGAAGTTTCTATTGCTTAATATGCCTCAAGGACCTTAAACATTTTGCTTTGGGGACACGCTTCTTAGGAAGTGACCTGCCTCCCCAGATTTGAAAGTGGGACTGCTTATAAAAGAGAATAGTTCAATCTGAGATTTTTTTAAAGCAACAGATGCATTCACATGTAATGCTGTTGATATAATAAAAGATAATTCCTAAGAGACAATCAGTGAGAAAATTGTGTCATAAAACAAGGGTTTCTTAGTATTCTGGGGTATGTCTACTCCCAAGAAATACCACTCCTCCAGTTCCACTCACAGGGAATTGGGTTTGTTGGTGCAGTGGATTATGGACCACGGGGTGATGGGATCTCCTCCAGGCTCCCCTGTAAGTTAGGTGTCTGGTAGCAAGCAACAGAAACATGCTTAAATGGGCTTAATAGCCAAGGGAACAGATGCCTTAGGAAACTGAAAACTCCCAGTGTGAGGTGGTTTTAAGGAGATTGGAGTCAGCACTTCAGCAGCACCACCCCCGCCCAGGAATTATGCGTTTGCAGGTAGCTACCGTATCCTCAGACTGCTCCTGGCACTCAAGCAGGAGCCACTTAGAGCTCGTGTAACAGACACCGCATGCAAGCCTGAACAGAATGGGAGAGAAATGAAAATTCTTTTCCTTTTGAAAATTCCCTGGAACTCCTCCTTAACTGCTCCCTAGGCAGCTGGCAGTCCATCCTAAACCACCCACAGTGGTCAGACATGGGAATCTACAGGAGATGTGCTGAGTGCCTTATACTGGTAGTTCTCAAACCTTTTGGTGTCCGGCTCCCCTTATTCTGTTCAAAACTATTGGAGATTCTGCAAAGTCATTTGTTTACGTAGGTTATACTTAGAGGTGTGTACCATATTAGAAATAAAAACTGAGAAAATTAAAAATACATATATTTATACATTTATTTTAAAAAGCAATTGTAGGCCGGGCGCGGTGGCTCAAGCCTGTAATCCCAGCACTTTGGGAGGCCGAAGCGGGTGGATCACGAGGTCAAGAGATCGAGACCATCCTGGCCAACATGGTGAAATCCCGTCTCTACTAAAAATACAAAAAATTAGCTGGGCATGGTGGCGCGTGGCTGTAATCCCAGCTACTCAGGAGGCTGAGGCAGGAGAATTGCCTGAACCCAGGAGGCGGAGGTTGCGGTGAGCTGAGATCGCGCCATTGCACTCCAGCCTGGGTAACAAGTGCGAAACTCCGTCTCAAAAAAAAAAAAAAAGCAATTGTAAAGCCATTGAATTGTAAGATAAATGATGTGATTTAATGAAAAACAGTTATATTTGCCCCCAAAAGAAAAATTAATGTGAAAGGTGGTACTGTTTACAATTTTGTAAATGTCTTTTTTTTTTTTTTTTTTTTGAGACAGAGTTTCACTCTTGTTACCCAGGCTGGAGTGCAGTGGCGTGATCTCGGCTCACCGCAACCTCCGCCTTCTGGGTTCAGGCAATTCTCCTGCCTCAGCCTCCTGAGTAGCTGGGATTACAGGCACACACCACCATGCCCAGCTAATTTTTTGTATTTTTAGTAGAGACGGGGTTTCACCATGTTGACCAGGATGGTCTCAATCTCTTGACCTCGTGATCCACCCGCCTCGGCCTCCCAAAGTGCTGGGATTACAGGTGTGAGCCACCGCGCCCAGCCATAAATGTCTTTAACATCTGACTCAGCAGATACCAGCTAAATTCTCTTATCTGCTTTTGCATCCAATCTGTAGGAATGATGTTGCTTTATTGAAGTGTAGGTAGACTATTCAGCCTCACAGGTACAAGTAGTTGAAAGAGAGAATATTTTAATAGCTTTTTCAGATTATTGCACGTATTCTTTTTTAATACTACACTAAAACTCGTCATGGGTGGCTTCTTAAAGTTTTAGTGATGTGGATTCTAAACTCTTATCAGTGAACTTCTGGTCTGTCTTGCATTTTAAATGGTTCTTGTATCCACATATGATTGCATAATATCATGAATTGGTAATTTGGAAAATATTGATTCACTAGTGATGTTGCCCTTCCAAATGTTGACCATTTTACAATATCAAAAAGTCACATTTTCTTTTAAATGTCAGCACCAATGTCATCAGAAAAGCTTGCAAGTATTGTTGACAGAGTCAAATTCTGTAAAATATTTGAAGAGATTTATAAAATATTTTATAAATACTTTATAAAATATTTTATAAATATAAATCATAAATTTTTATAAATTATATTTTATTTTTAATTATAAAATAATTTATAAAATAATTTTTATTTATAAATAATTTATAAAATAATTTTTATTTATAAAAATTTTATAAATGGTCCTCACATTTATAAAATATGAGGACCATGACCTGTGACATAACCCCAGGTCTTGAGACCTGGTCACCAAGGTAGTCCAGCTACAAGCTGGTTTTATACGTTTTAGGGAGACATAATGTCAGGTAATACGTGCAAGATGAACGCTGGTTGGGTCTGGAAAGGTGGAACAACCTGAGCGAGATTTTCCAGGTCCCAGGCAGATTCAAAGATTTTCTGATTGGAAATTGGTTAAGTTACTGTTTCAAGACCTGGAATACATAGAAGGGGGTGTCTGGGTTAAGTAAGAATCAAGGTTCTTACTATGCAGATGAAGCCTGCTGCCTGGAGGCTTAGGTAAATAGATTATAAATGTTTCTTATCAGACATAAAAAGGTGCCAGGCTCTTAGATAATTCTCTCCTCAATCAGGAAAGGACCTGCAAAGGGAAGGGAGTTCTCTACAGAATGTGGATTTTCCCACCAGAGACAGCTTTCCAGGGCCATTTCAAAATACATCAAGAACTATATTAGCAGACAAAATACTTTGATTTCTTTCAAGGTCTGCTGTCACGTGACCTTGTTGCTACAAAGAGTCTGCCTTGTCAGTCTTACAGTCTCCGTTTTAGTATCAGTGGCGGTCAGTTCTGCCTGAATAGCAAAGGGAGGAGAGTATAATGAGGCGCTTCTGATACCCTCTTTTTATAATGGTCTGAACCAGTTTTTCAGGTTAATTTTAGAAGGACCTTGGCTAAGAGGAAGGGTTTCACTCAGTGGGTTAGATGGCTTAAAATTTTATGTTGAGATGCTTTCAAAATCACAGTAGCAGACACCAGTTTTCCAAAACTCTGATTTTTGCCTCAACCTGTAATTTGGTCATTGGTAACCAATATTGCCAGTTTGTTACATTTTGACATGACTAGGTCACTTTGTTCATTTTTCAGAAAATGTTTGTCAACTACCTAATCAAAATAACCATAGTTCTCAGTCATTGTTTGAAGTGAAAATGGTGTCCCATGAAAAGACTAGCTAGTTTAGCTTGCAATTCAATCACCCTAGTGCTTTTCTTCAAGACAGCTGTAGGAATTCAGTATGCAGTATAGAGCCAGATGCATTTTGTCACAGACCGGTAAAAAGACGTGCATTTGAGGACAAATATTTCATAAAAGTTATCATGTTTACTGTGTCTTCAAGGATATCCCTAAGTGAAACTGGCACTTCTCACATTGCAAGTGTGCTTCAGTGACTAACACCTGTCACTGGGAAGTGCGGGTCCTTGGTTCTTAGTCTTCTTGGGACAAAGAATTTGGGCAAGAGACCAATCAGTAAAGCAAAAGGTTTACGAAGGAAATAGATTCCTCTCCAAGAAAGGAGCAGGCTGGCCCGGCTGGGAGCTGCGGTAGCAACAGGAGTTAAGTTATAGCAGAGTTTATTTAAAAGAAACAGCTTGCTCTGAAAGACCAGGCAGAGTAGGCTACTTGAAACCAAAAATAAAATTCTCAGCCACCCAACCAATTGAGTGGTTAACTTAAAAATCTCCTCAGCCAAGGGCATTCTGAAGTTAACCTAAAAAACTAGCGCAGGGCATGATGGAAAGAAGAGCTTGCAGCTGCCTCATGGTACTCCCCTCCCTTTGGAATTCAGGCACAGCTGACCATGAATATGACAATACTTAAGACTGACCCACAGATGCTTCGGATAATAAGATAGCAACATGACAGAAGTCCTAGAGTTCTGCCCTGTGGCTTCTACTGGGTCCAACTCTTTCCTTAAGTCCCTGCCTTTGTCTAGGTCTAGTTTCCTGCTTCTCTGTCATGTCTCTGCCTTTGTCCAGGTCTAGTTTGCTGCTTCTCTGTCATGTCTCTGCCTTTGTCCCACCTACTTCCCACCCAGTGTGTGGGATTCTTCTTTACTGTTAGCTGATGCACCTGCGCAGGGCTGCTCATCAATACGAATCCCACCCGATGGTGGCATTGCTCCTTGCCGCCACCCCAGGACGGTCATAGAGCAGCAAACTCTGTACTTATTACACCTGTGCGTCTCTTAGGAATTTCCCCTTTACCCTTTTCTCCTCTAACCAGCATGTGGCTAGCCACATTCTGACAGTTTAACCACAGAGTAAGAAATTACTGGCCACCTTAATGGACATTTTGGGGCATTCCTTCCTGCATAGGTATTTCCCCTCCTTCCTTTCTCGGGGGCTCCCCACTTTTCTCATAGCTAGTCATCTGCCTACTCCAACAGTACACCCATTCCTAGCGTGGTTGGGTTTCGCCACCTTCCATGGTCATGCTAGACTGACAGCAGTGCCCGTCATTGCCTTTGTGCCGTCAGTACAAATGGAAGCACTGAGGCAAATGTGAGGAACATCTTGGTTTCATGGTGATAATAGTTTTGACTTTGCAGAACCCTTGAAAATATCTTAGGGTTCCCTCAGGAGTTCACAGATAATTCATTGAGAATCCCTGACTTAAGGCATCAAGAATATACTTGGAACTAAGAGTAGGTCATTTCCAGCCAATCCACAAGGCTTGAGAGTGGGCGAGGGACGTGTTCGCTAGAGAAATATGAGTGAATTGCTTTAATGAAAGAAGGATAAAGAAAGTTGAGTGGCAAAAATAGCAGATGCTCAAGGTAACTGTCCAAGGAGACTGTGGGCTTCTTCGTCCACAAAGAACTTAAAAAGGAAGGAAAAGATGACCTTGTCCCCAATCATTCAGTGGCTTCGTTGCCGGAAGGCACCAGGTTGTCATATCATGTTCCTTTTAGTCTGTTAATTCTGTCAGATCTTATGAACATGCAGAAACTTTCTGCCATGTGTTTTGCAGGAACTATGCCACATGACATCAGAAAAATCCCTGGTTTTATTTTAATACATTTGACAAGTCAAGGAGACTTAGATGCTAAGACCAGAGCTGCCCCTAATTAGCACCTACACTTTAGGCATGTCAGCAGCTTGGAGTATCAGTTTTCTCATCTGCAGAAGATGTAGTGATACCTAGGCAGGTAGCCAGGTGCTGGCACAACTGCTGCATGCCTGGTTCTCTGGGGCTAATGAATGAAAATCCCCTAAAATGTCCTAGTTATACATGAAATATTTTCAATGTTTAAAAGTAGCTGTTGCCCATCTTCAGAAATAGAAGCTGCATCCTATCAGCCAGGAGTCTGATTCTCCCCTTGAAATCATTGTTTTTTTCATTGAACGCTGTCCCAAGGCTAACATTTATCTGGCATATGCAGTTCTGCCATGTATTCGTGGCTATTCTGATAGGTCCCTTAATATATTGATTGCTTAGTTTTCTTATGGTTTTTTTTTTTTTGAGATGGAATTTTGCTTCTTCACCCAGGCAGGAGTGCAATGGCATGATCTTGACTCACTACAACCTCCACTTCCCAGATTCAAGCGATTCTCCTGCCTCAGCCTCCTGAGTAGCTGGGATTATAGGTACACACCACCATGCCTGGCTAATTTTTGTACTTTTAGTAGAGACAGGGTTGCACCATGTTGGCCAGGCTGGTCTCAAACTCCTGACCTTGTGATCTGTCCACCTCAGCCTCCCAAAGTGCTCGGATTACAGGCTTGAGCCACCACACCCAGCCCGTATTTTTGTAATATTACCACTGGAGGCAAGATTCCATCTCAGATGGGCGTTTTCTTGTGGGTTGAATGTCTGTGGGTTAACCCTTTCTCTTGTCTTTTCCACAATCCCAAGTCTTCTTCCAGCCAGGCTGTCCTTCACTCAGGGTCCTGAATCTATCCTAAAAGGACAACTTAATTTGACCTTTGATACTTAATATGGGAGGAGCCTTTATGCACTTCAGATTTTTCCAAATGAAAGATCCACCAGAAACATACACACCTCTCTCGTCCCCTCCCTCATAATGGACCACAGTGCCTGAGGACGCTGCCATGCTGTCTCTAAGCATGTCTTCCCACTCTCCCCTCTTAGAAAGATTAAGAGGGAGATAAAAGAAAGAGGGATGGGAAAAGATTTCCATCTGTATCCTCAGCTATACACAGGTGCACACATACCCAAAACCAAGAGCATGGAGGATCAAAAATACATCAAAGAACAAACTAAAGCTGTATGCCTTCCTCTGAAAAAGGAGGAATTTATGTCACTGTTTCCCTTGAACAAGATCTTGAAGGTTTTATAAAAATGGATGAGAGCAAACAGAATAATATGTTTAAACATTACTTACGAGAGGTGTATCGTACAGGTATTCTCTGTTGCCACTTTTAGCATTCCAGATGTATGTCTGGAATGAATCAAAGCACCCCCCACCTCAAAAAAAAGACAATGCAAATGTGATGACTTTATCAACATACTTGTTGGTCTCATAGTACACATGAGGCAAGGGTGATCTTACTGAAAAGTACGCAGATAAAGGTTCTTCCTGTTTCCTGTGATAAATTAAGGCTTGATTATATCAATTACAACACGAGCTGGTAGGTGGCATAATAGAATTATCTGCAGAGCACTGCTGGGGTACAGGGGATGCTTATCTGATTTAGTCAAAGAAGGTTAAATCAGAGAAGTCTTCCCAAGAGCACTTTCTACAAACTGAGTCTTTAAGGAAGCATGGGGTTTATCCGGGTGGACCAAAGGTTGAAGGATAGTCTACATCCAGGAATAGCATGAGCAAGGGCTCTTTAATGTACATAGAGGGCAGGGGTGACTTGGGGAGTGGCAGGGAGTGCCATGGTTAAGTTCTTGCACACACAGAGTCTTAGCTGATCCTCACCATCATCCTGTTGTTTGGGCTAAGCAAGTTCTTATTATTTCCCATTTTAGAAAATTGAGGTTCTGAGACATTATGATCCGAGGAGAAAGAGCTGGAAAATGCCGGATCTCTGGATCTGGAATCTGGGTCTTCCTTCTGCAATAGTACAGATATTTATACTCTTCTATGAGGTTCCAGAATCCGTACAGGGACTCAGCGCTTGTTCACAAACACCCCCCGCCGGATTTCATCTGTTCTCTGTTGACAGGTTAACTACCTGTAAATGATTTGTTTAGTAACCTGATGTGAAGGAAAAGTGCTTGCTAGGAGGGAGTGGTCTTCAAGCTGGGTAACTGAGTCTGCAGCTACATTCTCCTCTTCACTAAGAACAGAGTGCGACCCCAGTCCATTGCCATCTACTGTGGAAGAATTGGCACATCCATTGCCACTTCTCAAACACATGAACCCAAATGGGACCTGGACCTGGTGAAATGCTGAGCATCAATGGAGATGGATTATCCACACCCAGATACCTGGATTTCGGAAAAACCCTTGTTTAGCTGAAGCCCAAGTCCTTCATGAATTTTATGAATTAATTAATAAATACATAGTATATTCCATACAAGATTTCAGTGTTTCACCATAAAATATTTCTCAAGAAGGTTTTTCAGGAATACATCATTCATGAAAATAAAGTGACATTTCTATTTCTGGAAATAAATCCGCATATAATTTGATTTAATTTGCATAGAAAGTTTTCACCTTCCTTCAGTTCAAAGAGATAGTGTCCAAAGAGTGACTGTAACTCACAGCACCAGCAATTCATAAGCCGAGTCCTAACTGGTCTTCTGCCCTTTTGATAATTAAATTTATTTCTGAGAACCTCCTGAGATTTATATTTTTAATATCTCAATTTGGATGAGGGTTGCTTTCTTATCTGGACCGAATGTTTCTCTTTCTGAAATGTTAATTGGGCAGAGAACCCAGAGATAAACAAATTGATTTAATTTTAATCTTCTTTCATGGTGATGCATAATGATAACTGGTTTCTGTCTCATAGGGTTGAAAACCACAGCCCTTAATAAGAGTTTGTGGGTATATTATGCAGCTTTAAATAGCTTATGTTGTGCTAGACTGCTCTCCATAAATTATTCTAACTCCAGCAATATCTCAGGGACTCCCAACTCTTGTCTGCTGCAGATTTTCAATCAGTGAAACTATTAGTGTGACATGAAGAAACTCAGAGCCCTCTCCTGTGAAGAACAGCTGAGATTGCATGGCTAGCATTCCATGAATGACATTAGTTCTGGAGAACCTACCTTGCCCTCCATTGCAAAGTGAAAAGCAGCACTTGCTGTCAGGGAGGAATCAAAACCGAGGCTTCCGTGCAGGGCGTTGGAAGGATCTGCACATAGCTCACATGTTGGTTGGATGAGGGGCGTTTGTCCTAAGTCAGGAATAGTCTGGGTAGACTCAGAATGGCAAAGTCATAGATGCTTACAGACGTGCTTTCACCTCCCATGTAAGTATCACCTCTCAAAGAGGCGTTTCCTGCATTCTGCAAACCAAATTAAGTCCCCAGTTTGCTTTCTCAAGGCCCCTTTAACTTTTCCTTCATTGCACTCACAATATCTGTCATCCTATAACTATCTGCTTAACACCTGTCCCCCTGCAGTCTGTTGCCACCATTCACTAATATCTACTGGGCAAAGAAATAGTTCATACTTTCCCATCTCTGTGGAGTGAGAACTTCTCATATAATTTTCTCTAAGGAAGGGAAAATAAATGTGGAAGTGAACGTGGCATGCAGCTTCCCGGGGGACACCAGTACAAGCAACAAGAGTTTCATCTTCTCCAGTGGAGGTATCTGGCAACATTTCCCTGGCAGAGCCACTCTTGACCCTCCCTGAAGGAGGATGTGCCTCCTCCTTTGATGAGCATGTACCTGAAGTGGGGGTAAACTTTTGTCGTTTATTTTATAGGTGGTATTTGTTACCACAGCATAAGCTACCTTCACTTGCCTGATTTATTCCTACCTGGGTGATAAGCTCTGTGAGAGTATGAACTAGGACTCTTGTCTTCCGGTGTATCTCTAGCAATTAACAAGTGTCAGCTGGGTACAGTGGCTCACACCCGTAATCCCAGCACTTTAGGAGGCCAAGGCAGGTGGATCATTTGAGGTCAGGAGTAGAAGACCAGCCTGGCCAACATGGCAAAACGCTGTCTCTACTAAAAATACAAAACACATTAGCTGGGTGTTAGCAGTTTATGCCTGTAATCCCAGCTACTCAGGAGGCTGAGGCAGGAGAATTGCTAGAGCCTGGGAGGCGGAGGTTGTGGTGAGCCGAGACTGAGCCACTGCACTCCAGCCTGGGTGACAGAGTGATATCCTGTCTCAAAAAAAAAAAAAAGAAAAAAAGTCAAACACAAAGAAGATGTATGTGAAGTGTTTTCAGAGAAGATGCACATTAAGACTTCTGGATGTCTTGCTTGGTGCCCACCGCGAAGAGTTGAACCCAACTCCTGGAAATCCACATATTGCCACACACTTTATGTGGTTGCCCTTAAAGCACTTTTCATGTTGAACTAGAGTACAGCTTCCTTTAACTTTCATTCTTTGTTCTGGCCTCAACAGCTGCTGGTTTTCCATCCAAACCCTACTTCCTGACAGTACACTTTTCACTGGAGGCTGGCAGCTGTCTTCCACCTGCATGCCCTCCTGTGTTCCCGGGGGATTTTCTCCATCAGTATGTTTCTTGGATGGTTGATTTTACATTAGATTCACATAACAGAAAGCAAGGGTCTGCTTGTGCATTTTACACCTATAAATATTATTTAAAAATTGAAGTATTTTAAGGCCGGCTTAATATCAAAGATTCTATCAAGTGGACTTTTTGCGGGGTGTGTTCCAGCATAGAGCCCAAGGTAGAATGACTTTTAATAAACATTTTTTTTTTGAGATGGAGTTTTGCTCTGTCACCAAGCTGTAGTGCAGTGTCGCAATCTCGGCTCACTGCAACCTCTGCCTCCCCAGTTCAAATGATTCTTCTGCCTTGGCCTCCCGAGTAGCTGGGACTACAGGCGCAAGCCACCATGCCCAGCCAGTTTTTGTATTTTTAGTAGAGAAGGGGTTTCACCATCTTGGCCAGGATGGTCTGGATCTCTTGACCTCGTGATCCACCTGCCATGGCCTCCCAAAGTGCTGGGATGACAGATGTGAGCCACCACGCCCGGCCTAAACACCTCTAATTCAGAAAGCAAGAAGAATTCTAGATTACATCATGACATCTACGTTGGATGAAGAGGAATGAAATTAAATCCTGAGACTTTGCTGAAGTTGCTTATCAGTTTCAGGAGTTTTTGGGCTGAGGCAAAGGGGTCTTCTAGGTATACTATCATGTCGTCTGTAAATAGAGACAATTTGGCTTCCACCTTTCCTATTTGAATACCCTTTATTTCTTTTTCTTGCCTGATTGCTCTGGCTAGAACTTCCAATACTGTATTGAATAGGAGTGGTGAGAGAGGGCATCCTTGTCTGGTGCCGGATTTCAAAGGGAATGCTTCCAGTTTTTGCCCATTCAGTATGATATTGACTGTTGGTTTGTCATAAATAGCTTTTATTACTTTGAGATACGTTCCATCAATACCGAGTTTATTGAGGGTTTTGAGCATAAAGGGCTGTTGAATTTTGTCAAATGCCTTCTCTGCGTCAATTGAGATAATCATGTGGTTTTTGGTTTTGGTTCTGTTTATGTGGTGAATTATGTTTATAGACTTGCGTATGTTGAACCAGTCTTACATCCCCGGGATAAGATTCCTACTTGATCATGAAGGATAAGTTTTTTGATGTGCTGTTGCAATTGGCTCAAATATCACAAACATTCCTATATGCCAATAACAGACTGAAAGAGAGCCAAATCAAGAACAAACTGCCACTCACAATTGCTACAAAAAGAATAAAATACCTAGGAATACAACTTACAAGGAACGTAAGGGACCTCTTCAAGGAAAACTACAAACCACTGCTCAATGAAATAAGAGAGGACACTAACAGATGGAGAAACATTCCATGTTCATGGTTAGGAAGAATCAACATTGTGAAAATGGCTATACTGCCCAAAGTAATTTACAGAATCAATGCCATCCCCATCAAGCTACCATTGACTTTCTTCACAGAACTGGAAAAAACCACCATGAAATTCATATGGAACCAAAAGAGAGCCCGCATAGCCAAGTCAATCCTAAGCAAAAAGAACACAGCAGGAGGCATCACACAACCGGACTTCAAACTATACTTCAAGGCTACAGTAATCAAAACAGCATGGTACTGGTACCAAAACAGAGATATAGACCAATGGAACAGAACAGAGGCATCGGAGGCAGCACAACATATCTACAACCACACAATCTTTGATAAACCTGACAAAAGCAAGCAATGCGGAAAGGATTCCCTGTTTAATAAATGGTGTTGGGAAAACTGGCTAGCCATGTGCAGAAAGCAGAAACTG
>CM052656.1:2779011-2796251 GCA_028533165.1 Leontopithecus rosalia
GGGGGAGGGATGGCATGGGGAGAAATGCCAAATATGGGTGAAGGGTCAGAAGGCAGCAAAACACACTGCCACCTGTGTACCTATGTAACTATCTTGCATGTTCTGCACATGTACCCCAAAACCTAAAATGCAGTTAAAAATAGAAATTAGAGTTTTATCGTCTATGCTCTTAGATGATAATAACTCGTGAAACCTCTCACACATGGAAAATATTACATACGCGTAAGACTCATAAGCTTCTGTACCTGCTGGAAAAAATAGTTGATGGCTTCGCGTTTGCGTGGGTGAGTTGTGCTGTGATTGCCCTTCTGCCTGACCTCTTGTCTCCTTTTAGACCCCTAAGGAAAGTTGCTAGTTGCAGAGATCTTAAATGGGGCCATGTGTATACCTGCTGTTATGTAAAACTATTCAAAGGATATATGGACATCAATAGTTTCAAGAGTCTCTGTTTTCCGAGATGTCTACTTCTGTACATTCTGTTTCCTAAAATTGATCTGCCCAAGAAAATTGCCGAGAGTTAAAGAACTCAGCTCCCCATTTGCCTTGTACCTGCTGAATACAGTAAAGCCATTTCGTCACTCATCTAGGTGGGGGATTGGGTTGGGTTGTGAAACCTTATGAGCTGACAGCCCTGTAAGGCGTTTAGGAATGCTGTGTCTTTGGGAAAGGGGATTACTCCAATGACTGGATAACAGCTCCTTAGGCATCCACGTAATTTCTGATTCTTTACATTTAACAACATAGAAGGAGAGCCTGCTCACATTGTCAGATCTGGAAACATCGCTCTTGATGTTGGATTACCGTATCGTTTTTGTCGTACAGGAGTTCCGAGAATCGACTGCCCTTACTATAACAGAGTACACTCCATTCGGCGTTTCTCAGGACGACATTTATAAAACTGAAATGCAGGGATTGGGTTGAGGCTGTGCTGTGTTGCTCTTGGAGTAAATGCCACACTTTTCCAATCCATGGACACAGGCCCTTAGGGGAGAATGCCCCAGTGCTGGAACATTAATTATCAGTCACCGACACTCCCTTTACACTTTCTTCTGCATTTTCGAAGAGCAACCAGCATCTGACTTTCCCAGACTCCCTTTCCCCACGTGGTCCTGGGTTAGGGTCTGCCAATGAGAGGCAAGAGTTTTTGGAAGGGAGACAGGAAGTCACAGAGATTGCTTCACAGAGATTGCTCATGTTCCTAGCAGCTTGGGAGACCATGATTAAAATCACCCACTAAGCCGATCTAGTCGGCCGTAGCCCCCGATCCTTACCCCCCACTCAGCAGTGGCTTCTAATTTCTCATTTTAAATGCTGTCTAGAGCTGCTTTAGTTTTTCTCTCCAGATGAAACCTACAGGTATGGGACCCTTCCCTGACCATGTGAAGTAGGCTGTGGCCATGTGAATTGCTTTGGCTCAAATGATACGTGTCACTTCCATGTAGAAGCATTTCAGAGCCAAAATGTGATCTTTCCTGCTGTCTTTTCATTTGGTCAGGAAATTCCAGAGCAATGTATAGTGAGGGCAACATCCTAAGATGGGTTCCATCAGCCTGGATTCCCGCCTGTCCACACCAACATCAAATTTGAGCAAACGATGCATCTTTGTTAAGTCAGCAAGAGCCGGGGTTGTTACAGCAGCATATACACCACCCTGCATGTGTCACCCCACTCCTGATCGCAACTCATTTCTGATCAGTAGTTCACTGTGTTTTGTTGAATAACTGTTCTTTAAAATACATGGTTTATTTTACTGTCTTTGTTGCTTATGTGTATACTGAATATAATTATGAAATCTCAGTGTAGAACTTTATTTGAAAATATTTTGTTGACAAATACAGATTGCACACACCCAGGGTGTACAACATGATGATGTGATATATGCACACACTGTGTGATCTTGTCACGATCACATTCACCGTCCATCACCACCCGTGCTCCACGTTATGTCGCCGTCACTGGTCCATGCTTTGGTTTTGTTTTGTTTTGGGTTAAGGTCTCCCTCTGTTTCTCAGGCTGGAGTGCAGTGGTGTGATGACAGCTCACTGCAGCCTCCATCTCCCAGGCTCAGGCAATTCTCCTGTCTCAGCCTCCCAAGTGGTGGGAACTACAAGCATGCCTTATCACACCTGGCTAATTTTCTAATGTTTCATAGAGACTGGGTTTCGCTGTTGCCCAGGCTGGTCTTGAACTCCTGGGTTCCAGTGATTTTCCCACCTCAGCTTCCCACATTGTTGGGATTGCAGGTGTGAGCCATGGCACCCGGCCATAACTTGTCCATCTTATAACTGAAAGTTTGTACCTCTTGACCCCTTAAACTCGTCTCCCAGTTTCTCTCCTTCCCCAGACCCTGGCAGTCCGCATTCTACTCTCGATATTTATAAGCGAACATTTAGAGCCTATAAGCACAGATTAAAAATAAATTTGAATCTATATGCATATTTTTGCTGCTGAGAAGTATGACAGAATAATCAATAAAAGACATTTGAACATAAAAATAGAACACAGAGCAAAATTCTGTGGAATAAGTAAAATAAAAATGGAAGCTAAAAAAAAAACAAAACCGCTATAAAACTTAACTCTGGTAAGGAAGAGGTTGTCTGTATATTTCTTTAAAAGTCAGTAATGCTGGGTATTAAATCACCATGGGATTTAGATTCCAGTGAATACTTTCAAAAGAAGGATATAACAGTTTAATTTTAAAATGTCAATAGTTACAGTATACTGAAAATTTCAACCTTTGCAGCTTAGGAGGGAAAATTTTAAATGTCAACTTTAAAATGTGCCTGGGGATACAAAGTTTTGTAAAAATTATTTTAGATCATTGCTCTCCAATAGGACTTTCTATAGCGATGACGGTGTTATATATCTTCACTGTCTAATATGGGAACCCCCATCCACACATGCCTGTGAGTTCTTAAAATGTTGCTGTTTGGCGGGGCAAGGTGGCTTAAGCCTGTAATCCCAGCACTTTGGGAGGCCAAGGTGAGTGGATCATAAGGTCAGGAGTTCGAGACCAGCCTGACCAACATGGTAAAACCCTGTCTCTACTAAAAAATACAATAGCCGGGCGTGGTGGTGCTTGTCTGTAACCCCAGCTACTCGGGAGGCTGAGGCAGAAGAATTGCTTGAACCTGGGAGGCGGAGGTTGCAGTAAGCCGAGACTGCACCACCGCACTCCAGCCTGGTGACACAGTGGGGCTCCGTCTCAAGAAAAAAAAAATGTTGCTGTGCTGCCAATGAGCTGGATTTACTTCATTTTATTTTAACTAATTGAGATTTAAATAGATTTCTATGTCTAGGGGCTATTGTTTTGGATGTTGGATTTCCCAGGTGTATGCAAATAAGGTAACTAGGTTATTGGACCTCCAGCTATAAAAAAGCTCCAAGTAAAATTACAAAATTATTTCCATTCACTGCTTTAAAAGGAAGGTAGCTATTATATTAGTATTTGAGTTTTTCCTACCATTTTCAATCTCCACTGGCACAACCCTCTACTCACTTTCTCACTGAAACTCCTCTTGGGGGGCGGGAAGCTCCACCCCACTGCCAGGGGAGACAGTGCAAAGAGGTGTGTGCGATTTGAGCTCAGCTTGGACCCATGGAGCGGGGTCTTTGGGACCTGCCTCTGCTCGGTGCCAATCCAGGGTGGTGGCAGAGGCAGAAGCAGCACGTTTTGCACGGGTGACTGCCGGGTGTGATGAACAGCCGCGGAACATTTGTGTGAGAGAATGAAACAGAACACAGCATGAGCAATCTCCTCAAAGCCTTGCACCTTCCACGGGACTGAGTTAACGCAGCCTCGATCGCGCGTGAAGGTAAAGGGAGTGTGGAGCAGCATGTGGCCTGTCCCACGCTTTGCCTTGCTGTCTAGTTCATGTGCTTTAGTGACAGAAAACTGCATTTTCATGGAAAAACCATAAGGCAGGAAGTGTAAATCCCCGCAACCCAATCTCCCGAGAATGCTGAATTTGATGTGTGTGTCCAGCTTTCTTATACATCTCTATATTTGTACCTAAATTATCTGCAGAGAGAGACGCAGACAATAAAAGCCATACTCTCAGAAAGTCTGTGTACTTAAGTATTAGATCGGTGCAAAAGCAACTGTGGTTTTCTTCATGAAAAGTAATGGCGAAAACCACAACTACTTTTGCACTGACTTGTATATATATCATCAACCAGTTTTTTTCTTTATTTTTGCTTTTGTATTTTATTTGGATTATGAAAGAATATGTAGTGAGTTAGCAGAGTCACGTTAAGAACTTTAAAAGAGGGATGGGTGCGGTGGCTCAAGCCTGTAATCCCAGCACTTTGGGAGGCCGAGGCGGGTGGATCACGAGGTCAAGAGATCGAGACCATCCAGGTCAACATGGTGAAACCCCGTCTCTGCTAAAAATACAAAAAATTAGCTGGGCATGGTGGCGCGTGCCTGTAATCCCAGCTACTCAGGAGGCTGAGGCAGGAGAATTGCCTGAACCCAGGAGGCGGAGGTTGCGGTGAGCCGAGATCGCGCCATTGCACTCCAGCCTGGGTAAAAAGAGCGAAACTCTGTATCAAAAAATAAAAAAAGAACTTTAAAAGGCCTGGATGTGGATGAGCATATCACACTTATCTTTCCCAGACCACTGGTTTGAAATACCAACAACAAAATACGATCTACCAAGTAAGTTTTTAAAGGTTCAGAAAGATTTTTCCTCTTCTGATGGCTTTCTAAGGTCATCTTATGCATCACGCTCTTTGAAATAAATGTGTGGTTGCTCCCCTGTCTATTTTAACATGCACAGTTAACAAGGCCTGACATTTTTGTCTGCTTATGAGATCATCTGACCATGCCCAAGCCACCAACAGGTCATCCCGGGGTAATTCTGTGGCTGGAGACCCCATCTTCATCCCACCTGTAAGCTTGTTCCTTGAAAGGTACTGTCTGAAACAGGCCTACTTTTTGATTGGGGTGTTCTCAAATTCAAGTCTGTTCTATTGTAGGCTAATACATTTCCCTGCATTCAACACCGGCGACACGGAGCAAGCCGCATGGGAATAGTGTCGGGCTGTTGAGCACTAACAGGAAAGGAGACTAAATTCTGTGCAATCAGCTTCCTTTGCCAAAGTGGAAAAGAAGGCATTGCAGTCACTTTAGCAATGTGCTGCAATCCTATTATTGTCATTGTTTTCACTGACAGCCTAAGCGTTGGCAGGATATTTGATGTCTTGGAAGGACAGAGAGACACTAAAATAGCTGGAGAAAATATGTTCTTTGGAGGGCTGGAGGTTTTAGGCCACAGTCGGGCTAGAGGAGAGAATTATCCAAGCGACTGAAACTCCATCAAAAATAGGGAGAAGCCACCAAAGGAGATCAGGCCTTCAGCGTTTCAGAAGCATTTTGTGGCTTGGTGAAGGAGAATCTGGTCTAGTTGGAGCCCACCTCTTTGAGAAGTTGTAAGAAGTTGGACTCAGGTCTGACCCACCTGGCATACCTAAGCCTTTGGCCTCCCTCCTACAGCAGGTGACGTGATTCCCCCTGAAAGCAGGTATCCAGGGTTAGCTTTCCAGTAAGGGAGAGTCACTTGCTGGAAAATATTCAGTTCAACAAATGGTCCCACGTTATAAGTCTCTGTGTAGTAGGTGATGGTAGAGAGAAGGTGGTTGTAGGTGGACGAGATTCATAAGAGACATTTGTCTGAAGAAGGAGGAAAAGCCATGGATGTTCATGAACATAAAGTACTGGGCCACAAGGCCTCATAGAACCACAGCAAGCAACCGCGATGCCCTTGGGAATCAAGGGTCACCTTTTTCTTTCTCTCTCAGTGCCTCTGCTCCATGCTTCTCTCTCTCCACCCCCTTTCTCTTCCACCTGCAGACGGCTAGCCATCCTAGTCCATGCTTGTGTGAATTTTCCACAGCAGAACCCACCACCACCTTGTGTCTTTCCTGAGGGCCTTTTGGTTCCAATTATTGGGAGAAACAAAATCTATTTTTTTTTTGAGATGGTGTCTTGATCTTTCACCCAGGCTGGAGTGCAGTGGTGCAATCTCGGCTCACTGTAACCTCTGCCTCTCCTGCCTCAGTCTCCCAAGTAGCTGGGATTACAGGCACCTGCCTCCATGCCTGGCTATTATTTTTTTGTATTTTTAGTAGAGCTGGGGTTTTGCTATGTTGCCCAGGCTGGTCTCAAACTCCTGACCTCCTCATCTGCCCACCTCAGCCTCCCAAAATACTGGGATTACAGGAGTAAGCTACTGCATCCGGCCAGGAAACAAAATCTAATTAAACATTTTGAGCTGTTGTCACAGTCCACAGGCCACCAGCCAGATGAATAAGCAGTCCTCAGATGAGATCTCCAACCCTGGCTTGGTATGGCCAAAGGGTGGTGTGATGAGGCAGTGTGGGCTGTGAGCACCACGGTTTTAAGGAATAGAAACTGTGGAAGGGACATATTCACACAGCGGCTGTGTGGAAAAGACAAATTCTGACACATACCTAGTTGAGAGGAACCTGGGACTACACCTTGCATTTTGAGGAAAGACCAATTAGATAGTATTGATTAAAGGGCAATCAAAACTTTGTGGCGAGACCTGGCAAGAAAGCTTGGAGAGTGTCCTTTGAGATGGGCACTGACTTTTGGACATATTTTGGGAAGAGTGACATTTCTCTCATGGAGTCCCCTCCTGCTAACTTACTTGGGGGTTGAGCATCGTCATGGGCAAAGAACTTGAGTTGTGTCTCTGATCGTGATGAAACATAAATAGCATGGCCAGTGAACTGGAAAATGGAACAGGGCTGTGGAATAGACAGACTTTCTAGAGTGATAAATTTAGGGATAAAAGGAGGTTGAGTGCTGGTGGCGTGCTGGAGCTTGGGGGATCCCACTTTGTGCATCTCTTTCCAGTGACACATTCAATGGTGTCACGTTGGGAGATTGAAAACAGTCATGATGGGAACATTTACACCATGGAAATTGGCTGGAGATTTCCATGGAAATTGCATCATGGAAATCAGGCTTGTCTCCACACTCCCTCTCCCTACCAGTGGCTAAACATTTTCTGTCCCACCCCTGAGTCAGTCTCATTGCCTGAAGGCACAGACAAACAGTGTTTCTAAGTGACAATGTGGTTGTTTCTTCTTGAATATTTCCTAAAAGAGTGCCTGTCATGGGGAAGATACTACATATGGAAACCACAGAACTGTCAGTGTGCACAGACACACACAGAGCAGAGAGGAGGAGGGCAGGGGAAAGGTGAGCCTGGCAACCATAGCACAGGTGCAGAGCCTGGGGGCTCCAGGATGGGCTTGCATGGCCAGGGAGCACCGGCCACTGTGGCACAGTGGAGAACTGGGCATCGGGCAGCAATGGTGAGAGCAACCAGCAAGAAGTGTGACTGATGAGCCACAAGCAGTGATGCAGACGGATTTGGGAGCAAACGTGAGATGCTCTCGGTGTCTCAGAAAGGGAAGAGCCCGGCCTTTAAAGGTTGAGGAACTGAAGCTGCTTGGGTGGATGCTGTCAGAGCAGCAAGGCTGGGGCTCGGAGGGTAGCATGACCTTTCTTGTTCCCGTAGACTTGGAATGGGGGCGTGCGTAATGTAGTTGCTGGATCTGGACCGTGGATGAACTGAAATGCCAGGATCAAAAGGTGACACTTTATACTTGGGGAACAGTGAGTCATTTTAGATAGATAGATAGATAGATAGATAGATAGATAGATAGATAGATAAATAGCTAATATAGATAGATACTAGAAAATGTATGTAAACCAATAGAGAGCAGCTAGATAGATAATAGGTAGGTACGTAGCTAGACAGATGCTAGGTAGCTAGGTAAATGACAGATAATAGATGATAATGTAGATATATAATAGATAATGGATGTGAACAGACAAAATAGATGATAGATCGATTGATCAATCGATAGATAATAGGTAGGTAGATGGTAGGTAGATGACAGATAATAGATGATGATGTAGAGAAATAATAGATAATGAATATAAACAGGCAGGCAGATATTACATAGGTAGATATTAGGTGGTAGATAGATGCTAGGGAGATTGATAGGTAATATGGTAGATGGTATATAATGGATATGAACAAATAGATGTTAGGTACACAGCTAATAAGTAGGTAGGAAGCCAGATGTATAGATAACAGATTGATGATAGGTAATAGACATAAATCCATAGGTAGACAGTATGTTAGATTTTAATAAGGAAGAAAACAGTTATAAAGACTTTTTTGTTGCAAATTCAGTCCTTCAACTGCGGATCTGCATACCGTGTGTTTAAATGGTTTGACTTGGAGTTGTCCAGATAGCACATGGATATACCTCTCTCATTTCTTTGTAATGTTTCTTCTGGAACACACCTTACTCATTTATTCTTAGACCCAACACACATATATTACTATTTCCTGATGTTGTAGGAAGGAATTTAGATCGGAGGGACCTTTCCCTCCCCTATGTATAAGGACTTTCTGGTCAGAAGAGGACTCACCTTCATTTCTGTGCATGCATGCTACTTGCCATATTCCTGGGTGATGCATCCCTCATCCCAACCAAAATATCAGAGGATGTTGAGTTCTCTTTATTTTTTAATATCAGGGGATGATAATCAAACTATTAAAATCTGTGGTTACTCAGGTACTTTGGACCCTTGGTGAATTCTAAGGGCAGAAGCAGAGGCTCACAAGTCTATGACATTCAGGGAGACAGGCAGGTAATACAATGAAGTGAATTGGTCAGAGTGTGTAGAAGAAAGAGGTTTGTGTTTGCAGGTGCCCAAGGGAATTATGGGAACTGGCACAGATTGAAGAAGTCATTGACTGTTTAAAGGTGGCAGCTCCAGCTGACTGGTGCTATACTAAAGTATGTAGGTCAAGTATTATTGTACTATATTCCAAGACAAGACAAAAATTTGAATTTTTTTAAAGGAAATGTCTTCATTTAAAATTATTGGCTTAGATGATCAAAATTGAGTAAAATGACATGAGGGAAAATGTTTGTGGGACACAGTCAGCCTCTGAGCTGCCATTTAATGACTCCTGAGGGAGAGACCTGCCTTCCCAAGCCCAGCCTGGCCTCTGTGCAGACCCAGGGCAGGCAGGCAGATAAGGACTTTCCAGTTTCACTTCAGAACACTGTTGTTCCACGTTTGCTGGCTGCATAAGAAAGCACCCAGACTTCATGCTCTAAACAACCACCATTTTCTTATGCTCCCGGATTCCATGGGTCAGGAACTGGAATGGACAAGAGTGGGTAGATGCCTCCATTCCACAGTGGTTGGGCCCTCAGCCAGGAAGTCTTGGAGCTGGCAGACCCCTGAAGCCTGGGGTCCTCTGAAAGCCCACTTCAAATGTGTGATGGCTGAGGCTGGCTCTTGCCTGGGATGTCTGCTGGGATTTCAGACCGGCTCATGGCACTACTTTGTGATGGGGCTTCCTAACAATATGGCGGCCTTGGACTTCTTAATTGGTGGCTCTGAGCTCCAAACATCACAAGAGGATGATGAAGGCTTATCTTCCTCTCACAATAGAGCTCACAGTCTCATAGCATGACTTCTACCTCAGGCGCATACTTTCCTCCTGCTCCTGCTTGTTGGAAGGAAGGGTGCAGGGCACAGGAGATAGACACCATTGTGGTCATCTCTGGAAATACAATCCGCCATGTCTGCTGAACACCACGTGGACTGAAGTGGTGAAAGGAAAGCTGAGTGGAGATTTAAACTGATCAATTAGAAGGTACAATCTGTCCCTTCGTGTTTATCAAAGTGTCTGTCGTCACCTCCCCTGGTGTTTCTTTGTAGTTTACAACCAGGTTAGCACTTAGCTTTCACCCCGGGTCATTACTGCAGACTGCTAATGGCTGCGAAATGGTTGCTTAAGTGTTGTACAGAGTGGAACAGCTGGCTGCTGACAAATCACCGCATTAGAACTGAGGGCTTCTGGGTGCCAAGACGCAACATCCACAGGGGAGCGGCCTGGGAGGGGGCTGCCAGGCTTTGTGCTGGGGAGTCAGTCAAAAGGCTGGGAAGCCTAGGAGAAAGAACCTTCTCAGAGGGGCAATCAGAGAGGGGAACACGGTGATGCATCCCTTGTCAGACCAATCCCATTTTACAGTGGCGAAGGCAGAGGAATTAATTCTCCCCTTTAGCTCCTGAAGCTACAAAATCTACAAGTTGCTCTTTCAGGGTTTTTCAGTATAAAAATATACACAAAAATTAGTATGGAATAATTATTAGCTTTGTCAAAAATAAGATGTGCCCTCTGCCTTTCATCTAGTGCCTGCTCTAGAATCTGGAAAATTATCTGTTCTACTCAATGAATCCTTCTCATGACACCCAGGTCAATTTGTCTCTCATATAATGAGAGCTGGGTAAATATCCATACATTCTTATCCAGCTTTCAGTTTCTATGTTTGTATCCTAACAGGAAAGAGAGCCAGAGAAGATTTTCGCTAAGACACAGTTTATCTAGGTTAGGCGGCAGGAACAAGCAACCTGAGGACCTTCATGTTTTGAGGCTGCCAATGTTTATTTCCCTCGAACATTACAGGCTTGCTGAGGTCTTGTTCAGATTGTCCTCAGCAAGAGCATAGGCTAACGGAGCAAGCACCTCCTAGAACATCTGTGGTCGCAGGGGTGAAGAAGAGATGACATAACAAAGCTTTCTCCCTCCTAGCTTCCACCAAAGGTGACAAACAGGTCTTCAGCTCACAGTTGATTGGCCAGAGCAAGACACGTGACCCCCCCAAAGTCAAAGGGAGGAGGGAAGTGTAATTTATAAAGAAAAAGAGGTTTTATGGACTCACAGTTCCACCTGGCTGGGAAGGCCTCACAGTCATGGCGTAAGGCAAAGGAGCAGTAAAGGCACGGTGGCAGGCAAGGGAGAATGAGAGCCAGCCAAAGGGGTTTCTCATTATCAAACCGTCAGATCTCCTGAGATGTATTCACTACCACGAAAAAGGTATGGGGGAACCACCCCGCCATGATTCAACTGTCTCCCACTGGGTGCCTCCCACAACACGTGGAAATTATGGGAACTACAATTCAAGGTGAGATTTGGGTGGGGACACAGCCAAACCATATCAAGAAGTGAATCTTACTGTGGGTCTGGAGGAAATGGTGATGAAATTCTCACCAATCGCCTCACCTGGCAAGTGCTATAAAATTTCAGAGGTGGTCCTTTCTTTCACGTGTCCAGCAGTCTACTCTGGTGAGCTAAGGAAATTATCTAGTTTTTGTAAGCTTTTAAAAAAAATCTGTTTTTTTGTTTGTCAAATGGGAAAGCAGGTCATTTGCTGGAATGCTGAAATGTGCTTCCTCTTCTGTGTTTCTGAGTAAACGATCTTCTTCCTGGCCAGTCCAACACATCCATTCACCTGGGTGGTGAGGGGGAGGGAGGATTGACTTCCTCCTGCCCCCCTGATGTGAGGTGACATGTGAGCTGAAGAGGCATGTGTCAATTCAGGTGGGAGCTTTGCGAGTTTGTGAAGGCTCTTCTGTGATGTTGGATAGCTGGTGGTACAGCCGGCCATCGAGGAGAAAAGTACAGGCCATTACCCGGGTCCTAAGATCCAATATGGGATTTTCATCCTCAGCAGGAAAGTTGACTTGAAAGCCAGATTTTTACGGTGTGAATGTGAGGAGAATCTCTGGAAAAATCTTCATATCCCTTCCCTTTTTAATATACCATAGGGGAGACCTGCAGATTAAACTAATAGATTTTATTGTACTCCAAAGGCAGGGAGGAGGGAGGAGGAGAACAGGATCTGTGAAGATCAAACCCCAGCTCTGCAGACATAAAGTCAGGCCCGAGGGACTGTGGGAACGGAGGAGGCAGGAGAGTGCTGCCGGCTGCTTCCAGCACCCAGTGAAGGAAGCGTCTCCCATTCCCCTGATGGGGCAGAGCGTCCAATCTGGGAGAGAGAGAGAGACAGGAACCCCGAGGACAGGCCTCCACTAAGTAATCTGATTTCTGGAAGGAAATTGCCCCACAGGGGTGAATTAAGCAACAGCTAAATACTCAGGGTTTATTGAAGCCAGATCTAAATTCCTGTCAGCAGAGGCTGAGTCTACTCTGTGGCCTAGCAGTATCCACATACCCAGTTCCATGTGCCCTGTAAAGAGAAGGGAAATAGGGCCAAATTGTCACGTTTGCCAGCAGAGACCCAAAAGTAGTAGCACAGCATAGTGTAGAGGATCAGAGCTCCTGGAGTCAGCCACCCGCTAGCTGTGTGACCTGGAGCCAGCTACTCAACCTCTCTGTGCTGCAAAGAACTTAATGTATATCATGGGGTAAACTTCTTTTCATAACAGCTCTTGCAAAGTTATGCCAGTTTTCAGACAAGACTCTTTTTATTTATTTATTTATTTTTTTTGAGACGGAGTTTTGCTCTTGTCACCCAGGCTGGAGTGCAATGGCGCAATCTCAGCTCACCACAACCTCCGCCTCCTGGGTTCAGGCAATTCTCCTGCCTCAGCCTCCTGAGTAGCTAGGATTACATGCACGCACCACCATGCCCAGCTAATTTTTTTGTATTTTTAGTAGAGACGGGGTTTCACCATGTTGACCAGGATGGTCTCGATCTCTTGACCTCATGATCCACCCGCCTCAGCCTCCCAAAGTGCTGGGATTACAGGCATGAGCCACCCCGCCCAGCCCTTAGACAAGACTCTTTTAATAGGGTATTGATTTTTCACTCCAAAAGCACACTATAAGAAGTGATATTTCAACATTACAGGTTTAAGCAATTTACTCATCTCACACTTTCCAGTGGGAGAACATCCTGTAGAAAAAATTTTAATTGTGCACCGTGTCTGAGTGGAAATTGCATCCATGAAAGGCTGTCCACTGGAGTTTGCAGAGAACCTGCTGAAATGGCTGGTGTTGTGGGTTCAATTGTGCCCCTGAAAATGTCCTCATCCCTGGCACCTGTGAATGTGACTTTCTCTGGAGATTTACTTAGGTTAAGATGAGATCACACCTACTTAGGGTGGGCCCTAAACCCAAGGTCCAGTATTCCTTTGAGAAAGCCATGTGACCAGACACTGTATCTCACTCCTGTAATCCCAGCCCCTTGGGAAGCCGAGGCAGGAGGATCACTTGAGTCCAGTAGTTGGAGGCTGCAGTGACCTGTGATTGAACCACTTCACTCCAGGCTGGGCAACAGAGTAAGACCCCATCTCTAGAAAAAAGTTAAAGAAGAAGGCCCCATAGAGGCACAGACATGCTGGAAGGGAGCTGTGTAACCACGGAGGCAGACATGGGAGTGTTGTTACAAAGAGTGAGGAGTGCCAGGGAACGCTGGCCCCTACCAGAAGCTGGAGGCAGAGACTGGAGGATTATTCCCTTGAGCCTCCCAGGAAGCCCGGCCCTGCTAAGATAATGATTTCTTATGTCCAACCTCCTGAACTGTGAGAAAATAAATGCCTTTTGTTTTATGCCACCCAGTTTATGGGAATTTGTTGTGGCAACTCTAGGAAACTAACATAACCTGCATACATCCTAATTAGCTTATTAATACGCTGTACGGAAGTAGACGATTCTAAGCTGCTTGCAAAGATGTCTTTTCAGAGGTCTTCAAAATTCTCCTTACACTGCTAGCTACCCATGTCCACAGCTTTCTTCTTAAATGAAATCCCAGCCTTGCAGTGGGTCCTCTCCTTGCTTGCTGGGACTTACTGGGGCTTGACGATGTTAATGTACATGCTCTAAAGCGCAATGCAGATATAGCTTAGGTTTCTAAAGTCTAGGGTGCTGCCAATTTGAAAATGGAAACCGTCATAATCTTTCCTATTAACATGGATCATATACACACACATACACATACATATATTTTCAATAGCATTTTATTTAGCAACAGGGCGTCAGGAATGAATTAAGGTTGTTACCTCATATGAGAAAAAACTAGTGGATGATTGTGAAGCTTTTTTGGTACATGGCAAGGGTTATATAAACATTTGTTAAATAACATAAGCACATTGGCTGGGCGCGGTGGCTCACGCCTGTAATCCCAGCACTTTGGGAAGCCGAGGTGGGTGGATCACGAGGTCAAGAGATCGAGACCATCCTGGTCAACATGGTGAAACCCCGTCTCTACTAAAGATACAAAAAATTAGCTGGGCATGGTGGTGCGTGCCTGTAATCCCAGCTACTCAGGAGTCTGAGGCAGGAGAATTGCCTGAACCCAGGAGGCGGAGGTTGCGGTGAGCCGAGATCGCACCATTGCACTTCAGCCTGGGTAACAAGAGCAAAACTCCGTCTCAAAAAAAAATTAGTAATAATAAGCACATTGACGGTTGTGATTCAGGGCAGAGGACCTGGGCATGGGGACAGGGGGCAGTCAGGCCAGTGGGAGTCTTAACCAGACTTTGGGGATGCCATGACACAAATGGAACCGCAGGGGACTCTGGCCCTGGCTTCTGAGAAGATGAAAACAGAGCGTCCCATTGCACCTGTGGCGATCAAACCCCATGCCAGCTCTGACGACATGAAGACAGACAGTGCATGTGTCCAAGGGGCACTAGGGCACGTCCCTCCTGCTGTGACTGTCATGTGGACCGTGTTCCTCCTCACCGTCCTGGCCCTCTTGCTGGAGAGAGGAAAGGCAGCTCTGAGAGACGGAGTTACCAAAAGAGTCACGCCAAGTGTTTGCGCCGGCGTGGAACTACCCGAGGGAATGGACATTTAGTTTTGTTCCCACTTCGCTGTAACATGGGGACTTGTGTAAGAAGGCTCCGAAGTTGTAAAGACACAAAGAAACCACGCTTACTCTCTACACCTAAAGGGATGCTTTCAGCTGATGGTGTCAGAAAATGGTGGAATTCGTGGAAGCGTAGAGTAGCGTGTTGCTTGCCAGAGGCAGGGAGTGGGAGAATGGGGGCTGCTGCTCAGTGGGCGTGAAGTCTTAGTTACCAAAGACGCGCAGGCTCTAGGGAGCCACAGCGGTGCTGTGCTTATAGTCAGCCAGTCTCTGCTGTGCAGCTAAGAATGTGTTGAAGGCATAGGTCTCATGTTAACTCTTCTTACCACTGAGAAAATAAATATGAAAGTTAAAAATTTAAAAATAAAAGGAAAATTTCTAACTTAAAATGATTAAAACAAACATTTAAAATGTAGGCTGCAAGGAAACTGAATGTCTCCTGGAACTAAAAGAGGCGTAGATATTGCTTCTGGCATGGCTGAATCCAGACCCCCAGTGTCCGCAGCACTCCCTTCCTGTGGGCAGACTTCATGCTCAGCTCTTCACGGTGCAGTGGATCAAATCTCAGACTCTCTCAAGTCAACTCAGGAGTGGGGAAGCTGGGAGGGAGGGGGCGATTCTTTTCTTGTCGCTCTTGGAAAAGTCCCAAGATTCGTCAATATGTTTAGACCCAATCGCAGTGAACAGAAAGGAGAAGAGAGCTCACTGTCTGAGGTCGGCCTCATCGGATGCATGGAGCCAAGGCTGTTCCCAAAGGGGATGCCACTGTCAACGCGAGCTGCAGGTCACTTAAGGGTGCAGCTGTGGTAAAGGAAGCTATCCTGAGGTCGCCGGTGTGGGGTTCTGACTCAGAGTCACCCTGATGTCTATGTCAACACAGTTGCTAGTTATAGTCCCGGAGAGACCACTGTGGGTTGTCACGCCCGTAACTGACTGATGAGTGTTACTTTTAAGCTTTAGGAGGCACCTTTTGATAGTCTTCTGTGAGGTTTCCTTTCTTCTTTCTCTTGTTTTTCTCTTTTCTTTTCTTTCTGCAAACTGAAAGGTTACCTTTAAAAATGTGCTAACAGAAATGGTTCTTGCTGAAATATAAGGCGTTAGGATATTCCTGAAAATAAAGAAGCAATATGAAGAAAATAGCCGTAACAGATATTAAAATACGTCATAAGCTGTTGTGTTTAAAGCATCTGGGGACTGTGCATGAGGACGCGGACAGGTTAATAAAAGCAGGGGCACAGTCCCAGAGATAAGCCTGATAAAGCAAAGAAACTTAGGATATTTTACCAAGGGCATTCATGCCAACAGGTACTGGGTGAATCATTTAATAAATAGTGTGATTTTAAAAACCATACAGGAAAAGATAACGCTGGATCCTTATTTCACACTAAAACAAATTCCAAATGGACCAAGGGATTAATTTTCCTTACAAATCAATTTCCTAATAAGCAATAAAAACAAGACTAACAAAGCAACAGAGAAATGGACAACGGATTTGAACAGATTGTTTAATTTTAAAAAATATTCAAATATTAGTGTGTTACAAATTGGTCAATACCACCCAGACTTAGTGAAATACTGTGCTCATCAGAATTGCGAAGATCAAAAAGGAAGAAAACGAGGACTTTAAGACACTGTCAGTGGATGTAAACATGGATAGGATCTTTCTGAATGTCAATTTTGCAAGTTCTGTAAAAATTGAACACATGCATCTCTTTGGACTTGGCAATTTCGTTTTTAGGAATTTATTCTGCATAGATATGTGTGTGCGCAGAGTTGTGTGGACGTGGAAATTTCCTGAAGCACTTGGCATGTATCAAAGATTAGGAACCACCTCTGTGTCCATCAAGGGGACACCAGTCAGGTAGATTTTGCTCAAATACTAGTATACAGTGGATTAGTACATAGTAGGAAAAAGAACGTTGTGAATCTATAAGCGCTTCGCATAGACACACTCCCAAGATACGTTTTTACGTGTATATTTATACAGATGGTCTTGGCTTACGGCGGTTGAACTTATAATTATTTTATGATGGTGCAGAAGTGATAAGCATCCAGTGAAAACAATGCTTGGACCACCCAGAGCAGCATTCTGTTTTCACTTTCAATAAAGTTTTCAATAAGTTACATGAGACATTCAACACTTTATTGTAAAATAGGCCTCATGTTACATAATTTTGCCAAACTTTAGGCTAATAGAAGCATCCTGGGCATGCTTACCGGAGGCCAGGCTAAGCTATGAGGCTCACAGATAGAGTGTCGAATGCATTTTCAACTGATGACATTTTCAGCTTACAGTGAAATTTATTGGAATGTAACCCCATCATAAGTTGAGGAATATCCATCCATCCATCCACCCACCCACCCACTCATCCATCCATCTATCCATCTATCTATCCATCCACCCACTCATCCATCTATCCATCTATCCATCTATCCATCTATCCATTCATCCATCTACCCACCCACTCATCCATCCATCTATCCATCTATCTATCCATCCACCCACTCATCCATCTATCCATCTATCCATCTATCCATCTATCCATCCATCCATC
>CM052656.1:2804531-2818630 GCA_028533165.1 Leontopithecus rosalia
CTTTTTTTTTTTTTTTTTGAGATGGAGTTTCGCTCTTGTTACCCAGGCTGGAGTGCAATGGCGTGATCTCGGCTCACCGCAACCTCCGCCTCCTGGGTTCAGGCAATTCTCCTGCCTCAGCCTCCTGAGTAGCTGGGATTACAGGCATGCGCCACCGTGCCCAGCTAATTTTTTGTATTTTTAATAGAGATGGAGTTTCACCATGTTGACCAGGATGGTCTCGATCTCTTGACCTCGTGATCCACCCGCCTCGGCCTCCCAAAGTGCTGGGATTACAGGCGTGAGCCACCACGCCCGGCCCAGGAGTTCAAGGTTTTCACTGGGAACTGCTCATAGGGGCCCCCTCTGCCTGGCACGTACCAACATTACACACTCCCAGAAGACAAACCGGTGTCCAGCATAAACCATGCGGTTTGCAGAATCAAAGCACCATGAGCCCCTCTGACCACGAAATGGGAGGGAACATTCCCGAAATCCAGGTTCCCAGACACCCTTGCAAGCAAGCTTTCCTAAGGAGGGCACTCTGAAGCCTGCAGCCTCAGCTCTTTTCTGCACATTAGGTTCTCAAATTGTTTCCATGGGAAAGAGTGTTCTTGGTGTTAGGGACAGATATGTCCTGCTCTGTCTTGAAGCCCTGGTTCTGTGAGTGTTATCTTCTCCTAATTATATATATGCATATGTATTTATGTGTATATATGTATATAAATATATATGTACACACACACATACATACACACGGTTTTGCTGTTGTTGCTCAGGCTGGACTGCAATAGGGCAATCTCGGCTCACCTCAACCTCTGCCTCCCACATTGAAGCGGTTCTCCTGCCCCAGCCTCCCAAGTAGCTAGAATTACAGGCATGAGCCACCATGCCCAGCTAATTTTGTATTTTTAGTAGAGATGAGATTTCTCCATGTTGGTCAGGCTGGTCTGCAACCCCCAACCTCAGGTTGTCTGCCCACCTCAGCCCCCAACAATGCTGAGATTACAGGCATGAGCCACCTCGCCTGACCTGTCCCTAATATTAATAGCAGATGGCGGCGTCACTTTCTCCTCTAGCACAGCAGAGAGGGATTTTGAGGCGTAGGCTCTGGCTCCGTTGCCTTGCCTGCGTGTTTGCATAGGCACAATGATTACAAGTCTGGAGTGACTCCAAGCCGGCCACTCCCACCATCCTCTTCTGCCCAGTTACCAGCAAAGTGCTCCAGGTTCTCCTTGGTTTTTCCACTTCAAGACTTTTTCTATTTTCCACTGAAGGACTAAGAGAAAAAAAACAGAGTAGGAAACTTTTTTTTTCAAACTTCTAGGCCAGCTTGTAAATCAAAATTAAACTGTTTGATTTTATTTTATATTTTATTGATTATTATTTTACTTTTGAGACAGGATCTCACTCTGTCACCCAGGCTGGAGTGCTGTGGGTCAATCTTGGCTCACTGCAGCCTTCGCCTCCCAGGCTCAAGTGATCTTCCCACCTCAGCCTCCTGAGTAGCTAGGGCTACAGGGGCACACCACCAAATAATGTTTGTATTCTTAGCAGACACGGGATTTCATTATTCTATGTTTCTTTTAGAAACTTGAATTGGAAGGAACATAAGGAAAATAAATCATACAGTAAGAAGACAAGACTATAAAATGGAAACGGGGCTGGGCGCGGCAGCTCCCACTTTGGGAGGCTGAGGCGGGTGGATCCCTTGAGGCCATCATTAATCCCCACCCTGTCTGAACCTCGGCGTCCTCATTTTAAGCTGGGAACCTTGCTAGGAAGATTAGGTAATATAGACAAACGTCCCTCAGCGCCTGGCACTGGCAGGCATTCAGTGAATGTGCGTTCTTCCTACAATCTTTGCGTTTGCACTTTAAGTTCATTGTCTTTCTATTCACTCTGGCTTTATTTAAACATACAAGCTGGTGCAACGATACTCTGTTTCTTTGTGTATCTAATGTTTGCTGGCTGTCAGCATACTGTAGCTCTTTATTAAAGGTAGGAATCACTGGAAAAAACTAGGGCAGATGGATTGGAAGGCGACTGCAAATTTGTAAGCTTACACCTGCAAGGCAGCGGTGAGCAATTAAGCTCCCCATGTTCCCAGAGCCGGCATGACCGGGGATTCCCGAGAGCTGACTCAGACCCACACTTACTGTCTCCAACAGGGCAAAGGTGAAGAAAGGCGTGAACATCATTGGCGTGCGAGCCAGCAGCCCTTCCATTTGGGATGTCAAGGAGCGCACGGATTATACTGGGAAGTATGCACCAGCTGTCATCGTCTGTCAGAAGAAATCGACTGGCTCGGAAAACAGGTGAGTCCCAACTGGCCCCGACACGTTCAGATCAGCTGCAAATGTGGCCTCATTTTCTTTTCTTAGATTGCTCACAACCATTTCCAATGTGGTTTGCATTTGGTGTGTGTAGTCTACGCTGTCAGGGCCTCCAGGTAAGATGAATGGAATCCTTCCTTTGGGAAAGGTGGGCTGCTATTCACAGCGGACCTACTTAAGACCCCAGCAGAGCACCGTATCACCTGCAAGGACTGCAGTGTGCAGACGGAATTTACCCACAAACGGTGTTCCTCTTCAACATGACCTCTTTCTAATCCATGTTATTAGATGAACTGAAGGTCTGCATGTCTCATGAAATGGCCCATATTGCAAATGTTAGAATCCAGAGTCTATACGTCTCTTTTTACATGGGTGCATTCCACGTTTGCAGTGTTTGCTTAAATATGATGCATATGCTTGTATTCATGGGCAGGCATTTTCTGATGGTACAGTGAACTATCTGTGGTAGAATTGCAGGGAATTGTGGATCACTCTAGGGAGAAATTAAAACTTGACTCCATCTCTGATAGGCACCTAATTAGAAACAGTCAATTCACAGCTGGGCAGAGAGAGGCTTGGAAACTCAGTAGTTCTTGTTTTATTTCACTGTCCTGAGATCTCCTCTGTGGCTCTGGGGATTTCCTAGTCTGGTCACACGTTTTTGTCACCTGTAGGTTGCTTTTTGCTGATGATACTGCTGAAAATTTCAACCATAATGAAAGGGTGAATTCTGGTATGCCATGCGTTCTTTCTGAGGTGCATTTTTAAACTGCATAGCTCCGTGTTTGGAAAATATCCTGATTTTTCATTATTTATTCTAGCAGGGATCTCATGAACCTCAGCTGATAACTATTATGATTTTTTCAAGCGCTCCTTATTACCAAGGAGCGCTTGAAACCGACTTGGGGATGATTTGATTTGGGTTCTTTTGTCTACTTCTTTGCTCAGCATTGGTTTTAGAATTTGGATTATCGGCAGCTCTGGTTCCGCACTTTCCTTTTTATTCTTGAAGATTTGCTTGTAGAGCAAATGAGAGGGAAAAGAGAAAATGTGTTTGAGTGCAGCCCTAGATGTTTATGCAGTGATATGTGTGTGCCACCCTGGTGCACTTACAGATACCCACACTCAAACACGTCTGTACCACTAATATAATTTGGAAAGAAGGTGCTATCTCAGTGAAAGATTTCCTTTGTGTTTTGTGGTTAGCAAAAATTGGGATAGATGGACAGGTGGGCGGATGGATGGGGGACGGATGGATGAATGGATACATTAATGGGCAAATGAACGGGCAGAAGGATGAAAGGGTGGATGAGCAGATGTTCTTATCAAAAGAAACGAGTACATTTGGGGAAAGAATCTCAACTAATGAACTGTTATTTTCTCTTGTGATTTTTTTTGCCGTCTATTTTCATGTGTCAGTAGAAGCAGTAGTTGTGGTCTTGTCTATGAGAGGCCGAGGGATTTGAAGCATTCGAAAATGTTTTTGCCTTTTTTATCAGTCGTTTCTGACAAATAGTTCAGTTCGTCTTGGACACGGAGAGATGGCACGGATGGCCCAGTGCTGGCTCCTCCCCACGGAAGCGTAAGCTGCCTTTTTATCGTTCCAGGGGCTTCCAGAGCCCCAGCACATCCAGAGCACATCCAAATGCGTAAATGCGTGGTTCTTGCCATTTATTTTTCTTTCACCTGTGCCAGTGTCTTCTTTTAAGAAACAGGTACCCTGAATAGACTATCAGGGTCTTCTTCTAAAAGCCCCAATTCTTCATTCTAAATGAAGACTGTTCCTTGTCTCTTTGTAGATTCTGATGCCAGTTTTTTGTCTCCTTTTTTATCTTTCTTCTTCTTGCCTTCTGTAGGCCGGGATATGCTTCCTCATACCATGGGTCTGGATGATGGAAAAAGCTTATACACATACAGGTACACACACAACATGTTGTGTGTGTGTATTATATATGCACGTAGATATTATACATGCACATTATATATTCATATAGTACCTATAAATGCGATATAGGTATGAAAATGCATGCATGTATAAAGATGTACATTTTACAGGTGTTTTGTTGATACAGAAATGTGTTGATGTAGGTCGGGATTTTACACAGCAGCTAGGAAGGCTTTGCTTAATGACGAAGCTCTAGAATGGAAGTCTCGCAGTTTCAGGAGCAGGTCTCTTTCCAGCTGTGCTCCAGCCCATACAGCAGTGTCTGGCACACATTGGGCTGTCTATAAATATTTGTTTAACTTGATAATTTGTTCTAGAATTAGATCATATCTCTAGTATATATGTATTATGATACAAGTCTGTATGCACACATATTTAGTGGTTTTCTGTGTACTTGTTCAAAAAGTAAGGTGCATAGCTGTGTATATAATGAGCCTGCATTTGGGGAACCCTGAGAAAGGTACTTTTGTGAGCAGACTATGTCCCCAGAAGTCTACACAAAGGACTGGCAACTGGGATTTCTACTGGAGAGAACTGGGAAGCTGGGGGAAAAGGCTGAATGAGAATTACTTTTTCCAGTGAACCATTTGAACTGTTTAATTTTTTTTTTTTGCTGTGTGCATGTATTACCTATCACATAAGACATCTGCAACTAAAATAGAAATTTTAAAAATATAATACATTTATTCCTATATTCAACTCTTATCCTCACTTTAAAACTTTGTTTTACTTCTGCCTTTGGAGAATTAAACCATGCTCCATTATTTCAGATAGTGATGGGCTGGGATGAGAGGTGTTTTTCTTAAGGATAATTGGAAAATGTGTTAGAGAGTGGATGTCTAAATCGTATTAGTAGGTTTTGCTTCAGAAGCTGTTCTGCTTTATCATTTCCTCCTACCCTCTTTGAATGTTTTCCAGTTATTCTTAAGTCAGAATCTGATCCTCATCATGCAAAAGAAGCAGTCTTAATTAGCTTGAGAGTCATAGATTTTTGTATTGCTAATAATTTGGCATGGATCAGGAAGCTGCGTTAATGAAGTTAAGTCACTGTGACAAGTTTAATTTTATGGATTAAGGAGACACTTTTGTGCTAATGATCAGCTCACCGGGAGTGAGTGAAGATCTCTTACCTAAGTTGAAATGCACCCGTCCCTGTTTGAAGAAGTTAGGCTGCTGAGAATCTGATCATAACAGGATGAACATGTGAATGTTATCACAGCTATCAGATCTGTTTTGACTAAGCATTGCCTTGCAGGATAACTAATTATGCTCTGTCCATCAAATTGCATTTTGCATTTTGAGACTCTTGCTCACTATACTCCTTTGTCAACTTAGATAAGTAGGTAACAAAACCTACATATTTTCATTCCCTTGTAGTTCTCTGAATAGTTGAGTGTTTCCCAAAGCTTACCACAGGTGATATGTAAATGCTTTTTTATGTTACTCAGAAATGAGGCGAAATACACTTGAAAGACAGAAACTCACATTTATTTAAGTTCTGCAGCAAGGTTTGATTGAAGAGAAGTGCATCTCTCGTAAGGCTAGTATGTCTTTGAAGCTTCTATCCTTAACTAACACATTGTAGATGGGCAAGAGTACATAGCTAAATTTAATCTCCTTTCTTAATTATCTATTTGTTCATTGTAACAGTGATTTTACATTTTTTGTAAATAACATGTTTCATTTTAAAACAAATTTTTGGCTCACCACAGCCTCTGCCTCTTGGGTTCAAGTGATTCTCCTACCTCAGCCACCCAAGTAGCTAGGAGTAGAGGCGTGCACAACCACTCCTGGCTTATTTTTGTATATATAGTAGAGAAGGAGTTTCGCCATGTTGCCCAGGCTGGTTTCGATCTCCTCAGCCCAAGGAATGCACCTGCCTTGGCCTCCCAATGTGCTGGGATTACAGAAGTGAGCCACCATGCCTGGCCTTAAATAGGTTTTAAGTAATAACATGAGATGCTATAAATAAAAGGTAATTAACATTTCAAATATAGACAGATGTGATTAAATCATAACTGCACACTGAGGGTTAGAACAGAGTAGCATCAATAAACACATCTCAAACTGTATTTGTTAGGGTTAGGTTTGAGTGTTTTCGAAAACAAATAGGAATATCTTAAACAGGACGGAAGTTTATTCTTTCTCACATGAAAGAAGCTGGAGGTAGGCTGGACAGGGCTGGCAGCTCTCCAGTATCATTAGGGTCCCAGGAACTTTTCTTTCTTCAACACCATGTGAATGGAGGGCTTACATCCTCATAGATCAACATGGCTTCCGGGGTGCCAGTCATTGCATCAGCATTGCAAGCAAAGGAAAATGGGCAGAAAAGGGTCTTTTTAACTGGGTTGACTCACTGCCGAGATCGCGCCACTGCCCTCCAGCCTGGAGCCTGGCGACAGAGCAAGACTCTGTCTCAAAAAAAAAAAAAAGGAGTCAGGGAAGGGAGTACTACACACTGCGGTCTATTGGGGGGAATAGGGGAGGGACAGCGGGGGTGGAGCTGGAGAAGGATAGCATGGGGAGAAATGCCAAATGTGGGTGAAGGGGCAGAAGGCAGCAAAACACACTGCCACGTGTGTACCTATGCAACTATCTTACATGTTCTGCACATGTACTCCCAAACCTAAAACGCAATAAAAAATAAAAAATTAAAAAAAAAAAGTCAACCTTCTTGGAAACTCTTTTGACCCTAATTCTCTCTCTTGCATCTCATTGATAAGAACTTAATCACGTGGCCAAACCAAACTTCAAAGGAAAGTGGGAAACATGATTTATTACCAGCAGTGTTCCCAGTTCAGAATCAGTGTTCTTCTCTAAAGAAAGAAGAGCAGCCTGGGGTAGTGGGGCAACCAGAAACCTCTATTTCAGCAATTTATAAAGAATCCACGTGTGGGATTTCCAGTAGGATGATGGAAAAAGCATAGTCCCCTGCTACTGCCTTCACTTCACTAGGCTCCCTTAGAAATTCGCAGTAAAATATAACAGGGTGGGAAACTCACATAAGCACTGTACCAGAACAGTTACTGTGCATATGTTAGAAACTTAAAGAAACGCCTGTTAAAGTTAATTGCCCAGCAGTCTGTCATCCACTAGATGAGACAATCAGCTCTTTTGACACCCAGAATCTGGGTATCACCAGACCAAAAACAAACCTGAGACATGGTATGAAGTCATCAAAATGGCATAACTTTCCTTTTTTGGGCAACTGTGATTTACGGTGCCTTAAATAGTTTCCACACCCTCCCTGCTGACTGTGGAGTATTTATGACCATCCGCATGATGGTTCCGCAGAGAGTGGGGAGAGCAGAAATGTGAGACCCAGAAGGTTCATGCTTAGTTCTCATTTTTATGCTGTGCGTCGCAGTGATGTCTGTCTGGCAGATCACCAGAGAGGAAAAGCAACTTCCTCTTCTGTAATATTGGCATAACAACGCCAGCCTTCGCTGGACTGCTGTGAGAATCGAGCACAGTCACACGTGTGCACACACTTTGAAATAATCAACAGAACCATTGAAGGAAACCCATCTCTTATCATTTTTAGATTGTTGAAACGCCCATGTTGTATGTGCAGCACACATACCCAGGTCCTCCTAGACCATGAAGGAAGCGTTTATTTCCAGAGTCTAAATGTAAATTTCCCAAAGTACAAGATGAATCACATTAGTTGTATATCAAGCCTGTATCAAAGTTAACAACATTTCTCCATTATGTTTAAATTTAGAATCTGTCAGAAGCATTTCCATTCAAGTTTGTTGTAATAACTTCTGCGTTAGGAATACAACACACCAAGATGTTGTTTTCAAAACTACTAGTTATCATTTCTACTAATTATATTAGCAAAAAAAAAAAAATCTGACCAGGCACTGTGGCTTACACCTGTAATCCTGGCACTTTGAGAAGCCAAGGCAGGCAGATCACAAGGTCAGGAGATCAAGACCATCCTCGCCAACATGGTGAAACCTTATCTCTACTAAACTACAAAAAAGTAGCCAGGCTTGGTGGCGCATGCCTGTAGTGCCAGCTACTCAGGAGGCGGAGGCAGGGGAGTCACTTGAACCCGGGAGGCAGAGGTTGCAGTGAGCAAAGATCGTGCCACTACACTCCAGCCTGGCAACAAAGTAAGACTCGTTCTCAGAAAAAATAAAAATAAAATAAACCAAATATGAAAATAATAAAATGTTTTTCTGAGGATAAGGGAGAACAACGAACTCTTATACCCTTCCGGAGGATGTGTAAAATGGTTCTTCCACTTTAGAGATATATTTGTGAGTATCTGGCTAATAGTATTTAAAACCTGCATCATATGACCCCGAAATTCCAGTTCTAGATGCATTTGCTCTAGATGAAAGCTTAGCCGTGGATCTGGAGAGATGGGTACAGGGCTGTCATTGAAGCATTGTTTTTTGTAATAGCAGACAGTTTAAAACAGCCTAAATGCTCATTAAGTTGTGAATTAATTTTAAAATGCTGTGTTCATGTAATAGAATTTTATGCAGCAATTATGGGGGATGGCCTTGATGTCTGTATGTCAACAATAAATTGACCCAAAACTGTCATGTTGAACGGGGAGAAAACCTTGAATAGTAATGTACAATATGTTGCCACTCATATAATTATGAAAATAACCCCCACAGAAATGTGTTGTTTCAGAGAAAAGTACTGAGCTCATACAGGTATAGATGGGATACTGGCTGTTTCTTGAAAAACCAGTGTTTGAGAAACACAAGTTAAGATGAAGTGTGCAAAGATATTTTCTGGACATTGTGGGGAATAGTGCTTCAGAATCTTCCTAAGACAGCACTGACTTTTGTCCCAGTAAATGTTAGCTTATCTGCATTGCCTCCTTGAGAAACATAGAGGCTGAGCCAGGAGGCAGCAGTAACTCAAGCATATGGCCTGGCAGCCAAGGGGAATGAGGAGCCCCATTCTCTGTGAAATCACACTTCAGGCTGACTCACTCACCGTTTCCTGACGCTCATTCAATCTCATTATACAGGAGCACGAGGGAGTGTGAGATTTGCCTTAATTTACCCCTGTATTGCTTTGCTTTTATTATATCCATATATCTGATATTTAATATCTTCTGTTTCCAAGTAGAGCACCACATTTAGAATTAAATTATTGAACACCCGCTTTCCGTGGGTAATGGTGCTGAGTTACCGCCGTGCGTCTTTGCTAGCAGAAGCTGCCGTGGCTTTTTGATAGGATCTCCAGAGTGCCATAATACTAAAATACTGACCGCTTCTCTTGCTACAGCTACAAAAGTCATGCATGTGGCATAAATAATAACCTAATGGCAACAATAATTATATAATGCCGCTTGCTGATGTTCATCAAAATCCTTCATCAGTACACTCTGGTGTTGTAGATCATGGCTAACGTTTGGTTGTGTCGGTTTCTGATTTCAGAGTCCTCTGAAGGCCACTAGATATTGCTTTGAGGAAAAAGAAAGCTCTCCATTCATTGGAACTACCAAAAATATCTCGTTGGCAGAAATATCTAAAGTGACACGCCCCATTCCATGTAGAAAACCATGTGCTGATATCTGTCTTCATGTAAATTTCTGAACTTGCAGCTTCAATAACTGTGGGTGTCTCTCTGTGTGTATGTGCGTGTGCATGCACAGGTGTATCACACTTTGTGTACTCTCTGAGCATGAAAACCTTCAGTAGTAGTCCTACCAGGAAAATAAATGTCTATGTCTGTATCTGTATTTCTATGTACATCTATTTGTCTGTATCTAGTGTATGTATATGTCTGTATCTAATCTATATAGCTATATCTGTAGATCCATATTTATATCTATCTTAATCGATACCAGTATCTATACTTACATATGTATTACACACACACACACACACACACACACACACACACACACACACACATACACTGTAAAATCTAAAAGTATTTTCCATTTGTTAAGGATCATGAACATGTGCAGTCACTGGTTCTGATAGTGTTCACTGTAAACAGGTGAATAGATTTCTGCATCTCTACAAGAGAGCGTTGGATGTTTCTGCAGATGAGGGTGTGTTCTTTGCGACAGCCATTTCCTTTGATCACTTAACTGTACAGGCCACAGGGTCTCAGGTCTGTGCCTTCCTGCTCCATGACAGCCCTTTATTGTGGGTATTTTATGAAACATCCTGAAACCTCCAGATTCCCCTGGTGTGCTTAGCTTGGTGGAACAAATGCTGTGTTTGCATGATCTGTGTCTTGAAGGCCTGGGGAACAGTTTAGAAAGATGATAGTATTTCATGGAACATTTAAAAAGGTAATGAAAGAAAAATTATGGGATCCGTCTGAAGAAGCTTTATTTACAGTCCAACCGGTGCAAAGTATCATCTTGTTTCTTATGTTCTAAAAATTTCACTCTAATTGTTGTTCTTTTGAACAGGAGTTCTTACTGATATATACAGTTTGGGTTTTCTATTGTTTTTAAAAGCGACTTTCTTCTGATAGCTTTCACCTGCCAATGTGTGTTGATCAGTATCAAAATGTTCCTTGGTGACTTCTTAGTCTTTTATCCCTGGCGACTAACTGTGGCATCAGTTAGAGAAACTGGCAATGTGGGCATATGACTTTATATTCCTACTTAGAGGCTTTTTAAAGCTCTTGTGTTATGAATTACACACTGACAAATTGACCTATTTTAGGCACACAGTTGAATGAGTTTTAGAAGATGCCTTTCGTTGTTCAGCCATCACTACAACCCAGCTTCCATCACCAGAAGAAAATCAGCTTTCAGAAACCCTTTGCATGAAGTTTTTATTTCTGTCTCAATTCTAAGCAATCGATGGTCTCTTATGCCTGCAATTTTGCTGTTTCCCTAATAGCCCCAATTGTAGATAACACAAATGTCTGCCAGCTGGTGAGTGGATAAATAGCTGTGGTACAACTAAGCAGTGGAATACTACTCAGCAATGAAAAAGAACCAGCTACAGAAGCACTGGGAAAACACAGATGAGCCCTAAGTGGTGCTGAAGGAAACCAGACACAAGAAGACATGTTTATGATTCCATTGATATTCGATTTTAGGTAGCATTTTATTTTATTTTATTTATTTATTTATTTTGAGATGGAATTTCACTCTTGTCGCCCAGGCTGGAGCGGTCTCAACTCAATGAAACCTCTGCCTCCCAGGTTTAAGCAATACTCCTGCCTCAGCCTCCCGAGTATCCAGGATTACAGGCACTCGCAACCACACCTGGCTGATGTTTTTTTGTATTTTTAGTAGAGACAGGGTTTACCACGTTGACCAGGCTGGTTTGGAATTCCCAACCTCAGGTGATCCACCTGCCTTGGCCTCCCAAAGTGCTGGGATTACAGGCATGGGCCACTGCACCCAGCCAATTGCATTTTAAATTAATAGATTTTCAGCTTCTCAATGGGACCCACTAAGGTACAAAGTACCTGCTTACTTTATCCTTTCTCAACTGCTCTTTTATTTTATTTTCTATATAAACTTGCTCTTTTCTTTTTAGAACTTTTTCTAAAGTGAACACTTAACTTTCATTTAAAAGCTCTGTGATCAGCACTAGAAGAAATAAATGATCCGTTTATCAGCCATTCTAATCAGGGATACCATTAAAAGCTTTTTTGCCTCCCTTTTTTTGAAGAGGTTCATGTCTTTAAACAAATGATTCCAATTAATAAATGCAGGTAGTTCTAGATACTTAATCTTTGTCTTAAAGGTAGATGCAGTTTTTCTACCGTAGAAAAGAGATGCTGGGGGTAAATTCAACTCATAGCATAAGACCAGTGACCCCTTTTCCTAAAACTGGAACTCAAAAATCCTCCAGAGTCAAATGAGTTTCTCATTTGTACACAGAATACCAACGTATGATGTAATTGTTTCAGGATCAAATTCAAAATCTACACGAGAAATCAACTGAGTCTCTGCAAATAAAAGAAAGTATCCTCTCAATTCAGTCATTGTCAATTTCAGTCACTGAGTGTCTTTGTCTGTAATTACTCAGCATTGTCCTTGGACAGCTCCCGAAGTCTGGGAAACTTGCTGACTGTGATTTTGATTACTCACTCCTAGATGCAAGCGTAACATGGATGAGAGCAACGTTTTGTCTGGTCTATGGGTTTATTGTAGCAGATCTACAGGCAGAAAAGACCACATGGGTGGCTGAAATCACTGATGGGAGAGGATGATTGGATTTGGTATTTAGTATCAAGACACAGAGATGATCTCAACATATACAGCCTCACCGTGGTGTGTGTAGATCAGTCTTTTACCTGAAATCAGTAAAAAGGTGGAGGGCTTATGGAATAAAAACAGTGGAGCTTGGTCCATGTTTCCTGAAACTGACAATAACAACATTTTCACGACATTCACCACGTCTATGTCACACCTGCAAGGTCACTTACATGCTCCTCTAACTCCTTCTACTTTCAAATGCAAGTCAATTTATTCCAAAGGGAAGTTACCAAAAAATGGGAAAATTAGGAAAACTGGGATTTAGAAGTTAATTGTGAGAATCACATAATGAAAGGAGTCACTGCTAATGAATTCCAGGAAGAGACTATGGTCTGCAGCCAGTTCTGGGGGCTGTTTCTTGCTTCTGTGTTAGAACAGAGGGTTGGCAGGTTTTACAGAAGGATTAGAGACATACACACCCCAGAGGAAGCCTTTCTCCTTAAGTCAATCAAAGGATTGAAAGCAAAATGTAATGGTATGAAGTATTTCGCTACGTGTTATTGTTCTGCCCAGCTCAACACACAGCTGGAAGGAGAGCAGGGGAGCTGGGAGGCCTTAAGATGATTTCATGTCCATTCTGTTTAAGCACCCACCAAAAATCCAGTTAGGCCTCACCGAACGCTGTCTTGCACAGCCATGGTGACACATGGGCCACACTAACAGAAACAGTGCTGTAAAAAATACACATCTATCTCTACACACATGTGCACAGACATTATGGTCCTAGAGCCCTTTACAGGCCACAAAGTATCTTCTGTATGGGAGATGTATGTTCGCTCCTGATTGTTTCTTTGATACCTTTAAAGTAAGCATTCTTGGCCAGGCACGGTGGCTCACGCCTATAATCCCAGCCCTTTGGGAGGCCAAGGTGGGTGGATCACCTGAGGTCAGGAGATCGAGACCAGCCTGGCCAACATGGCGAAACCCCATCTCTACTAAAAATACAAAAATTAGCTGGGCATGATAGCAGGTACCTGTTATCCCAGCTACTCGGGAGGGTGAAGCAGGAGAATTGTTTGAACCTGGGAGGCAGAGGTTGCAGTGAGCAGAGATCATGCCACTGCACTCCAGCCTGGGCGACTGAATGAGACTCCATCTCAAAAAAAAAAAAGACATTTTTATCTGTTTTTGATGTCATAGATTGCTTTGACAATTCTGTGACATTTATGAATCTTTCCTCAGAATAATGTTTTTAATTTCCTAAAATAAAATTCATAGGAATTCTGAGGAATGAAACTATATTGAAATGTGGCTTTCAAAACATTTTTTAAACTGTGATAAGGATTTTATGTGCTTCCTTAACAAAATTCTGAAAACAAAGCCTAGCAACACCTGTAATAACTACTGTGATTTCAAGTAAGTGTTCAGGGCGGGATACATTTTGAAATACCTTTTACAAATCCAGTACGCTATGAAGATGGCCGTGGCTTCTGTCGGCGAAAAGTCACAGCTGCTGTGATAGTCACCGAGGCTCAACATTGAAGGACGCGCTAAATTTCAGTCCCAGCCTAGGAAAAATAAACGGCCAAGTTCCCAGAGCCCTGAATTCTAACTCCATCCACACCGGACTAATAACCCTTCCTTAAAAGAACCTCAGATTTCTTAAAATGAGGAGAGACTTAAT
>CM052656.1:2825143-2846862 GCA_028533165.1 Leontopithecus rosalia
AAGCCAATGAACAACTGGTTTCTGCTTTTGGCCCTAGATAAACATTTGCTGTTTCCAGATCAGACGCGAGTTTAGTGAAGAGAATGATGACAGAGGTTAAAGGAGGAAACAGCCACGTGCCTGTACCCCGAGGCCGGCAGCAGAAGCCCTTAGGCTCCGGGGGCTGAACGGATAGAGGAGAGAACAGCGTTACTGTGCTCAGGAAGAGGTGGAGTCGCAGAGGAGGGGCCGCTTAGCAGAAGCTATAGTTTCAAAGGAATTCAGAGGAATGCAGGCACCAGCAGCACGTTTTTTTATTTTTATCTTTAATTTATTTTTGAGACAGAATCTTGCTCTGTCGCCCAGGCTGGAGTGCAGTTGGTCCATCTCAACTCACTGCAGCCTCCACCTCCCGGGTCCAGGCAATTCTCCTGCTTCAGCCTCCCATGTAGCTGGCATTACAGGTGCTCACCACCACGCCCTGCTAATTTTTGTATTTTTAGTGGGGGTGGTGTTTCATCATGTGGGCCAGGCTGATCTCCAACTTCTGACCTCGGGTGATCGGCCTGTCTCAGCCTCACAAAGTGCTGGGGTTATAGGCATGAGCCACCACGCCCAGCCAGCAATATGGTACAAAGCAGAGACGCAAGAAGGAAAACCCAAGCCCATCCAGTCCTCTGTTCTCCTGCCCAGAACTCCCATTGGTGGAATCCAGTTGGGAGCTGGAGGCCCAAGCCTGCCCATTGGTGTGACCCAGCCATGTCTTCCGTATGGGTCCACTCCTTGGGTGCAAAAGAGGACGGAGGCTGAGCCTCAGTGAGGGCAGCCCAGGGTAAGTAGTGAGCACGAGGGATTGGCAGTGGTCTTCTGCACCTCAGGTTCGGTCCGTAGGTCGTGTTCACTGTGAAGCAGGCACTCAAGCCTTTTTGCAGTTCTCAAGAGAGAAATGCAAAATTTCTCTCTTGGTGGCTCATTGCTTGTTTTTTGTTGTTGTTTTGTTTTTAAATGTAAGCTGCAATAGGGAAATACACTAACATTGTTACTACTAAAACCCATATTTCTCTTTCCTTTCGTGTGAGTATTTCCTGTGTCAACTGGCTACTACTATCTTTGGAACGTTTCCAAAATCCATCCTTACCTTGATCATGATTCATGCCTGAGTCACTTCCCACATTGAATATCGTGATTTCCTCCTTTATGATTTTCTTAAGCCCTCAGCCTTTAGACATCAGGGGTCGAGGCTGAGTCCGCCAAACATTTCTTTCTTCACCAAGCCAACCTCGTCATCACCGGTGTTACATATCTTGCCTGTCCCTCCCTAAACCAGCCTGGAGTGGCCCTTCTGCTGCCACCAAGGTGCGTAGTCATTTCTGCGAGTGCACATGTACCTGAAAATTCACCCCGGCCGCCCATCTTCTGAATACTTCTATCTCAGCTCTCATTCTTAAATAGCTTAGTACGCTTTTAAATAATTGTGCAGTATTCACTCAGTAAATTTATTCAAGAAAGTATTCATTGTATGTAATGTTTTTTTTTCTTTTTATTGCGTTTTAGGTTTTGGGGTACATGTGCAGAACATGCAAGATAGTTGCATAGGTACACACGTGGCAGTGTGTTTTGCTGCCTTCTGCCCCTTCACCCACATTTGGCATTTCTCCCCATGCCATCCCTCCCCCGCTCCCCCCCCCCGCTGTCCCTCCCCTATTTCCCCCAGTAGACCTCACTGTGTGGCGCTCCCTTCCCTGTGTCCATGTGTTCTCATTGTTCATCACCCCCCTGTGAGTGAGAATATACGATGTTTCCTTTTCTGTTCTTGTGTCAATTTGCTGAGAATGATGTTTATCTCTGTACGCATTGTGAAGAATAGCAAAATGAAAGAGCCACTCAATACCTTCATGCAGCCTGCAGACAAATCTCTTCCCACCACAAAATGGGTGTGGTGTCCTCTTTGTGTTCATATCAAGTTTCCAAGCCCCTGACCTTACTGAGTTTGCTATTTATTTTATAACAGACTTGTAAAAACAAAACGGAATCTCCCCATGACTTTGGAATCACTTTGTCCGACATTTATGGAGAGACCGTGGTTTTAATCCTGCAGCGGAGTTTGACATGCATGGAACCCAGTCCTCCCTCCAGGAACCTGAAATAGTGCCTCTCTTCAGGCAGTGATAGAGTGAGCCATCTATCTATCTGTCTGTCTATCTAACTATCTATCTCTCTATCTATCAAGAAACACAGTGAGACCGTCTTCCCCCGTCAAAGCCCTCAGTACTCCCCATTGTTTTAGGTGAAAGACCCATTGTTCCCAGTTAGTTCTCTCCCAGTGTTAGGGGTAGTGGTGGGAGCAGCTCAGGGAGGAAGGGAGGTGACACGGGTCACCTTCCATCCGCTCACTCATGCCACCTCTCTGTACCCGCTGATGGGAGTGGCCTTGTCTAGGTCATGCTTTCAGCAGGTTGCACCTGTTGCCCAGGATAGCTTATGGCAAACACTCCTGGACTGTGTGAATGTATGAGGCATGGCTCCTAGGAAAATCCCATCCACTGTGACCCTCTGAATATGAAACAGAGGTGCTTAGAACTGACCTCTCCTTCCTGTCTAAGTGACATCATTGGGAGGTCTCCAGTGTCTGCCTGGGCCAGGCGTGTGCAGGGCGAGCAGGAAGACCTGGCATAGCTGCCGAGAACCCTACACTGCACCTCCTTTTGCCCATAAGTATGGGTTGTTTATATCTTTGAAATTATGAATAAGGCTTAACATTGGCTTTGATCCCTTGTTTGTGTGAATCTGACAGATGATCCAGGCTTTTGTATTATCTTAATGCTAAACTCCTTCCCCCTTTGTAAAGGTAAGAAGGCTTTTCAGAATATGACCAGGGCTGACCTCTGCCAACTTCCTTCTGTTGTTCCCTATCAGCAGCCGGTGTTTCTGGATAGAGAGCCTCTTGCCAGCCCCAACTTACTGGGCTTCCCTCAGCACCGAGCGTCCGTGCCTGCTCGCTGCTCACTTGCTCAACTGTGATGTGCTAAGCATGTGGCACATGCCATTGCTGCTGTAGACACTGTTATTCACTACCGAGTACAGAGGATCCCGCAGAGGCCAGGATGATGGCAGCTGAGAGGGAGAGAGAGGTGGGAACAGAGGGCAGAGAGCTAGGCAAGGATTGGATCACATGGAACTCTGAGGCCAGGATGAGGACTTCTGACTTTATTCATTTGTAGGAGGATATGGAAACTTTTGGAGGAGGGACGTGTCATGGTCCATTCTTTCTTTTTTTTTCCAAGGAGATGGTAATTACAGTAGTGGAGTATCAAAGACCAGCAGAGGCAGAGGAATAGAAATTGGAGCACTGCCAATGATCAAAGCTGAAAAATCTATTATATATAAGCCGATTTACACTGCTTTGTACATTTCTTAATATGTAAATGTTATAACATTTACATATCCTGTCAACATGGCAGGCATATGCTTGTAATGTTCAGAAAATTGGATGCATGAGTAATGCCAGCAAAGAAAGCGTGCCCGCAGGTGGCCTCGGGCTGCCACGCAGCATGTTTCTGGGAAGAAGCTCGTTGCAGCAGCAGCAACAGTGCATGTTTTAGAGCCAGAGCCTTTCTGATCCTGCCAGTCGACCTTAGGCACACCTCTTAAGGCCTCTGCTCCTTATTTCCTCATAAACCAAACAAGAGGATGCGAAAGAAACACCAGTTGCTTACCCTTGTTTCCACCCAGAGAGAGGTACACAAGAAACACGGCCCTCTAACACGCTTGGTAGCTGACTCGAGTTTCTGTGGAAATGCCCGACCTATGCAGATGTATCTCTTCAGCGTCCTCTCCGCTCTGCGGTCATGTGAGGCAAGCATGCTCGATGAACATGTGCTCGTGGATGCTAACTTTTCACCAGGCGGAACTCCTGAGCTCCTCGTTTGCTTCCACCTTCCTGGATGGTGAAAGCAGACCAGGATGCCCGTGTCCAGCTGTACTCGAAGGTAAACGTGTCAATTCCAGCTTCTCTCTTTCTATCTCTCTCTCTCACTCTCTCTCTCTCATTTCATTGTCTATCTTGCTCTAATCTTGTTTAAGATTCTGTAACTAACAACCAAAGAATCCAAAAAGTACAGCTGGATACAGCTCCTCGTTTGCTTCCACCTTCCTGGATGGTGGATGGGGACGCAGAAGGGAAGAATCTTAGAATGCCCATTGGACAATATACCTACGTCCCATCCTGTCACCCAGCCGTAACCACAGCACAGCACAGCACAGCACAGCACGTCTGAGCTTCGAATCCCTGATTATTTCCCTCTTTCTCAACTTCCTGCAAACCCAGGTGGAGAACTGGGATTATGTATCAATCCCCAAACACATCAGCAGAGCAGGGTGGTTGTGAAGAATTCATGGTCTGAAGGCAGCCTGCCCGGTTTGTTTCTCAGGTTAAAGGGTGTCTCAGCCCCAGCTTCCTCTTGGTCTGCCTTCCTCCTGAGTGCAGTGAGGATGCAGTAAGATAGTAGGTGCACTGTCTTGTGCTTAGATTTGAACCTAGCACATGCTAACCAGTCAGTCTACAGCAGCGGGTACTGTGTGTGTCAAAAACCAATACATGCAGACCTATAGCTGTATTATTATAATGCATTTTTATTTACAACATTTGTTTATTTATTCTATTTATTATAAAGGATACCTACAAGAATAAACAGTGACTGGTTACGGTACTGATTCTGAAGAAGAAAACTAGGAAGTGTGGTTTCTCTAGACTGACTTTTAGTGGGACACCAATTTGCTGTGTTTGGATGTTTTAGTAATGTATATGTATTACTAACCACATAAATCACTTAGAGTAACACCGGGCATGTAGCAAGTGCCTCAGAAATGTGAACTCATATTGTTTTCAGTGCTGTCTTAGATATTAAAGTGGGTTGTATTAATTGTGATGAGTTAATAGACTCTCAATCATGGTAGCTAACAGAAAAGATTTTGCCATTAACTGTTGGATTACATTTTTGGATTCTTTGGTTTTTAGTTACAGAATCTTAAACAAGATGAAGAGAGAGAAAGACATGAGAGAGAGAGAGAGAGAGAGAGAGAGAGAGAGAGAGAGAGAATGTATTGACTCAAGAAGCCAGAAATGACAGTCACATGTTTACCTTCAAGTATAGATGGATACAGGGGCACAGGTGCTTTAGTGGGGCATGGGTTTCCTACCTGCAGGCTAAGAATTCCTCCTGTCAGCTTAATTATTCTCAGGAGCTTCTGCGGGGTGACTTGGCACTCTATTGATATAGTAGCTTCAGGAAAAGGGGGATTAGCTACTCAGCAGCAATCCCAACGGAAGTTCCCGGTGTGCATCTCCCAACCCCCGCCTTAGGTACAGAAAGTCTTGATTGTCTGTGCTTTGTTCATGGGTAGACTTTGTGACTTGAGGGTACAGCAGTGTCACATGACTCCAAAGAGTGTAAAAGAGAAAGCTCCCCACTTGTCAATAGATCGATAGATAGATAGATAGATAGATAGATAGGTAGATAGATAGATGGACAGATAGACAGATACACAGAATACTGCCATAGATGAAAGGGTGAATATCAACCAGGAGCAAGACCAAAGCCAACTTTTGGCAGCATGTATACTGTTTCCCCTAGTCCTTTGAGAAAACAGAACTTCTAATGAGCAAAGCAGCAAAAATGAAATTATGAGATGTTATTAGGCAGGGCCACTTGGGTGATTTAGAGGATGGGGGCTACACATAGTTATATTTTGTGCACTGATTGTCATGCTGTTAGAGTGTATTTAACCATCTGATGTATAATTAGATGTTCTCTACTATATATTTAAGAGTACTTACGTTCCATCACTTTATAGACAAATTTCTTTCTTGATTTCACTGCTTTGCACTGAAAATCTCTCTCACGTTTCCTTAAAATAAAAATTAATTGCTTTTCAGCAAACTCTGTGAGCAAATGACGTGTCCCCCAGGAAGTGTTTTCTGGTTAGTCAGGTTCCAAGTACTGCGTTTATAACCAAAACTATTCAAAATTGGCTTGAAACTCACATTTGCTAATTTTCTGTACTAGTTTTAACAGAAAAAAAAAGAAGTCACTAAAACTAAGTCCAGGAGGTTTGTCAAGCTGGCATTCTTTTAGACCTTACAAATTCTTAGGGAACACTAGCTGTGTTAATAAACAAATCCAAATTCATAATGCCACTTGCCCAAGTAAAGTTTCTTTCTAACTCATGTAGAATTGAAACAAGTATTCATTCTAGGTAACTTTCCAATAAGCAGAGTTTTTATTTTATTTTACTTTTTATTTTGGGGACAGAGTCTCACTCTGTTGCCCAAGCTGGAGTGCAGTGGTATAATGTCAGTTCACTGCAACCTCCACTTCCCGAGTTCAAGTGATTCTCCTGCCTCAGCCTCCTGAGTAGCTGGGATTCCAGGCATGTCCCACCACACCCGGCTAATTTTCTATTTTGAGTAGAGATGGGGTTTTGCCATGTTGCCCAGGCTGGTCTCAAACTCCTGGCCTGAAGTGATCTGCCTGCCTTGACCTCCCAAAGTGCTGGGATTACAGGCGTGAGCCACAGCACCTGGCCCCAATAAGCAAAGATTTGAAAACCCAGGCTCCTTCAAGATTATGGAATCTCCTCTTCAAATGCTGGTTCCTTTGTCTTCAGTGTATGGTTTCCATGGTTACCTGAGTGACCGCATCAAATGAACGGCTAGGACACAGCAGAGAGGACCGGTAAGTGGTTAGTTGGCACCAGCTGGATGTGGGGGCACAGCTTCCCTCCCACTCCATCTGCCATCCACAGACCTCAGTCCTGTGGCCGCCTCGCCCACCAGGGTGGCTGGAAACAGAAGTTTAGCTCTGGGCCACAGTGAAAAGAAAACGTTTTTTGGTGAACAGCCAAATAGTGTCGGTGACAAATATCATAAAATCAGTGGGGTTTTCTTGTTGTTTGTTGCCGAGGGCCTTTTATGGAACTGTGCATACGGGCCATGCAGGAAAGGCCTCCATGGGTGCATGAGTGAACCATGTGTTCGCTGGAGACGTTTCAGTGGTCATCACGAATTACGCATGCGACACTCACAAGCCCCATGCAAGTAAGCCTACGCAGGTGATGGCACCTGAAGGGAAAATTCAGTCTCCAGAGGCTCCATTTTACCATCATACATCTGGTACGTTTAGAGTTGGGGCCCCATATGTTTGCCCGGATTCCAGTGTTCAAAAACTGCCATAAAGTTGGTGCCATTAAAAGACTAAGAAATCCTTGGGAACCAGCAGGTGTCACACCCCAACATTCCCGGTCAGAGTAGGGGGGAGGCAGGAAATGGAAATGAGTGGAAACACTGGATGTGAAGCTGCAGAGGGGACGGCGTTCTGGCCAACAGGGGCAGACTAAAGAGGCTGCCGAAAGTCACATCCGCCAGCTGTTGCTGTTGGGACTGAGGTCTCGGGTTACCAGAATTCCTTCATGGAAAAGACATTCTGATACTCAGGTGAAGTTTTTAAATATTTATAATACCATCAAGACCAGACAAGACACATCTGTGGGTTATCAGTTTGCAACTTTCAGCCCAGAGACTGAAGAACTGCTTTTGACATGTGTTAGAAACACACAGACTTCTGAACCACGTAGTTTGGCAAATATTATCAAGGGCACTGAGATGGATGTAGAAGGGCTTTTTGGGGTTTTTTTGTTTTTGTTTCTTTGTTAGTTTTGAGTGTTTGGAGGAGCTTGGTACTAGAAAAAAAATTTAAAGTCCAGAAATATGAAATTGACGAAATGAACTCCAGTAGCTACATTTTACAGAATATAACGTGTCCATTAGATGTGATGATGTAGATTTGGAAAGATACCTTGGATATATGGTTGAGCCCAAAGCATTTAAATAAAGAGCACCCTCAGCCGGGCGCGGTGGCTCACGCCTATAATCCCAGCACTTTGGGAGGCCGAGGCGGGTGGATCACGAGGTCGAGAGATCGAGACCATCCTGGTCAACAAGGTGAAACCCCGTCTCTACTAAAAATACAAAAAAGTAGCTGGGCATGGTGGCGCGTGCCTGTAATCCCAGCTGCTCAGGAGGCTGAGGCAGGAGAATTGCCTGAACCCAGGAGGCAGAGGTTGAGGTGAGCTGAGATCGCTCCATTGCACTCCAGCCTGGGTAACAAGAGCAAAACTCCATCTCCAAAAAAAAAAAAAAAGAACACCCTCATTCTAATTCCCTTGGACATATGGATTTAGTCTCTGTCCCCAGGAGTCTCTGGTTAGCTGGACAATTTCTCCCTCTCGTCCTTTCTGTTATTGACAGATGTGTAGTGAACAGGAGAGCTTCGTCTCTTTTCTCATGTCAGTAGGTGAACCAGTTGTCTGGAAATTATTGTATAATGGCTAGAAAAGACTTTAGAAGAATCTGTACCAAAATATTACAGTAATTACCTCTGAATGGCAGGGTTATATAATAATGATTTTTAAAATCCACTTGTTATCAGTAATTATGAACTCATTTACTATTTAGAAACATATTTGTATATTTCAGAAAATAATAAAAGTTTTAAATGAGACAATTATATTCCACTGTAATGATTTCCATTTTCCTCAAACGGTCTCTCAGGAATAAAATACATAAAACCGACATTGTTTAAAAGGGCAAGGCCAACTAACATTTACAGCGGCAATTGTCAATACCCAGGGCCCAGTAAACGTGTGTCACCTAATGGCTACAAGTATTCTTTATGGTTTTATTGTCAGCACGTAACAGCTTCTCAAAATTATGATCTAAGTGAAAAAAGGTAGCTTACACCATTGTTTTGTTTCTGTGACCAACACCAGGCCCAAACCCTGCCCCACACTCGATAAACATTGATCAAGGATAATATGTATTCCCCAGACCCCAGCGATGCTTTGAGACCAGAAATGCCAATGTCTGCTATTTCCACAGTTCTAAACTGGCTCTGAGCCCAGGGAGGTGAAAGACCGAATATTTGTCCAATTGAGGTGGCACAGAGAAAGAAGAGTCACTGAAGACCAATTTGCCTCACGTCTTACTTCAAGTGAAAAAGGAATCCTTCCAGATAATTCTGATTTTCAGAGAATGTTAGGAATGAGAGAAATTCTGAGTCTGCGCCTGTGTCCCCTGGTGTTTGGTTTACATTTTCCTTTGCTTTGGGTTTGGCCATATTGTTACTGACAGCTATTGGCTATTAATGACTGTTGGCATTATTGATGGCTCTGACAACTCCCAAGAGGGGTGGCAGCTTTAGCCTTGACCCATGAAGTGCAGCTGGTCTGAACATAACAAGACCTGGTTGAGATGAGCACTAGCTGTCACCCAGGCAGGCTGGCCAGGGAGGCACATGAGGCAGAAAGTGCTTTGGGAAGAAGAAGAAGAGAATGTATTGTTCGGGATTTTTTCTTTTAACCATGCAAAGTCAGGTCATGGCCTGAAAGATCCCATATCCTCCTAGCCCCTAGCCCCTGCCCACCTGTCTGGCTGCATCTTACAGAAGCGCCCCACCCCCGCCACACTCCAGAATGCCAAACTTACCTGGGTCTTTTTTTTTTTTTTTTCAGACAGGGTCTCACTCTGTCGCCCAGGCTGAAGTGCAGTGGTGTGATCTGGGCTCACTGCAACCTCTGCCTCCCAGGTTCAAGCGATTCTCATGCCTCAGCCTCCCAAGTAGTTGGGATCACAGGCATAAGCCACCATGCCCAGCTATTTTTTTGTATTTTTAATAGAGACAGAGTTTTGTCATGTTGCCCGGGCTGGTCTCAAACTCTTGACCTCAAGTGATCCGCCTGCCTTGGCCTCCCAAAGTGCTGGGATTACAGGCCTGAGCCACCGTGCCCGGCAGTAAGAAGATAATTGAAAGTAAAGGTTGACATCGTTTAGTTTAGCGATCAGGGATGATGCAAAAGGACAAATCAGACCCATAGGCATGAACCCAGAAAGTGGGGTGGGATGAGTCCTGGCAGAGCCTCAACTTGTGTGTGTTGCTGTAACAAAATTCAACAGACTGTGTCATTTCTAAAGAGCAGCAATTTATTTCTGAGAGTTCTGAAGCTGGGGAGTCCGGGATCAAGGTGCCGGCATTGGTGGGTGGTAAGGGCTGATGTCACTTCCAAGATGGCGCCTGGGCGCTATGCTGGGAGCACTGTGTCCTCACAAGGCACACAGGATGGAAGAGTGAAAAGGGGCCATGTCTCCCTAAGCCTCCTTTTAAAGGGCAGATCCACTCTTGAGGGCAGAACCCTCATGACTTCATGACTTCCTAAAAGGCTCCACCTCTTAATGCCACCACATTGGGATTAACTTTCAACACTGACTTTGGAGAGGTCACATTCGAACCACAGCAGGTGGCCTCGGCAGGTTCTGTAGGAAATTCCAGGCACTGCCGTCTTAGCGAGGCATGGGAATGCAGGATGATTGATGTCCCAGGGCGAGGCAATTGTCTTAACCAGTCTTCCTCATCCACTCCTGCTCTCGTTTTTATACAGCAGTGAGTGAATTGATAAAACTTAAATTACATCTTGTCCCTTCAGTTCCTCCTGCAGTTCCCACTGCACTCTTTACGAAAACCAGACACCGTACCACAGCGTATGAAGCCTTACGAGCTCCAGCCCCAGCTGCCTCTGTGACAGTATCTGGGGCTGCTTCTCCTTCTGCCCTGGAGCTGCAGGGATAGTCTCATGCCTTCTGTCTCCCATGCACAGTGGGGCTGTTCTGCCCATCCTTTACCTCCTCTAAAATGCTGCCAGTCTTCTCACAGCTTGAGTGGCTCCTTCTCCTCAAGATTCAGCTGAAATATCACCTCTTTAGTGATCTGACCACAACCCGGTGTCACACGCATACACACAGGCACCCACCTGCACACACACATTCACGGACGTCAACTCTCAGCCACGCTGCAATACAGAGCTCTCATATCCTTCGTGGCATTTATCCGCAGCTAACTGGTCTTGTTTGCTTATTCATTCATTTATTTCTCTGTGAAGGCAAGGACTTATTTTTCTCATTTAAGGCTGTGTCTGTCACCTGGAAAAAAATCTGCCACATGGTAGGTGCTGCCATGTACAGGTGCTTAATAATGAAAGGAAAGAAGGAAAGGACGAAGGTGGGAAGGGAAGGAAGCATGTAAGAAAGGATTGGTAAACAAGTGAGAAGAACCACAGGCACGGAGGTAAGCGCCTGAATCCGTGGTGCTGGGTTGTGCCCACGTGGACATCACAGTCCTGACATCCATGGTGTGACTTAGAGTGTATGATCCCTGGACACAGTGAGTAGGGACAGAGCTGAGAGTTCAAGCTTTGTTACTATCATTACAATCTTATTTATTAGCTTGGGACCTTGGACCAGGGACTTTAGTGCCCAGAGACTCGGTTTCAAGTGGGGATCATAATATCAGCGTCTTCATTTGGCTTCACTGAAGAATAGGAGAATGAGATAGTAGTAAACACACAGGCCCCTCCCTGACGTGCGGGGTCTGGGGCAAGTACATAACCAGGTCTCTGCCAGCTTGATTTGGATTCACCCAGAGGCAAGACCTGAGATAGGTGTTGGAGGGCGATCTTTAAATACTTATGGAGATGAAGAAAAATACCAGTAAAGAAAAGGAAAGTGAGGCAGGGAAGGAACCTGTGTTATCTAGCAAGGGACTGCAGCAGGCAACTGGAGCTTCCACCCTCCTGGAGCAGCCCAGAGCTGCCTCCTCCTAGGGGTGAGGAAGGGACGTGTGCGTACCAACACCCATTCGTCTTCTGTGGAAGGTGGCTCCCACGAGCTTGGTTCCTGTACATTTTCCACCTGCTGTTCTGGCAGCAAAGCAGATTCCAGCATCAACAGGAAGCCCCGAGGCAGGAGAAGCGGCTCTCGAGGTTGGACACCAGGCTGGGTGCACCGAAGTGGAGAAGCCTCAGGAACATGGAGGTGTGCCAACAGCATCTGCTACACACAACATATGTCTAGATATTCAGAAGTTATAAATCAGGCTAACAAACTGATAAATAAAAGATGTTCTCTCCTCCCACCGTGACAAATATACCTTCCTAACTACCTGGCATGCGAGGTAAGGATTCAGAATCCATGGACTCAGCTCCTCAGATGCCGCCTTGGAACCTGCCAGTCCCATAAGTACCAGCCTGGGCCAACTTCTCTTTCTGCCTCACCTCCTCAGCACACAAAGGGGCACATGCCTGTGGAGAGGTCCACCCACACTGATGGCTTCTGGAGCACCCTCTGCAAACAGCTGTCACCTGGTCTTACCTTGGGTCTCGCAGGCAGTACCCTGGCAGCGTGTCTCATCCTCACGTGGGTGGACCCAGGAAAGAGGGATGCACAGACTTGGAAGTGGGTCTGCCCATTGGACAACACATTTTAGGCTATTGCAATGGCGGACACTGATGGTGCCTGACCTGTAGCCCGCCCCCGCAGCACTTGCTGTAGCCCTGGGCATGGGCCTCACAGACTCCAAATGCAAGTGCCTGGGACTCTTCCTGGGACTTTTCCCTGGTGGCAGAATCCACTCTGCTCACCCATGGACAGGCTGCAAGTGTGGGGAGGTAATGCCTCCTGGAGCCACCCCACCTGTGACTACTGGAGATGGTGGATAACTGTCCCTGCCCCCTCCCCTCCTGTTGGGTTGTCTGAGGCCTGTTTCACACAGTCTCCTGGAGTTCCCAGTGGGACTAAGTTTGGCTGCCTGCAGCGGCCCCCCCGCCTCGTGCTCAGTAATGCACCACGTGTGTCTTTGCCTCCTGTCTCACCACTGCACTTTCCTGCACTGGTTACTGGGATCCCCTTCCAAAATCAGTGCTTGCACCTGAAAGTGTATCTCGTGGTCTGACACGCCTGGGCAACTGGAATGCTGGCTAGAAGGGGTGGCAGGCTGCAGGTCACCATGTCCCTTTGGCCCCATGATGCAAACAAACAGAGTCCTCTAAAATGGCGCAGGGGCAGCCCCACCTGCCACTTGGTAAGAACCCACAAATTGTACCTGTTCTGTAACCATCGCTACCCTAAGAACATTTTGAATTCTTGATGTTTTGAATTCTTGTCTGTCGTTCTTTCTGATACACACCAATTGTTTTTAGTAAATGAAAGATAGCCGTGTTTGGGTGTTATTTTAGATAACCGTCTTCTTTGAAGTTTCCATGGAGAGCATTTCTTAAATGAGCTGAGAAGGCTTAACTGCCTCTAACTTTTCCAGAAGCTGAGGACAGAAGAAAGAAAGAAGATCACATTGTTTCTTCACGTGGAGAGCTGGAAGGGAGCATGTTAGATCTTTTGAGAAAAGCAACAGAGTGAAGTCCATTTCACCACTGATAAAGTAAATACAGTGCTTGTCAAATCAGTGGAGAGCTGGGTGACTTTTCAAATAGGCTAGAATCTTTGCGACCTTTCTAGAGCATGAGATGATATTTTATAGCAAACAAAATTGCTGAGCAAAAATATTAATCAAGGGAGCAGACATTTAATTACCATATCGTGTGCCTGGACCTGTAGAGAATATAAAGTTACGCTTGGGCAAGTTTTTGGTCCAGGTGAAGAGTTAAGGTACAGCTGATGGAATAAAGCAAGTGCTACAAACGTGATTTTAGAAATAAGTAACTGGGCCAGGCGCTGCAACTCACGGTGATTCCCAGCACTTTGGGAGGTCCAGGCAGGCGGATCACCTGAGCTTGGAGTTCAAGACCAGCCTGGCCAACATGGTGACACCCCGTCTCTACTAAAAGTACAAAAATTAGCCAAGTGCGGTGGTGCATGCCTGCAATCCCAGCTGCTTGAGACGCTGAGGCAAAAGAACCACTTGAACCCAGGAGGTAGAGGTTGCAGTAAGCTGAGATAGTGCCATTGCACTCCAGCCTGGGCGACTGAGTGAGACTCCGTCTAAAAAAAAAAGAAAGAAAGAAGTAACTGAATAAAGATCAATTCAGAGCAAGTTCAAGATTTTAAATATAGTTTGTATACATATGTTTTGGCACGTGCAACCTAAATCAGAGCAAAATCATTGAGAAATACAGGTAATTTCATCATCAAGAATTACCCTATGGAAGGAATTTTGTGAATGAAACACTACAGTCCTGCTAAAAAACTCTCACAGAGCCATGAAATGCCCCCTAATTGGAGCGCTGAGTCCCGTGCTGACATTTGCATCACCAAGAAGTGGAGCACTGATGTGGTATTTTGGCAGAAACCACACGTTTCAGCCTCTGTGAAGAGCCAGTTGCTTGCGGTGTTTGTGTTCACTCAAAATGACGTTCCTGGCTAACCGAATATTCAGATTAAGTGGCTTTTTCTTTTACCACTTTTCAAATGACTCAACTTCAAGAAAGTGCAGTTAATAGTAAAACTATGTGAAATATAATTTGATGGTGTCATTGATTTCAGAAGACACAGGTTTCGAATATTTTAAGTGTTCCTCGAGAATATGTGTCACATACATTCATCCCAGGCCAATGTTTCTCAACCTTGTGTGTGTGTTAGAATCAGTGTTTTTCAAATCCCAATGTCTAAGCTCCATCCAAATTAAAACAGTTTCTGGGATGGGGCCCAAGCATCTGTACTTTTTCAAAGCCTTCTGGAAGCTTCTAATAGGAAACCCAAGGTGAGAACCACAGTATTAGATAAAAGAAGGAAAAAGTCAAGCATACTGGCACAGACTTGGCCAGATTCTATTGTACATGCGCACTGTGCCTTCACAAAAGAAGTGAAATGACAGATATCTGACAGCACATTTTGTGTTTTTTGTCATTTGTTTAATGAGAAGGGCGTTTAGAAAACAAGATTTACTTTCTTTTTGTTAAGCTCCGAGGTCATTTGAATTTCACTGTAAAAAGAGTTTTTGATGGTTTGATTGTTTGGCATGCCTCAGGCACCCCCCTTCACGCACGTGCACACACACACACACACACACACACACACACACACAGTAAATATGTTCTCAGAGATGAAACCAGATGTTTGCCCTTTTCAAAGGAGCATGCTAGGAAGACAGCCAAATAACTGTATCAAATAAGTCTTGAAAACCCAGGTGAAAAACGGCTAATGAAACTTTTCAGAATTAACCTGAATCTAAGGTTGGTGAAAAAAAAAGAGATGTTGCATTTAAAATTAGCAAAACGACTTTGCAAGTACCTTCAAATTTATTCTCAGAATTTCTTTGAAATTGATAGAAAGTTTTCAGATGCTGATCTTTTCTAAAAGCTATTTTGCTGTACTCCTTTCTTCATTTGATTTTCTTTAATTATCAAACTAGGACAAATAATGAGTAAATTACTTTAAAAATTTCCTTAGCAATTCGTCAGTCTCCACCTCTTCCCACCCTCCTGATATGGTGTCAACAACCTAGTGAGGTCTTCCAGTTTTCTCTATGCTTCTACAAACATTTAGTTTCCATTTCCTTATTTAAACATATTTTTATAAAACTGGGGATATATATGATGCAATATGCTTTTTCATTTAATATGGCATGGGTATGCGTCGTTATGCCTTCAAATTGGTAGACAAAAGATTTCTATCACGGCAGTTCTCACGGAATTCTACAGTATGTATACAGCGCAGTAAATTCATTCCTCCACCGAGGGACATTCTGGTCACTTCTCGTTTTTTGCCACACTGCACACGAGGATGTAACAAATGCGTGGGCACAGTGGAGATGGCTCAGCTGTGCTCCATGCCACCGGAGGGCTCAGCTGGGACAGTCTCTGTGTCTGGGGGCAGGCTGAGACAGCTCGGCTAGAGCCATATGGCTGGGACCTCCTTCTGGCTGTCAGCTGGGTCCCCCTGTTCTACAACAGATGGCGTGTTCACCTGACTGGCTCTGCTCATCCTAACAACATGGTGGTCTTGGGTTTCCAGTTGGGAGAGGCCTGAGAGAATCGAGCCTTTGAGTCTTCGTGCTTGCTGAAGTTCCAGTGGCCAACACAGGCCACCTGGCCAAGCCCAGTACCAATGCGTGTGTGTGTAGGTGGTGGTGGGTGAGGGGAGGTTACCTATTGGTGTGAATAGTGGGTGCCTGATTCATTAAGGGTCAAAAAGAACAGGCTGACAGTTTTATATTTTTTTTAAATGTTGCCAGATCACTCTCCCAAAAGGTTGTGGCAATTAACATTATCACCCATAATGTAGAAGAGAGCTCATTTCCTGAACTGATGTTATTTTTTTAAAATTTGACAATATTACAGCTGAAAACAATCTTTTAAGTTCCCATTTCCTTTACCAATAGTAAGATTGAAAATCTTTTCACGTACGTATTGGTAAATTGCATTTCCTCTTCCGCAAATTGTTTGGTAACCTCAGTGGTTCCTCGCTGCACGCAGAGTAAGCCCCAGAGTGTCTGCAGTGGTCCGCAGGGGTTTGCACAGTCTGGCTCCCCTGTTCCTTCTCTGACTTCGCTTGCTGCCCTTCTGCACCTCCTGCACACCCCTGCGGCTCTGTGCACCTTCTTCCTCTCCCTAGCATACACTAGGGCTTCTGGCGTTTGCTCCTGATACTTCCCTCTGCCTGGACCCTCCTCTGCCAGGAGGCGTGCTGGGATCTCTAGAACACGGTGCGAACTTTCTTCTCTACTCCGTTAAAGTCACACCACCCCCGGCGTTCTTCCAACCCTCACATTCGCTTTATTCTTTTTATGGCACTGTTCATCTTCTCAAAGACCGTGAGCTTAACTTACTCATCGTGTTCTTTTCTGCACTCCCACCTTCGTAAGATGTAATCACCATGAGGACAGGCATTGGTTTATCATATTTTGCATTTTGCCGTTTTATATTCTCCTATGTCCTCAGTTTCATGCCTGCCATGGTGGGAACTCAGCACGTATGTCAGAGAGCAATGAAGGCCAGGCGTGTCCGGCCAGGATTCCACCCACCAACAAACTCCAGATTCTGATCCTTTCTCCAGAGAAGTTCGACCAGCAATAAAGGTTATCTTTCTTCCAGAAGTCAGGAAGTATAAACAGTAGCCCAGGATGCTTAAATGTGATGCCAGTTGTTTTGTTTTTTCTTAACCTAAGCTTTTTTACATGGTACAATGTCATTGTACTCCCCTTAATGAAAAGAGAGTGGTCTTCAGCATGCCTTTCTACTAAGGAAATCAAATTCATCTAGTGTTCATTGATTAAGCATCAGCCCTATACTGGGAATTGTGTTGGGCTCTTGGAATTCAAAAATGATTTAGAGAATACGCTTGTCCTTAAAGAGCTTTGTCTGAACACTGGGTACCACAGATGGTCTCAACTAACTATAGTGTAAGGCACAAAATCATGCACTAGAAGTCCACGCAGAACGTAAGAGAACAAAGAGGAGGGAACAATTAATTCTGCTCCAGCAGTAGCCACAAATACATCTTCATGCATGTGTAGGTCTTTTTCGTAATTATTTTTAACACATTTTAAGAGTCAGTGTGAGTTTGGAGGGGCAAGATGCCAAATGCACACAAGAGAAGACAGGCAGGTAGCTTCTTATTCTAGCTGCAGTCCCTTTCAAGGAATACTTCTTTCTAAAGCTCGGATTCTAAAATTAGGTGTCAGCGTCCTGCAGAGCCCTCTCCCAGATTTGAAGGGAGGGGACCAGAGTACATTCCAGCCTCTGATCCAAAGAGTGGAAAGGGACATACTGAACATAGCAACATACCTAGTCAATTCTGAAACCAAGACGATCTACATGCCAAAATTCTCAGCAAATCTAAGAAGGTTTGAGATGTGGGGGGGAGAAAAACCCCTATCTGTCCCAGTCTCTTTCCAGATGAAATACTGCATGTTCTGAACCATTCCAGAAATCAAGGGCCATTTAAAAGTCAGCCTTGTTTAATTTTATTCCGAGTCTGCACATACAATCGTGCAGTGCACAGTGATGCTTCTGTGAAAGTTGGGCCGTGCATGAGACGGTGGTCCCATAAGGTGACAATGGAGCTGAGCCACTCCCATCACCTAGTGATGCCCTAGTCATCATCATGTTGTAGCCACCATGCCCAGCTGATTTTTTATTTTTAGTAGAGACAGGGTTTCCCCATGTTACTTTTAAAAAATAAATTTAACATAGCCTAAGTGTCCAGTTTTTATGAAGTCCCCAGTAGAGGACAGTAATCTCCAAGGCCCTCACATTCACACGGCTCACTCACTGACTCACAGGCCTGCACGATCCATTCATGGTAAGTGGCCTATGATAAAGGGCACCTTTTAAAAATCTTTTATACCATATTTTTACTGTAACTTTTCTGTGTTTAGACATGTTTAGATAGACAGGTACTTACCATGGTGTTACAGTTGCCTACTGTATTGAGTACAGTAACGTGCTATATGGATTTGTAGCCCAGGAGCCACAGGCTGTATACCACAGGGCCTAGGCGTGTGGTAGACACTGCTAGCTTGGTTTGTGTAAGTCCACTCTGTGATGTCCACACAGCAATGAGATTGCCTGAGGACACCTTTCTCATAACAAATCCCTGTCATTAAACAATTCAGGACGCTGTCTGTCTGTCTGTCTGTCTCTCTCTGTCTCTCTCTCTCCCTGTGTGTGTGTGTCTGTGTGTGTGTGTGTGTGTCTATCTATCTTCAACCTGAATCTCAGTTTAGGCCTTCAAACCAAGGTTTAAGAGGAGGAGATATTTTTGGAGTAGGGCATGAGACCAAGTAAAGAAAAGGAGGCGCTTTAGCAAATGCCTAGTTTATTGGTCTTGCCGCTGGCCTCTCCCTTTGGGTCTGGAGCAATAGATGAGAGTAGCATATCGCAACATGCCAAGCTTACAAAACACAGGACAAGGAGAGGGGATCTTAAAGGATCCATATAGTCTCCTTACCTTATTTTCAAAAGAAATTGGCTGGGTGTGCTGGCTCACACCTATAATCCCAGCACTGTGGGAGGCTGAGGCAGTCAGGATCACCTGAGGTCAGGAGTTTGAGACCAGCCTGGCCAACATGGTGAAACCCCATCTGTACTAAAAATACAAAACTGAGCTGGGTGTGGTGGTGTGTGCGCCTGTAATCCTAGCTACTCGGGAGGCTGAGGCAGGAGAATCACTTGAACCTGGGAGGCAGAGGTTTCAGTGAGCTGAGATCGCACCACTGCACTCCAGCCTGGGAGATAAGAGCAAAACTCCAACTGAAAACACGGAAAGAAAGAAATCAAATGTCTCTTCTTACGACTGTGCTTCTCAGCCTGTGTCACTTTGACCGTGTCTGGAGACATTTTTCATTGTTCTGACCACAGAGAGGGGTTGCTGCTGGCATCTCATGGGTAAAGACCAGGGATGCTACTAAACGTCCCTGTTAAAAATGAAATCAGATGCAACTATTGTTAACAGTTCTTGCACATACAAAGGCACAGGCCTGAAACCAGGAGATCACAAACCAAAAATGGCAAGAGGCAAGGATTATAAAGAACGAGGAAGTTGTTTCTCTTTTATAAAAGTTGGTTGTCGCACTCAGGGTTTTTGGAAGAAAGATGATGGATGGAAAGTGATCATCTCATACTGTCCTTGAGGGGCAGCATAAGTTTTGTTTGGGATTATCAGAGGCACTTACAAGAAATCATCTGAGTTAAGCTTTCCCCACGTTTGAGATTGAAGCTAGATTAAGCTTTGCTCACTGGCCTAATTGGTTTCGTCTGCTGGGAGATTGTCAAGCCTGGTCCCCATTTAATGGAGCTGAGCATCGTACAATGCACTCCAGTCCCCCACCACAAATACATGTCTGTCCCAGAATGTCGAGATGGAGAAACCGTGACTTATGGTATTTCAACTTGGCAGGCTCAGGTGGGTCTGACTTCTTAATTTAGAGAATGGGAGCCTCAGTGTGAGCTTGGTCAGCAGGGGCCATCCACGGGCCCCCAGGAGTGATGGGGAGATCAGGGTCTGAGCAGCCTGACCCCAGACTCTGGACACGCATGCAACTCTTTGACTTGACCTCAGCAAGGTGGGGGGTACCAACAGTGTCAGAGATAAGCCTGTTGGGAGTCCCTTGGCATTTGTGCAGCGGGTCCACGGTGATATTTCAATATGGCTGTGGATGACTTGGTTTTGTAGAATTGGGGAAGTTGATTCTGTCCCTTTCTTCATTCTGATCCCTGGCAGCAGTACTTCTCAGCATATTGATTTCCTAGCAAAAGCAATAGCCCCATAGATTTCTGGAATGTTTCCTCCAGCTGTGTGCACATTCCCATGTGGGTGGATGCACGTGCCTAGGGCCATTTTATTAACATGGCGGAGACATTATTTCTGATTGCCACACTTGCTGGGTGGTGGCAGCTGGTATTGGCAGACAGAGAGCAGGGGTGCTAAGCACCCCACAGAGTGGAGGCCACTCCCGTTCAACAGAAAGCACAGTCCTGAGCCCCGACAAAGTACTCAAACCCTCAGGATGCTGATGGAGAGAGAAAACCCACTTACAAATATGTGAGCATAAAACCTGACTCCATTCCATATATAAATAGGGAGTATTCTTGTATAATTTTAATACAATCAAATTGTCAAGCAAGGAATGCAATCACTGGTTAAATCAAGGTTCAATTGTATTTTGGTTTGTCCAGAACATTTTCAAAAGTTCTTCAGCTTTGTGGAAAATTCCATTGCTGCACACCGGGTCATGCTCATGGCATCTGTCTTTACATGAGGCAGCCCCTGAGTGCCTCACCGTGTCCCTCAGAGTAGCTCTGCTGGACATCTGCAGACTGGGTTCCACATTGTTTCATTATAAATCACTTTCCTTTTGTTCATTTTTTTTTTTTTGAGACGGAGTTTCGCTCTTGTTACCCCGGCTGGAGTGCAATGGTGCTATCTCGGCTCACCGCAACCTCCGCCTCCTGGGTTCAGGCAATTCTCCTGCCTCAGCCTCCTGAGTAGCTGGGATTACATTATGCGCCACCATGCCCAGCTAATTTTTTGTATTTTTGGTAGAGACAGGGTTTCACCAAGTTGACCAAAATGGTCTCGATCTCTTGACCTCGTGATCCACCCGCCTCAGCCTCCCAAAGCCTTTTGTTCATTATTGTACAATGAAGCCATTACATCTTTTTTGAATTATATATGCAGATAATTATGTTATCTACAGATTTCATCATAGAGACAAAGGAAGGTAAAACGAAATATTTGTTTTTAATAAGGTGACATGGGATCCAGCTGGTTTAAGAAATATTGCCTCGGACAGATTAAAAACACATTTATTCCCTTTTCCAAGAAGACCTGACCCCATTATTTTCTGTTTCTGTTTGTTAGAATTGTCCTTCCTATCTTTTATAGATTGAGGAAGCAGTCTGCAGGTTTGTGGAAGGAGTCCCTTTCTTATAGATCCTGCTATGTGAAGAGTTGTAGGCATGAAATTCACGCAAGGATGGAATGCCTAATCCCATTGCTGTCACTGTGGTCTAGGAAGGTCCAGCCACAGTGGCCTTTGTGGTTCCGGAAACATCCAGCTGTTTGCAGCGCCAGGACCTCTGCTGTGTGTTCAGCTGAGTCTAATTTCTTCTTGGTGCCTCAGTTTCCATGCCACTTTCCGGAGCATCCTGGATAAGTGGATATCCCATAGCTATCCTCTTTGGTACACTTGTTTTTGATAGCAATTGCCCAGTTTATAGCACGACATACAGTTTTTGTTCTCTTGTATGTTTTCTGTTAGCCCCTTCAAAGTTCAAGCTTCAGAAGGGCTTTTATGCAGCAATGCGTCTCAGCATGTAGCAGGCCATCTCAGGCACACAGTAGGTCCTGGATAAACATTCACTGAGTGAGTAGATTATGGCACACAGCATGACCAAAGCCC
>CM052656.1:2847362-2871217 GCA_028533165.1 Leontopithecus rosalia
GAAGACACTTTTAATCTCTTGATTCGAATAAAGGGCTGCTCCACTCATGGAAAGCAGAAAGTAGCTCTTGCTTTCTGAATGATGCGCAGGTGGAAGGGACTTTTGAGGCACACAGCAGTGCTATTCCTCTTAGATCCTAAGATCCGTGGTTTGGGGACCAGTTTTCCCCGTTAAGTTAGAATTAGAACATTTCATTTTGCTGTTGTTGTTGCTTTAATGTCTGTGGTGATGAGCAGGTTTGCTGTAGAGTACAGAGTGTCTGTCACTCCACCTGTCATTACCACCCGGCTTCCTTCAGAGAATGCCATATGAGGACAAGCAGTGTCAAGAAAGCAAAACATCTGTTTCCATCTGGAAGAAGCCTGATTTTAAAGGCGTGACATTAAAATTGATTTATCCAATCATAAAAATGAAGCAAAATAAAAGGCAGCAAGACCTTCCGTTTGGAGCAGTTAGAAATCCATGACTCTCAGAGGGAAGAGTTGTTTCCAAAGTTCCTTGGGTAAAGTATTTTATTAAGTGGAGAGACAAAAAGAGGAGTCCGTTGGGGCATTGAGAGGAAAAAGTATAATCAGAGAAAATTGGGGAACTGTTTATGGATCAACTTGCAGTTTTATTAATGTCTTACGACTTTTATTTTGAGGACACAAAGGTTAAAACAAAAACACAATCTTACTGACTGAAGGACTTCAGGGCAGCCCTTGGAGCTTCTCTGAGGCTGCAGGTGCGGGTAACGTGTGTGTGTTCGGTTATCCTCCTGGGGATGCACAGGTCCTGCCTTGGTGATATTTGCATCCGTGTCTTTTAGGTCTCCTTTGCAATAGAGAATGGTAATAGGTGTCTGTCAGGGCAAGATGTTAGGGATATGGTTTTCTGTCTTCTGTGTCTCCCGTCGTCACAGTGTGTAGAGGAATTGGCCATGGTCAGAGTCTGCAGATAGAGGTGGAGCTCACTCCTTTGCCACCACCCCTCTTCTCTCTGCAATATAAAGAAAAAAAGCCACTCCTACGAGTCAGAAGCCGGGGGGAAAAATACAGCTTTGAGTAATGGACAGTAATGATAACCCTTGAAAATGTTTTTGCTTTGTCTCTAAATGCCAGCCATGGATGCAGAATAGCTGAAGTGGAGGAGCTGGGCCTGGCTAGAAATAGTATTTCAGGAGTGTCAATTCTGTCCCCAGCTGTTCCTGAATCTGAGTGTCACGTGTGTGCTCTTCTTAGCACATTGAGAGCTTCGTTATCTGTTACCTGGCCTATTGAAAGGCTTTTTGGACATTCACCCAGTGAATTTTACACGCAGCTGCTTGATTAATCTCTGTAAAGTGTGGTTCTGGGCTTGCCTCCTTCCGAGTGAAAAGCTTCAGTGGTCTTCCATTGAGCAAAATTGGAATCCTGCTGCCCAGCAATCCGGGCCCTTTGGGACCTGGTTCTAACTTGTCTGTCCAAACATTTAGTCTATTACAGCTATTCAAGCACAGAACAGGTCATTCTTCCATCCCCTCCCACACAGAGCTTCCCCACATGCCTAAATTCTCTCTGGTTTTCAAGCCAAATTCAAATGCCTTGACCTTGGCCTGTCATTATTTCAAATTCCCGTGATACCTCTAGTGTGCAGGAAAGCCTTTTCCCTTTTAACCTCATCCCGGTCCCACCTCAGTAACAGGTGCAAGTGATGTCACCCAGCCCCAGCCAATCAGAATGCTCAACCTCTTGGCTGCAGTGATCGGTCAGGGAGGGTTATGTGATCAAGCCTGGTCAATGAAATTCCATCTCAGGACAGAGGGTGGAACCGTAGGGAAGGCACCCATCTTTCCAGTGGGGACCTGGAACTCGTTTGTCTTCAGTCCCCATCTGCCTTTCACCATCTTTGAGAGCCTGCTTAGAAATTGAAATGGAAAAAATCAGAGCCATGAGCCTGACCTGAGGATAAAGTTTCAATCCTGGATTCGACCGTGTTTGGATTCAGACCCACCCTTTGAACTTCCCAGTCATGTAATCCAGCACATTACCATCTTGGTCTAAGGCAGAGTTGCCTTAGTGTCTGTTTCTCCCAAGAACTTACAAAAGCAGTACTTATTTTATCTGTTGGATTTTAGTTACAGATGCATATTTAAAATTTTATTCTGTTATTCATTTGACGTATATTTTTATTAGGCACCTACCATGTGTCAGATCTGAGATTCAGCTCCGAGGGACTATTCCTGCCTTTTTAGGACTATTGGTTTAACCAAAGGCGGGGGGATGTAAATAATTGCAACAGTGCAGAGTAGGTCAATAGACACCCTGGAGAACTTACTCTGTTCATGCAGACCTGAATAGATCTGCACAGTCTTCCTGGAGATGGTGACGTCGAAGCTGAGTGTTGAAGGATGACGAGGAGATCGTTAAACAACCCACTGGGGAAGCATGGAAGAGCATTGAAGCCTAAGGAAATAATATGTGAGAACAAGTAAACAGTGAGCAGAGCGAATGGAGAAGTGCAAGTCACTCATCATCCTCGAAAGACTGTGCTGTTCCCTCCTGAAGCTTGAGCGCGTGTAAACAGCGTCTTCACCGGGGAATGTACTTAATAAGTATGTGTAACTTAAGTGAATGAGCTAATGAGGGAACATTATCGGCAAGTGTTATTATAGGTGATAGAGGATTCTAACAGTTGTTATGAGGAGGAATGATTAATTGAGGTAGCTAAACGAATTGTTATTTAAAAAGGAAAAGTTACCAGGCGTGGTAGTGCATGCCTGTGGCCCCATCTAATTGAGAGGCGGAGGTGGGAGGATTGCTTTAGCCCAGAAGTTCGAGGCTGCAGTGGGCCATGATCATGCCACTCACTGCATCCCAGCCTGGTGACAGAGTGAGACCACATCTCTAAAAATAAAAAAAACCTCTCCCAGCCACCAGCCACGGTTAGACCAATTCTCCCTGTACCACCCACTTTCTGGTGAGGTGACCTGTGTGAGGGAGCAGAAGCTTTCTTCTGTGTCATTTAATTGGAGTCAATCTGCAGAAAATAATAATAACAATAGCAAAAGCATTATCAATAACAAATCTAAACCGACAGCTTGCTCTTGCTCGTTATATGCCAGGGAATGTCCCAAGCAATTTACTTGCATTGTGTCAAACACCCTTTACATCAATCCTGTGCCCTAGGTACTATGAATGTCTTCACTTTTAAAATGGGGAAATGAGGGCCAGGCATGGCGGCTCATGCCTCTAATCCCACATTGGGAAGCTGAGGTGGGTTGATCACTTGAGGTCAAGAATTTGAGACCATCCTGGACAATATGGTAAAACTTCGTCTTTATTTAAAATACAAAGGGCATCGTGGGACATGCCCGTAATCCCAGCTACATGGGAGAATGAGGCACAAGAATCACTTGGACTCAGGAAGTGGAGGTTGCAGGGAGCTGAGACAGCGCTACTGCACTCCAGCCTGGGTGACAGAGTGAGACACTCTCATAAAATAAAATAAAATAAAATAAGGAAATGAGGCTCCAAGATGTTATGCAGCTTCATGCAGTTCACTCACCTTTTAGGTAGATACGCTAATTCGGAAGCTTGTAGGAGAGAAAAACAGAGCTTGGTCCTGGACAGGACTTTGTAGGTTCAGAGCTCTTGTCCAGAAAAATCTGAGACTGTCTGGGAAACAAGTGATGCTGCCTAGATTCGACTTCCCTATGAGTCCCTTGGATCAGATTCTTTAAGAATTTTAAATGTTAGAGTCAGTTTGAGATCTTTGGAGTTTAACGTGGGCTCTGAGAACTCCCGGGCTAGGTTTATTGAGTCCCAGGCAAAGGATCCCACCTCTCTCTTTACCTTCTCATACAAGCAGTGGGAGACACAGACTGGCCTGCTATGGAAGACACGTCTTACTACATGGAAGGCCTGGAATCCAATGGGTTAATTCTCTATCTCCTCGACCTCTCATTCTCAAAGCCCCACTTATAATCAATTTGAAATCATTAATTGGACAAAATAATTCTTTACTACCATATCCCAAGGGTAACCAGACTTTAATTGCTAGAGCCTTGTTTGTGCAAGCAATTTCTGTTTAATAGAGGAATACTTAGTGCCATTGTAAAATTAATTGGGTGTGTTAGACTTCTACCCCCACAATGGTCAGAGGGCTGTGAAAGTGGTCATGTGAATAGTGTCTGCTAGCCACACAGCTTTGATGATAATTTCCTTGTAGGAGCAGTGGTAAAATTCTGTCCTAAGCACTGTATAATTTTTATCTTACAAATGTGCCTGCCTACCTGTATCTTTCAGTTACCTGTCATTTGGTTCCTCTTTTCTTCTCTTTCCTTAGTCTCTGTAGCTGAGCTCACACATCTGTTGAGCTCCACCAGTCTTCCAGTTTGATGTAAAGACCCATAGGAAGATGAATAAGTCAAAACAGTGATGAGATTCTAGGTCGGTCAAAAAAATAATAATGATGTATCTTGTTTTGCTGGGTTCTCTTTGTCGTCCTTACTGTTTCAGAATAGTCCATCTTCATCTTTCTACAAACGCACCACTCCCTCTCCCCTCTTAGGTGGCTTGGCTGGCAGAACCTTTGCATCTGGTTTCTCAATCCTCATTTCTACTCCTGTTCTTTGCTGTCTGCTTACAGACTTTCCTCTGCATCCCCTGAAATTCTCAGGTTCGATTTTGTACCTTGGCTTGGTTCCCAGAGTCCCCTTTCTGGGTTCTTCTCCTGGGTCTTCTGTCATCCTCCTGAACTGAGCCTTTCACCCTGGGTAAGATATCTTGAGCGGCAAGCCTCTGTGGTGTGTTTTTCTTAACTTACCTTCTTCAACCCAGCTTCTTCCTTCTGCACCTCTACTCTTTATAGTTCATGTTGACTGTGACCCCCACTGTCCTCAACCCTTATCAGCAGAGTAGCATTAAAACTTCCAGCTCTGCCGTAATTCTAACCCATGCTGAGAACTTCAACCCATGTCGCAGATCACCGAAGTCCACCTGTGCCTGGCCAGCATCCGCATAACTCACATAATGCACACTTGAGATCTAATGATATGCGGTCACACATTTGCTTCCAAATGCACTTTGGCTTCCCTTTCTCTGGCAGTCTGCATTGCCTTAAAATCCATAGTCATCTGGAAGTGAAGGTGCCCATCAGTGCCCCAATGGGAAAAAAAGGTCTTGATGATCCCCGTAAGCCATTAATGAACTGAATTACATAAGGACTAATCACATGCACACAGGAACACATAAGAAATATGTCATATATAGCATTCTGTCTTCACAGAGCCATCCCTGGCCATCTACATGTGGTATTTGGCTCTCCCAAATGCAGACTCTAATAGGAGCTATCATTTGAGTGCTAACTGCATGCCAGACACAGTTAGAACTTATTTATATACATTAGAGAATTTAATCTACTGAAGTCTCATGCCACATGTGCTAATTATGATTCCATTTCATGGATGAGAGAACAGTCACACAGAGGTAGGTAACAAACCTATCATCACAAAGCTGGTGTGTTCTAATGATGGCGCAGCTGCTCCTCAGACCCAGGCAGCCTGAGTTTGTTCCCATGCAGGAGTCCCTTCCTGAAATTTCTCAAAGACCTTACCCACTTTTTCAAATCTCCAATCCTGGAAAAATCAGTGGAGAAATTGAGGAGATATGTGACAATTCTCAAGTGTGAATTAAACCTGAACTATTCACATAGATATGTGTCTGGATCAAAAGAATCCATTGACATCATGTGAATAAACAAGGACAGGGAACACAGAAGGTCACGGAGCATCGAGGTTAACATTTGGGGTCCCTGGGATGGTAGTACATAGAAGCAGAACCCATATGATTTCATGGGTCAGTCTTGCTTACAGCTGTGGCCTTACTGTGATGTCTGCTGGTGGCTCCATCTGCTACCTACAGCAAGTCATTGTTGCTAATGAAAGAAAAGCTAATACACTTACACACCTACTGTGGTTTATACACATTCCAGGGTGTATCAAAAATAACACACCTTGGAAGCAAGCAGGTCCCTAAACTGGCAATTTTGACACCCAATTCTATGCATTGCTGCTAATCTTTGCATGAAATCCTAATGAGACATTATCTAGAAACTGGTGTTTTACAGTGTTTGCACATTCACTATACACTACAGATATTTGTAAATACAACTTTTAATTGAATATTTCTGATTCGTTATACATGCATAAAAGTGAGTAAAGAATATGAAAACATTAAAAGTATTTTGCGAATAACCCATGATTTCATGACTCCTTGAGAATTCCTAGGAATTTACATTTCTTTTCTGAATTCCAAATATTTATATCCATTAAAATTGAGAAACACTAACCTGAACAGAGCTTTGCTCCCCACCACCTCTCCAGCATACCTCTTGGCACAGTTTTTTCATTGTTTGAAATAAGTATTCCCATCGGAACAGAGCTCATCTTATTATGGTTTGTCTTGCTTACTGGAATGGAGCCTTCATGAGAGAAAGGCTCTGTCTGTCTCCTTCCCTGTGCAGAATCAGTACCTAGGACAGCTCCTGGGAGGTTCTCCATGCTCTATGAACATTGGAAAGATCAGTGACTGAATTTGCATGACTTATTGTTAAGCGCGTCGAAGGAAATCATTGCAGAAGAGGAAAGAGGTTCTAAACCTAATCACTGCACAAAACAAATGCTTTCTTCATTTTGACTGCAGAAAGGATGTCTTTATGAACACCCATCGATTACCAGGCCTTACCCTGCCCTCATTTCCGGGTGCAGTGCTGAGCCGCCCTGAGACATTCGTCAAACAGGGTCTCACCATGAGCCAAGGTGAAGGGAAAGTCACAGAGACCTTCAGAGAAGAGGGAAGAAGTGTTTCTGGTGCCATTACAACCCGCTGAGCACAGAGCCCCAATGTGCTTATTCTGGAAGCATGTGATGTTCCAAATCTAGTTCAGCTAGCCTTAGGATTTTTCTTGGTAATTGAGAAAAATGCCTTTCTTTTTCTGTAGAATAGAGAGAGTGGAGGCAGAGGTTTTTGAGATGTCTTCCAGCTCTGACATCCAAGATTCAGTGGGTCTTGGATATCAACCCCTGAGCTGAGTGTCATCTCTCTCCACTTCAGCTGGGCATGTCTGAAACCGTGTCATAAGTCGAGAGCTGATTTACGTGTGTGGTCCTTCCCTGTCTTCAAAGCATCAGCCAAATGTGAGCCTGCTCGGGGAGATAAATTTGCAACTGGTAGGGGCCTCATCTAAATTCCATTGTTTAGCCCACTGCCAATTTCCTGGAATATTTACTTCCTAGCTGGAAGGTTGTGAGTTCAAATACCCTTAGGACCAAGTTTCATTAGCGGTTTTCCAGATCTATTTCTCTCTCTGTGTGATGCCCACAGTCTCACTGTGTAATTATTGTTATCAGACCACACATATCTGATTAAGCCATTTGACAAGGTCTTTTCTTAGAAAAGGCAGCAAATCTTAATGAGTTTAGCTCGTGTCTTGTAACATTATTTTCATTGAAGTTAAACTCCATCTAAAAAAACAAAAACATAAAACCTCTGCCCACACTGATACAGGTAAATGCTAGCTTGTGAAAGGCCAACACCATTATTTTATTATTTTAATTTTTTATAGCCTTTGCAGCAGAGAGGGAGGATTTACTCCCAAAGATTAGTGACCACAGCTGAGGTTTTTGCTGTGTTTATTGTTGTTGCGGTCAAGAACTCAGCAGAGAATAGAAGAGACACTCAGCTGGGAGTGGAGGAAAATTCAGAGGAGGAACCATTTACAGAGATGTGGGCAGTGTGAAAGACCCGAGAGGGGATACTGAGGCACCAGCAACTAGAGGGGCTGTCTCCTTTGTGTCTGGAAGGATGGGGGAGAGAACAATGTCATCAGAGTTCCACCAGAGCTGGAGACCTGGAGGGACTGCCCGTGAGTAGGTGTTTCTCTAGCCATGGAGAAGCACAGTTACTGTGTAAGGTTACATGATGCACCAGGGAGGAAGTGGGGAATACATGCCTGATAAGGTTTGGATCCATGTCCCCACCCAAATCTCATGTCCAGTTGTCATCCCCAGTGTTGGAGGGAGACCTGGTGGGAGATGATTGAATCATGGCATTGGATTTTTCCCTTGCTGTTCTCATGATAGCGAGTGAGTTCTCATGCAATCTGGTTGTTTGAAAGTGTACAGCACCTCCCTCTTCACTCCCTTTCTCTCTCCTTCTCTGCCATAGTAAGACACGCTTTCTTCCCCTTCGCCCTTCCAACTTGATTGTAAGGTTCCTGAGGTCTCCCAGCCATGCTTCACGTACAGCCTGAGGAACTGTGGTCAATTCAACCTTTTTTCTACAAGGGCATCTATGATTAGAACTCAGATCTGGAACAAGTAAACTCAGTGAATATTTATAGAATTCTTCACCCCAGGTCCACAGAACATACATTTCTCTCAGTATCACATTACACCTATTTTGAAAGTGACCACATAATTGGAAGTAAATCACTCTTCAGCATTTGCACAGCATTTCACAGATTTAAACAAAATATTGGTTGGCTGTTTGTTTGTTATTTTCTTCCCTTATTCCTTCCTGTCTCCGCTGTTAAACACAATTATCGGCATAAAAGAGGTTTTTAATACCTATTTTTAGATTGCATTCCAGCCTGGGAAATAGAGCAAGACTCCTGTTCTCTCTCCCCCTTTGTCTTTCTCTTTCTTTCTTTCATAAAAAAGACACCTTTTTTCTTTATAAAGTGCCCGGTCTCGGGTAGTTCTTTATAGCAGTGTGAGAAAAGTCTAATACAATGCTCCATTCTTTTCCTTGGCCCTTTAATATCCTGCCAGTATTTTCCTTTGGCAGAAACCAACCAGAAACACAAAATCCAGGAGCCTGAGAGATGCAGCTCATAGAGGAGAGAAAACAAGCATGGATTGGGATGACCATTGAGTGGATCAGGTATCTATAGAGCAAAAACAGCTCCATCCACCATTTATTGGTGAAAGATTGCAGATGAAGAGGCCACGGTTACGTATGGCTTGGTGATTTGGCCACTTCCCTTTTCTGGAACAAACTCAGATTCTCAATTTTGTGAACAAAGAACAGTTTTTATTCTACTTGCATCAGGAGAGCCACATGGAGGGACAGTTCCACTTGCCCCTGGAAGAATGTGGCAGGCACTGGGAAGTCAGTGATAAGAAAGAAGTGAATTCCTTGGGATTGATCAGTGTCAGGCCATAGCACCCTGGGAGATAGCTTAACCTGGAGTGGGACAGCTCGAGACTCAACTTCCGTCTGTTCTTTCTCCCCAGCCGTGGTCACTGGATTAAAATAATGATGACAACAGTAATAAAATTGGTGGTAACAGCAGGTAACATTTGCTGAGTGATGTCCATGTACCTTACCTGGCACTGAGCTCATATAGTCTCTTATTGTGATCCTGACAAAGGGCCACTAAAGTTATCTCTAGTTTAGCCACAGAAGTGGCATTAGTGGGCACAGTAATACACATACTCATGATTAATAAGTGGCAAAGCCAAAGTCTAAAACCATTTTTTTTCTTTTACTCCAAAGGTTTTAAATTCTCCAATATCCTGTCTGGCCATCCACCCAGTCATGTGGTTCTGTCTACTAACATCTCCTGAACTCTTCACCTCCTCCCATTGCCCCTTGCCTGGATTATTGCAATAGCCACTTAAATCATCTCCCTGCCTCCACTGTCTCTCTTCTTGAGTCTACTCTTCACATAAAGAGGAGGGTTGTCCTTTAATTAAAAAATGGAGTCATTGTATAACCCTGTATTGAGAATCTCTGGCTCCCCAGAGAACATAGCTTAACCTCCTTTTATCAGACACAGTCTCTTATAATATGGTCTAAGCCTATTTTACTGGAAGCATCTCCAGACATGATCCTTCATCCTCTCTAAGCTCCAGCTGTACACTGAGCTTCTTCCAAGGCACATGGCATGCTCTCAGGCCACTATGCATTTGCACACACTGTAACTTCTATCTAGAGTCCCCTCCTTCCCTTTCTGTCCATGGAGAATCCCTGGTAATAATTCAATACCCAATGAAACGGTGCCCTCCTTAGTAGCTCCCCAGCTCCCTCTCCCAAAGCTATTTTCCTTTTCTTTCATCTTTTCACTACCATTTATGTTTTGTCAACAAATTGCATTATGATCACATTATATACATTATGCGCTGCCCCCTCAAATCTGTGCTTCTTAAAAGAATAACTCAGTCATTCTCTGCAACTCCTGCTTTTTGTTTATTTCTTTATTTTTGCTCTCCATTTGGTTGGTACCAGTCATTCTCCATACATGATCTCGCTTGCTTCAAAACCATCTTATAGGATAAATACTCTAATTATACTTAATTAAAGTTGAGGAAGTGGAGACTCAGAAAGGTCAGGCACCCTGTCCAAGGCTGCACAGCCTATACAGGATGGAGCTGGGATCCGAATCCGGATGTCTATCTGCAGAACTCTGCTCATTCCTGCTACTTTGGGGCACTGTTCTTGTCTCAATGCTCTGGATGTCTTATTCTCATGCCTTTAACGCCTATCTTTGGATTCGCTTTCATAATTCTGGAACCTAAGAGCATGCTTACGGGATAGATGCAGTTTCTCCTCTAGAATCAGCAGCCAGAGCCCGGACTTGAACGTATTCACTGAAGGGCACTCGTCACATGCATCTGTCGACTGCAGAGGTGCCTCATGTGGTCCTGAGAGACTGGGCTGCACCATGAGTGCTTCTTTCCTTATGGACCCGTTTTAAGCTTTCTCTGGGTTGACTGCTAATTAGTTGGGTTTGTTCCACTCGAGTTTGGTTGCCCTTCACCAGAGATGGGAGGTCACCACCAGGATATACATCCATGGAGTTCATCAAGGAAGTAGCAGACTGCCTGCCTGCCATCTTGCATTATAATGACGCTTACGGATGGTTCAGGACTGAGTGATGACAAACTGGAGAGAGGCAGAGACACAGATGGGAAGCCAATCCTCTTATGATGGAATCCGCTCTCTTATAGACCCTGCTGTCCTTGGCTCATGCAACAACTAAAGATTTCTGACGAGAGAGTGCTTACTGTTTTGACATGCAAAGGCAAGGCTTCTTAAGCTTGACTTAAACACCAACTCCAGGGCCATTTGGTTTTACATGTTGTTAAAAATATTGTTCACTTGCCTGTAAAGTATCATTGTATCTAGGATGCCTTAGCTTAACCATCTGAGGGCTCCTTTATTGCCCCAACTGGAAGAAAAATGGGAGACTTCTTAAAGCCAGTTACAAACCCAACAGGATGTTCTCACAAGGAACAGCCTCATAAGAGATCCCCACCTTGACTGCATTGCTGACATTACTGATCCTGTTGGCTTTGGTTCCCACATCTGTCACCTGAGTCACACTCTACACCATTAACATGGAAATGGAACCTGGATACCGAGAGGAGTGCCTTCCATCAATACCTCTAAGTCTGAAGTCTGATCTTTTCCATAGTTCCATAATGTAGTCTCAATAGCAGTGCTTGGAACTGGCATTCAGTTAAGTGCATAGCATTCAGTGCATTCCGCTTAGCACTTGGTAGGGAACAAAGAATGGGACACAGAAGCTAACCTCAAGGAATTAGATCCTGGGCAGAAGGATAATCAAACTAGACAGATTTATAAGCCATAGTGTAAGCCAAGCGGTCCCCAAAGTGAACATTGCTGTGGTTACGCCTGGTACCCATTTTAGAAGATAACTCCAACTGATCTTTGGAAAACCACCCCTCTCTTACTCTCAGTTCATCTGGTTACGGGATAACTGTCAGTAAACCAGCTTTGGGGAAGATGTCAGAACAAGGTGACACCAAGCAGAGTATCACACACAGACTCATACACAGACACACAAGCAACAGACACACACACAATAGTAGCAGTAAGTAGTTCAAGAGTCAAAGAGTCAGCGTATGACACAAGCCAAGTCAAGGAGAGACGATGAGACTCAATTCTAGGACTGCTAGGGAGCAATCAGAGAAGAGACATCCTCAGTCTCTGGGTCTGAGATCACTGAAGGTGGAGCCTGGAGCTGCTGGGGCTGTCCACAGCAGTCAGCGTTCATGCACAGGTGAAGTCAGAAGAGAAGACAGCACACCTTCAACACAACCTGAACCTTTGGGCCCAGCCACTACTAGAGTTTTTCATCACATGTCAATAAATCCCTTTGTAAGTTACTTTTTGGACTTCAGAGAGTGTGGGGTTTCCATCATTTGTTACCAAATAATATAAAAAATGTGCTGTTAGTAGAAAAGGACCTCTCCAGTTGAAAGGAGAAGCCTTGGCCCTTCTTTGAATGGAATTTGGATTTAGAAAGGATAGGATGCTATGGGAGGGAATTCCAGGCAAAGAGGCGCCATGGACAAAAGCCAGTTACCCATGATGCAAAAGCAAGCAGCTGTGGGCTTCCTTTAGTAGACATGCCTTCCTAGATCATCTACAACAGCGGTCCCCAATCTTTGTGGCACCAGCGACCAGTTTCATCAAAGGCAGTTTTTCCATGGACTGCAGGGAGGTGGCTGATGGTTTCAGGCTTTTTCAAGGACATTACATTTACTCTTAGATTCTCATAAGGAGCACACAACCTAGATCCCTCCCAGGCGCAGTACACAATAGGGTCTGTGCTCCTTGGAGAATCTAATGCTGCCCCTGACCTGACAGGAGGCGGAGCTCAGGTGGTGATGCTCCCTCCCCACTACCGCCACTCACCTCCTGCTCCAGGGTCCAATTCCTAACAGGCTCCAGACAAGAAAGGTCTATGGCCCAGACATCTACAACATGTCTGGACTTATGCTAAGACCTGGGATACAAAGATAATTTTTAAATGTTACAAAAGAATCTACATGTTATACCTGATTTAAGTATTGAACAAGAAGGGAGTCTGCAGAGAGGGGTAAATTAGACTAAATTGGCAGAAAACCCAGCAAGTTTCTGCTTACCCCTTTCTCTGTCTCTCTCCCCCTCCTTTCTTTCTTTTCTTCTTTTTTTCCTTCCTTTTTTATTCCTTTCTTTTAAAAATACTCACCAGAAGATATGGATCAACAAAGATTTTAGAAGAAGAACCAATTATCAAATTACAGATTCCCAGGTTGTTTGCAGTAGGATAATGTACGTGCTCACCTGAGAATCCCCTTAACTTACCTGTGCATTGACAGGGAGCCTCAGTTGTAGACTTGGCTCCCAGAGTGTCACGGATGAGGTGTGACACCGGTGAAGGCCCTTGCAACAATTAAGTCAACATTCACTAAAACTAAGAGGAAAGCATGTGAGCAGAATCACTTTGTAAACATGCAAGATGGAAACAGCAGCTACCTCTTCAGAGAGGGCTTCCAAGTTTGACTGAACAACTAGAAAGTAAGTTTCAAGTGTTCGGTTCTCAATCTGTCAAACCCAAGTACGTTCATAATGGTCCTCACAATTAACAGAAATATGCCTTTCTTCCGATGTTTGGCATGCTATTTATTTTTTCCAAGACAGGCACAATTACACACTGCCCTTTTCTCAGGCACAATCCAATCTTTCTCTTCACTGTTCTGAAAGTGGGCCAAATGGGATGGTGTGGAGATGTCATCTATCATGATTCCTGCATGGTGTCTCAGAGGAGATGAGGACCAGGGACGACTTCAAGGCTTAGAGACAACAGTTCATCTCTTTAAACTGACCTCCAGGAACCTAGATTCAAGACGTCCTGTTTATCCTGGGCTTTATGTCTCTACGGCAGATTGCTACTTGTCTGCCTACCGTCCTTCCTGCCCTTCATCCTTACTCACTGTTAGAGGTAGCAATGCGCCCAGGTCAATTTCCAGGTTCCTTTGTAACTACTGTAGCCATGTGACCCAGTTCTTGCCAATCAAGTGCAGGTGGAATTTTCTAGGTGAAGCTTCTAGAGGGATAGTTTTCAGTGCCATGTTTCTTCTGTCTTTGCCCTGTCCTCCCGCCTGGGTTTCTCTTGGTATCAAGAAGCCGCCATACCAGTCCTGGCTGTCTTTTTGCTGGGTTTCTTGTTACATGCGAATAGCCCCAATTTGGGCATGCCTCTGTGGTCAGGTTTTTAGTTCTTGACATCTTTAATAAATCCACTTTATCTCTGCTTTCTTATTCAGATTTAATCTTTGGCTTACATACTTTATCATGAGATTTTTGCTTGGTTATTCACATGCTAGTTCTCCTATTTTCAACATTTCACTAATTTACATGATTGATTTCCCTGTGATTGCTACCCAGACTTCTGTATAAAGCATCTAGTAGCTGTAACTAATGTTCGTTCTGCAGGAACCAGATATGCAGGGAAATGTTCACACGAGAAAGCCAGATGCATGCAGGCAGGGGTGCAGCTGTGCAGTCACCCAGATCAAAGCCTTAAGTCACATCTGCCATGATGAATGCCTGCATGTCAGAGTTCTAACTCGCCAGCTGGGTCAATTCTGGCAGGTATTTTCTGATGTCTATTTATTAAAAACTCTTTGCTAGCATCTGTGCATTTTATTTACCTTAACCATGCTTCACTTTGTAGGAAGCCCATGAATTGAGCATTTCTGAGAGGGCAGCAGCATCATTTGAATTTCAGTGCATCTGGAAGGAAGAGATGCCACACTTGCTGGAGCCCAGGGAGACCCAGTAAGAAGTGATGGGAATTTCTTGTTGCTGAAATGCCCTTCCAGGTGCGAACTGATTGCCTGAATGGGCTCTCAGGTTCTCTGTTGCAGGAATCTGAAAGAACTTGCAAATTCTGGTTTCACTGCTGATGCTGCCAACAGCACATTAATGTCAAGGGTTTTTTTTGTTTTTTTGAGATGGAGTTTCGCTCTTGTTACCCAGGCTGGAGTGCAATGGTGCGATCTCAGCTCACTGCAACCTCCGCCTCCTGGGTTCAGGCAATTCTCCTGCCTCAGCCTCCTGAGTAGCTGGGACTACAGGTGCGTGCCACCATGCCCAGGTAATTTTTTGTATTTTTAGTAGAGACGGGGTTTCACCATGTTGACCAGGATGGTCTGGATCTCTTGAGCTCATGATCCACCCACCTCAGCCTCCCAAAGTGCTGGGATTACAGGCGTGAGCCACCGCGCCTGGCCAATGTCAATATTTTTTGAAGCATAGCACTGCTTGTTTCTTTGTTTTGAAACTAGGGTGCATTTTATCACGACCTGAAATTTCATGTAGCCTCTTCGCTTACATGGGATTAGACTGTGAAATCAAAGCATCATTGAAACTGCTTTTTACAACTTTTAAGTTCAGGGATACAGGTGCAGTTTTGTTACATAGGCAAACTTATGGGGGTTTGTTATACAGATTACACAAAAATTAACTCAAGGTAGATTAAAGACTTAAATGTAAAACCCTAAACTATGAAAACTCTGGAAGAAAACCTAGGTAATATCATTCAGGACATAGACACAGCAAAGACTTCATGACAAATATGCCAAAAGCAAATGCAACAAAAGCAAAAATTGACAGATGGGATCTAACTAAAGAGCTTCTGCACAGCAAAAGAAACTTTCAGCAGAGTAAACACAACCTACAGGATGGGAGAAAATGTTTGCAAACTATGGCTCTGACAAAGGTCTGATATCCAGCATCTATAATGAACTTAAACAAATTTGCAGGAAAAAAACCCATACAAAAGTAGGCAGAGGACATGAACAGACACGTTTCAAAAGAAGACATAGGAAAGAAAGCTCAGCATCACTGATCGTTAGAGAAATGCAGATCAAAACCACAGTGAAACTCTGTTAGAGTCCAAATTGCTTTTGAAAATCTTCAGACTAGAAGACCAGTGCACTCACTTCCGACCGAGCCCACATACTCATTTGTCATCCAGCACCGAGCAGGCCACCGCTTCTGTTTGGGGAGCGGGGACTGCTGTGTTTTATGTGCATACCTGAGGAAGGGGTTGGCTCTCCCTGAGGGACTGCGCAATATAAAACGTACAAATTTTCAAACACTGGATTCACCCTTGGTGTGCTGAGATTTTTCACACCAGGAGACACTTGGAAATGGCACATTTATGATTCCACCTCATATCACTCTGGCATTGTATGGTTTAGAGAATGGCCATCCCCGTATTCAACACCATCTGAGGTTGAATTTGGACAAGTAAATGCTCACGTTCTGAATCTCCATGTACCTGTATTTCTGTCTAGCATGACCAAGAAGAAACCTACAAAATTCCGAAAGTGTTACTACATGTTGCTCCCCAGTACCTAGAACTCTGCTCTGCAGGCTCAGAAAGTCCAGTGGGCTTAGTGGAAACTTACACTACAGTCTTACCTAACTCCACATGGTGATTAGAAGCTGAACTGGTTGGTTATTCATTCCTTACTTATTCATTCTTTAACACCGGGCAGGAATAAGCATGGCCCTATACATCACCTAGCATATTCTCAAAGCTCTCCTGTGAAGTTGGTTTAGTTTCATTTTTATCATTGAGTAGGTAAGGGTCTGAGAGCTTACACAGTATTCCCCAGGTCAAAGACTGATGCAGCGACTGCTCTCACATTTGAATTCAGGATCTCCTAAAACCAATGCACAGTCTTCTCTCTTAACAATACTCCATTTCCATTATGAACCATGAAATCTTACTTTATCCAGAAGATTAAAGAAAGCAAGCAAGAAGTGAGCCTGCAGGGAAGGCAGAGCTACAAAGTCTTCACCATTATCATATTCACTGCTGATGACTGGGTGGAATTCCACGAGGCATTATGTTTCCTTCAGAGATCCAGGGCACTCCTATGTCTCACAACTTTTGATCATTCAAAAATATTTGATATGTGATACATTACTGGCATTGGGTCAAATAGTAAATATAGCGTAGAAATTAATAATATGCCTCATGTAAATTGTTTCAAAATACTTTAGGCCTGGAGCATCAGATGAGGAAACGTGATAGAACTCACATGGCTGTTCACAGGCAGGGCAAGCATTCATCCTTTCAACCCCTCTATTTTTCCTGTAGGATCAAAGATTTTCAAAATAAAAATGCTTTTAAAATATACTTCACTATTTATTATTACAGACTTTGAAAATTTTGGAATCAATGTAAATGCTCACCATTGGCCAACTGGATAAAGAAAATGTGGTGCCATTTGTCTATTTTGGCTTTTATTGCCATCGCTTTTAGTGTTTTAGTCATGAAGTTCTTGCCCATGCCCATGTCCTGAATGGTTTTGCCTAGGTTTTCTTCTGGGGTTTTCATGGTGTTAGGTCTTATGTTTAAATTTTTAATCCATCTGGAGTCAATTTTTGTATAAGGTGAAAGGAAGGTTCCAGCTTTCTGCACATGGCTAGCCAGTTTTCCCCGCACCACTTATTAAATAGGGAATCCTTTCCCCATTGTTTGTTTCTGTCAGGTTTGTCAAAGATCTGACGGTTGTAGATGTGTGGCGTTATTTCTGAGGCCTCCATTCTGTTCCATTGGTCCATGTCTCTGTTTAGGTACCAGTACCACGCAAATGGGATCTAATTAAAAGCTTAAAAGCTGGCCAGGCGGTGGCTCACGCCTGTAATCACAGCACTTTGGGAGGCCGAGGCGGGTGGATCACGAGGTGAACAGATCGAGACCATCCTGGTCAACATGGTGAAACCCCGTCTCTACTAAAGATACAAAAAATTAGCTGGGCATGGTGGCGCATGCCTGTAATCCCAGCTACTTGGGAGGCTGAGGCAGGAAAATTGCCTGAACCCAGGAGGCGGAGGTTGCGGTGAGCCGAGATCACGCCATTGCACTCCAGCCTGGGTAACAAGAGCGAAACTCTGTCAAAAAAAAAAAAAAAAGCTTCTGCACAGCAAAATAAACTAAATAAACTGTCATTAGAGTGACCCAGCAACCAACAGAATGGGAAACATTTTTTTGTGATCTACCCATCTGACAAAGGGCTAATAACCAGAATCTACTAAGAACTTAAACAAATTTATAAGGAAAAAACCAACCCCATCAGAAAGTGGGCAAAGGATATAAACAGACACTTTCAAAAGAAGACATTTATGCAGCCAACAAACATATAAAAAAAAAGCTCTTCAATGGTCATTAGTGAAAGGTAAATCAAGACCACACTGAGATACCATCTCACGCCAGTTAGAATGGTGATCATTAAAAAGTCAGTAGACCACAGATGGTAGAGAGGACATGGAGAAATAGGAATGCTTTTAAACTGCTGGTGGGAGTGTAAATTAGTTCAACCATTGTGGAGGACATGTGGCCAATTCCTCAAGAATCTAGAAATAGAAATTCCATTTGACCCAGCAATCCCATTACTGGGTAGATACTCAAAAGGAGTATAAAACATTGTTATAAAGACACAGGCACATGTATGTTTATTGTGGCACTGTAGACAATAGCAAAGACTTGGAACCAACCCAAATGCCCATTGAAGATAGACTGGATAAGGAAAATGTGGCACATATACACCATGGAATACTATGCAGCCATACAAAAGGATGAGTTAATGCCCTTTGCAGGGACATGGATGAAGCTGAAAACCATAATTATCAGCAAACTCTCAGCAAACTGACACAAGAACATGAAAGCAAACACCACATGTTCTCCCTCATAAGTGGGTGTTGAGCAGTGAGAACACATGGACACAGGGAGGGGAACATCACACACTGGGGCCTGTCAGGGGATGTGGTGGTAGGGGAGGGATAGCCAGGGGTGGGGGGATTGGCAAGGGATAATATTAGGAGAAATACCTGATGTAGATGATGGGGTGATGGATGCAGCAAACCACCATGTCACGTGTATACCTATGTAACACACCTGCACATTCTACACATGTACCACAAAACTTAAAGTATAATTTAAAAAATATGGTACCTGTATGCCATAGAATACTATGCAGCCCTGAAAAAGAACGAGATCATATCCTTTGCCGCAACATGGATGGAGCTGGACTCCATTATTAGCAAACTAGCACAGGAACAGAAAATCAAGTTCTCTGCATGTCCTCACTTGTAAGTGGGAGCTAAATGATGAGAACAAATGGACACATAGAGGGGAAGAGTGCACACTACGGCCTGTCAGAGGGTGGAGAGTAGGAGGAGCGAGAGCTTCAGGAAAAATAACTACTGGGTACTAGGCTTAGTACCCGGGTGATGAACTAATCTGCACAACAACCCCGTGACATGAATTTACCTATGTAACAAACCTGTACGTATACTCCATAACTTAGAAAAGAAAAGAAAAAGAAAAAATAATTAGGCAGTCTAAGCCTCAGTTTCTGCATTTGTAAAACAAAAATAATGGGCACCACACTGTGTGATTGTAAAGAGTAGAAAGATTAATGTGTGAGGTGCTTCCTGGCGTGGCTGAGATAGGCAACAGTCCACTGAGTGCATTCCCTCGTTCATTCGTGCTGCACAGACTCACTGAGCATCCACAAAGCCAAGCATTATGCTGAAAACGCTGTGGACTTTATCTCATTTCATGCTCATCCTGAAGATCTAGATAAATAAGACATAATTCTTGTTGTCAAGGACTCCACTGTTTTCTGGAGGCTGAAGGACACTTTGCAGATTATAACAAATCAGATAAATAGCACCCAGATGGGCCAAGTGATGAAGCCAGCATCACCAGCCCCTTAGTGGTAGAGTCAGCAAGGAACCAAGGTCTCCGGAACCCGACGGCCGTTTCCACATCACTATGCGCTCTGGTTTGTGGAATGACTGTGTTTGATTATACACTCTGGTTTGTAGAATGACCGTGCATATGTAGAAAACCTTAACTACCACTGTAACGTTCTTCAAAAGAGAGGGAGCTCATTTGTGCGGTGCACAGACATCACTCAGATAGCAAAGAACCTCTTAGTAAGAAAGTTAACCTCTTTTCAGCTTTTCTCCCCATTATTCTGGTTACCTCAAGGAGAAAGGCTCTTTTCCATACAAGATGTCTTTAAGTCCTCGTACTTGCTTACCTCGTTCTTCATGGGAGACCAAGAGTCCGGACGCAGAGCCTTCGGCAGGCAGTGTGTAGTTAGCATGAATCACAGTGCTTTATTTTCTTCTCAGTTCTGTGTAAGGCTCTTTCTATTTACTGCAGACAATACCAGTTTTCGCTTAACAGCAGTGTAATAATGCTTCCTTTCAAAACGAGTGTATTGGTAAAGAAAGCAAGTCGATTTAGTAAAATGGTTCTGTTTGCCTAATAGTGCCAGTTACAATGGCTGAAGTTGGAAGACTGACCTGACAATTTCCTGAGATAGAAATGCCTCTTAAATGAAAAAGTGAAATTGGATGAAGTGCTGGGCTTTGGATGGTCATTGGAAAAGCAAATTGAGAGTGTGATTGCAATCGTTTTTACTCCGCAAAGTCACTTTCCCAGTGTCAGGGAAGATGAGGAGAGAGACAGAGAGAGTGGCTGGTTTGGGCTGGGGAAGGGCGGGTTCTGCACTGTGGACTCTGGTGGGTGAGTAGCAGGATTCTTGACACTGCAGATTGGCTGTAGATTTGAACTGATGGTTCAATAATGCTGTGTGTGGTCCACTTGGGGACTTGGCTGTGTGCTTGCTAAGACTATGCTCCGTATCTGAGGCATTTATTTCCTAAAGACAGTTAATGCCAGCCGGGTCTCATGGCCAGGCGAGTTGATTAAAACTTGGCAGGCACAATTGCTGTTTCTAATAAAGAAATCACTGCCGCAGCATTTTCCCCCTTTTAAGTAAGAGAGGAGGAAATTGTGAAAAATCAAAGCCTAAAATATATTTTTGACAGCAGCTCTTAATTTCCCGCTTTTAATCAGTTTTTACAGAGCACCTGCCCTCACCATGGCATGGGAAACAGCAATGCTGTTTGGTTTTTCCTGCTACCTTGTTCTGCTATGAGTATCTTTATCATTCATCTTTGCTCAGGAGGTAGGAAGGATTGAGATCTTCAAGAGCAGAGATTTTAGAAGTGTTAATGGGACAAAATGGACATTAAAAATCAATTCATAAACTTAGGCATGTGTGTAAGGATTTAATGCTTTTATTCCCCATAAGGACAGAGATCTTGTCTTTCTCATTCACTGCAATGACCCCAACTCCTGAGACATTGGATTCTCCATAAGTATCTTTGAATGAATACACAAGAGTGTTTCTGCATAGGAATTAGCAGGAAACAGCAGGGAGGCTGAGATGCACAGCTCCAGAGGTTACAATGTACAACGCCTAGGGTTCAAGCTATGCAAAGCCTGACATCAGTATTCTCAGGGATACTCAATAGTCCCGGAAATTAGGGATGGAAGGGCTAACCAAGTCACACCACATCCCCTCCAAGAGTGCCCCCTTCTGTATGTCCTCAAGGACTCAGTGTACCATTGGTGGGTGCCCTGGTGTACCACCCAGTTCCACCAGCTCAATGCTGAGATTCTCACACCCCCATTCCAACAGCAGCTGCTAGAAGCACTGAGAGCCAACACCTATCACCTGTCACCTGAGTCCCTCTTTTGTACTTGCCCTCAACAGCAGGGAGCCACCTTGCCCAAGTTTCTGTCCCTTCTCTGAGCCAGTGACTGGTAGACAGAGCTGTATAAAGTCCCAGCCCCTGGAGAGAGCAATGCTGCAGGATGCCTCAGGTTCACATTTCCCCAGGGACACCCTGAGGACTTTACTGCGTCCGCATCACAGTTTGACTTTTCCCTCTGCCTTGTTCTGCTTCCTCCGTTCCCCTACAGATGTTTATCCCAGTGACTTCCTGCACATAAATGCGTCTCAGAGTCTGCTACTTGGGAACCTGACCTGCAACAAATAAGAATACAAATTCCCAATGGGGGTGATACTGTGAACTGTGACTATGGGTGGTTTATGTGGCTGAACTCCAGGGCCTTAAGATGGAAGTGACAGAAGACCAACCTATGCCAGCTTAATGGATCCATGACCTGAAAAATTCAGAAGGAGGGGCTTCAGGCACAGATGGATCCAGGGGTTCATGGACTGACATAATTTCACCTCTCCCCTTCATCTCCCTTTCCTTTAGGTTACCTTCAGTCTCAGGCAAACATGCAAAGCAGTGAAAAGAAAGTCCCCAGAATCTAGAGGCTTAGAGTCTAGTACCTTTTTGATAAAATTTAACTGAATTTGATTTAAAGTTCAGGGGTATATGTGCAGGCTTGTTATATAGGTAAACTTGTATCTTAGGGGTTTGTTGTGCAGATTATTCAGTCACTCAGGTACTAAGCCTAGTACCTATTCATTCGTTTTCTTGATTCTCTCCGTCCTCCCACACCCTACCCTCGCACAGGCCCCAGTGTGTATTGTTCTCCTCTTTGTGTCCACGTGTTCTCATCATTTAGCTCTCACTTGTAAGTGAGAATATGTGGTATTTCGTTTTCCGTTTCTGCATTAGTTTTCTGAGGATAACGGCCTCCAGCTCTGACCATGTTGCTGCAAAGAAGATGATACTGTTTTTGATGGCTGCGTAGTATTCCATGATGTATATGGACTGCATTTTCTTTATCCCATGTTTCATTGGTGGACATTTAGGTTGATTCCCTATCTTTGCTACTGTGAGTAGTGCTGCAGTGAACATTGATGTGCATGTGTCTTTGTAACAGAACAATTTCTATATCTTTGGGTATATACCCAGTAACAGGATTTCTGGGTCAAATGATAATTTTGTTTTTCGTTCTTTGAGGAATCATCACACTGCTTTCCACAATGTTTAAGCATTGTGGAAATTTACATTCTTACCAACATTGTATAAGCATTCCTATTTCTCCACAACCTCTCCAGCATCTGGTATTTTTGACTTTTTCATAGTAGCCATTCCGACAGGCGTGAGATGGTATCTCGCTGTGGTTTTGATTTGCATTCTCTAATGATCAGTGTTGTTGAGCTTTTTTCCACATGCACGTTGGCTGCGTGTATGTCTTCTTTGGAAAGGTGTCTGTTCATGGGAAAACGTACACACAGAGGGGAACAACCAACACTGGGGCCTGTCAGAGGAGGGTGGAGGTGGGGAGCATCAGGAAAAAGAGCTAATGCGTGCCGGCTTTAATACCGAGGTGAAGGGTTGAGAGGTGCAGCGAACCACCGTGGCACACGTTTACCTGTGTAACAACCTGCATGTACTGCATGTGTGCCCTGGAGCTTAAATAAAATCAAAAAGAGAAAAGTGTCTGTTCATGTCCTTTGCCCACTTTTTAATGTGGTTGTTTGATGTTTTCTTGTAGATATGTGTAAGTTCCTTATGGATGCTGGATGTCAGACCTTTGCCAAATGCATAGTTTGCAGAAATGTTCTCTCATTCCACAGGTTGTCTCTTTCCTCTGTTGGTAATTTCTTTTGCTGTGCAGAAGCTCTTAGGTTTAATTAGATCCCTTTGTCAGTTTTTGTTGCAATTGCTTTTGGTGTCTTCATCATGAACTCTTTGCCCATTCCTTTGTCTGGAATGGTATTGCCTAGGTTTTTGTGCAGGGTTTTTATAGTTTTGTGTTTTATATTTAAGACCTTACTCTAACTTGAGTTAATTTTTCTCTGCAGTATAAGGAAAGAATCCAGTTTTAACATTCTGAGTATGGCTTCCTGGTTATCCCAGCACCATTTATTAGACAGGGAGTCCTTTCCCCATTGCTTGTCAACTTTCTCAAAGACGAGATAGCCGTAGGTGTGCAGCCTTACAGTGCCCTCATTCTTAAGAAAGCAGTTCTTTTCCTTGTCAATTCTGAAAAAAAATTAAATATTGCAGTTTTGATGACTGCGGTGATTTGGGACACATGGCCAGACGAAAAAATAGTCACTGTGGACAAAGACTGTGAAACACGTGCATTGGTCAGGCCTGGCTTGAGCGCTCACAGTCGGATCTGAGAAGGAGGGACACACATCCTCTGAACTACGTGCACAGCAGCAGGAAGGGACACACATCCTCTGAACTATGTGCACAGCAGCAGATAGGGACACACATCCTTTGAAC
>CM052656.1:2871717-2882292 GCA_028533165.1 Leontopithecus rosalia
TGCACAGCAGCAGGAAGGGACACACATCCTCTGAACCACGTGCACAGCAGCAGGAAGGGACACACATCCTCTGAACTACATGCACAGCAGCAGGAAGGGATGGCACCGAAGAGAAGGGGGAGCTGAGAGCAGGAAATGGAGCAGGACGTTGTTTAGGAAACAAAAATTAACTTTGGGAGAAATGAGTGAGGGATGAAAGGAAATGCACATGGAAGGAGTGGAGAAAGAGAAACGGGGAAGGGAGAGAGACAGAACCGGAGCCAGGGAGGACGAGTGCAGGAGCGGGAGGCAGGAGATGCCGAGGATTCCCAAGGACACTGCAATAGCAGTTCCTCAGCTGAGGCCATTGCTCACCAAGCTGGGCTTTTGCCATCTCATATTCATCATCAGATCAGTGTGCATATAGAGCAGTTTTTGATGACATCAGAATGGGACTTCATGGTTCAAATACTAGAGACTTGTGCTGCCCACAGACTGATATAGACCTTGAGGTGTGGGATGGGGTGAGGGAGGCGGCTCGCCTTCGGAATCCCCCTGCTGAAAGACACACTTGTCTTGGGAGAAGTTGCCCAGAGAGCAGGCTCTGAGATGGAGACTGGTGTGAGGCATGTTTGTAGGGTTTTGCCCTTGGAAGTGACTTGTAGAAGAGAGGAGGAAGCAGGATTGGAAAGAGGCAGGAGCTGAAGTCTGAGGCAGTTTCAAATTTCAACAACAGCCTCAGCTGACCTCAAGGGGAGCTCTGGAGTGGGTGACCCTTCAAAGATGCCCCACCCCGAGGCAAGGTTACCTGGCCTCTCCACCCTACCCTGAGGAGTCACTGGAGGAAGCGTCCACCTGGGAGGCAGCATGATCTTGGGCGAGGTGGCTGTGTTCAGCTGGGGGAAATTTCAGAGGTTGTCAGCCACCATCACCTCCCTCCCACAGGGGTGATCTGGGCAGCACACCATGTCAGCATGGCATCCAGATGCTCTTGCAAACACCGAGATGAATCCAGGTAAGGCATTGGAAGGACTCCAGGTTGTACGTGAAATGCATCTGACTCCCTTCTGGTCCAGTTTTAGGCTATGCCTAATCTTAGGCAAGTTTGACTTACGTGAGGCTGGGCGTGGATTTGAGCATTATTCATCCGATAAATGGCTGTCTAGATTTTGCTGAGCTCTGAGACTATAACCACTTCTAGCACTTCCCACTCCGTGTTGGTCAAACCACTCAAGATACTCTGTGACAAGGTGGAAGGAGAATGGGGTGCATATGCAATATGGATTCAGAAGACTCCACCACTCGCTACCCACCTCTGGTGTCCTAGCCTCCCCCTTTAACTTGTGAACTTCATCTCTCAGGAGGTGTGGACTCTTGAGTGACTTACCTGAGGGTTCAGCATCAGGAAAGGGTTGAGTCTTGCGACTCTTACATCCATCATTTCTCCATTAACACATATTCCTGGTGCCTGCTCCTGAGAGGGAGTGCACTTGTTAACTGGGTAGATGTGGAAGTAGGTGTTTCCGGAATGGTGTTCACATACCCCTTCTCCACACTTCCCTTCTCTGCCCTGAATCTAACGGGGTGTGTCACTGCGAACTGTCATTCTCAGGCTCCTTCTGCACTGGGTGCTGGAAAGATTTGGCCAACAAAAGACAAGGGTAGGAGGCTGTTTGTTTTTCTTTTTCTTTTTTTTTTTTTTTTTGATAGGGTTTCACCATGTTGGTCAGGCTGGTCTTGAACTCCCAACCTTAGGTGATCTGCCCGCCTTGGCCTCCAAAGTGCTCGGATTACAGGCGTGAGCCACCATGCCCAGCCTCTGTTTATTTTTCTTATGCAACTTTTGTTTTAGATTCTGGGGTACCTGTGAAGGTTTGTTACATCAGGATACTGGGTGACACTGGGGTTTGGGGTGCAATTGAACCTGTCACCCAGGAAGTTTGCATAAGTACCCAATGGTTAGTTTTCCAACTCTTGCCTCTCTCCGTATCTCCTGCCTCTAGTAGCCCCCAGTCTACTATCGCCATCTTTGTGTCTGTGAGTACCCAATGCTCAGCACTCATAAGCGAGAACATGCATCATTTAGTTTTCTGTTTCTGCACCACTTTGCTTAAGGTAGCCGCCTCCCGCTGCCTTCATGTTGCTGCAAAGGTCATGATTTCGTTATTTTTTATGGCTGTGTAAGATTCCACGGTGTGTACATATGACATTTTCTTTATTTACTCCACTATTGCTGGGCACCTGGGTTGGTTCCGTAACTGCTATTATACATAGTGCTGCGGTGAACAGAAGGGTGCAGGGGCCTTATTGGTAGAACAGTTTATTTTTCCTTAAGTATATACCCAGGAGTGAGATTGCTGGATAGAAGAGTAGGAGCTTTAAGGGCAAGGAGAAAGTGGCAGTCAGGTCATTTCTCTCTCTCTCTGTCTTGGACAGCGTCTTACACAGTGGCTGTATCTCTGTGCCCCCTGCTTTGACGCCCACTCCTCCCAGACATCTGTAGTTTCTGGTTTGGGTAAGATCACCTCCTCCTGTTGCCTCCATCACTAGAGATGCACCATCCACAGGTTGGTGAAGAGTTCCTCTTATGGTTTTGAGTTCTTCTGATACCGTTGGAGGTTTTTACAGAAGCGTGGCGCATATACAGTGTGTGCATGCAATCTAGTACATCACAGTGAACATCCAGCATCTTCTCAACCAGTACCCTGCATTCAATTTGCTCTGTTGAACTCGATGATAGCTCTGCCTTCCTGACTAGATCCTGACGTATATGTCATTGAATGCATCAAAGCAATCATCAAAGTTGGACAAGTGAAGACCTCAACGATCACTGGTAAATGCCATAATAATGGGTGCAAATCCAGTCTGAAAGCTCACACGAGCAAGAGTTCACGTCATGTTTCCATGCTTATTTCTCATTTCTGTTGCAAGCATCCACTCTGTTGCCAAATGCACATCAGTCTCAACTCTCTTGGGTTCTTCCACACAGTCCTCCTGCCAACCCCCTTCAAGCCTGTGTGCAGAGCTCTCCCTATATCCCCGTGGCTTGCCATCACGAGTGTTCCAGAGGAAGGTAAAGGGGTATCTGCATCCATCCTGTAGCCAGCGGACATCAGCAGGCATCTTGTCTGCCTGGGCTTCAGCTGCGGGTCGGAACAGGTTTCTCTACATGGTGGATCTTTCCCGTCCACAAGTCACCTCCAAATCCAGCAACCTCTTAGATGTGCCTGTGCTATTATAGGATATACGACAAGCGTATTCTGCTCTTAGGTCATCCTGCCCAGAGAAATTCCACAGTGTCGTTTAAGATCTTCTTTGCTTCCATGCACCGTGCGATCATTTCCCCTCTAAGTTCTGACCTCTAAGTAGAACATGAGTCATGGAATGCCCAGCTCCTCACTCTCCAGGTCTCTTTAGCGTTTCTAGTTTAGCGTTTCTAGCATCCTCTCTCTGGAACACAGGGAAACAGAACGGTCCTTTTGGTTCAGACACTCACCATCTCTCTTCCCTCCTTGCTTTCCTCTCAAATACCAACCTTGCCCCTTTTGAGGAAGTGTCTTTTCATCCTGAGAACCGGAAGTCCCATTCGGGTGTTACCATGCATACTCCACAATCTGTTACTTCTGTGCACACGAGCCTTTTCTGTTTCCTCTAGGACTAGATTTTGTAAAAGTGAGTTTAGGCAACAAGTGTGCCGGAATCACAGAGGCTCTTGACAACAGAGGTTAGTGTTGTGCCCTCATTGCACGCCCGTACTCTGTCAGGCTTAGTGAAATGATACCTCTTTTTCATTCTGCGATGAGGCAAAGTGGCTCTTCCCGTCGGGGACATGTTTGTCTTGCAGAGCATGGAAAACAGAGGTGTTGGAACCATGCCATATCCTTCAAGCATCTGCCCCAAATGCCATACATCACTTTCACTCACATGTCATGGGTTAAAGCAAAGCACACATCCAAGCCTGATTTCCATACTGCAGGAAAGAACAATCCTACCAAAAGAAAGGTCAGCAGGTATTTGGAAAATAAAATCGTAAACTCTACCACACTTTAAAAGACTCCAGTGCTCGGAGGATAGTGTGTCCATTCACCTTTATGCTGAACATTGAGAACAGAAGAGAATAGCTCGAGGAGAAAAAGGGGGTAAAGAGAAAAAAGGGGGTGGGGACTAAGTTAATGTTTAAAAACAATGACTCCTTATAAAATGTAAACGGAATATTGGCCATTCCATGTTTGGGCTGAGCCATTCTTACTGGGGCTTGTCTGTTACCAGATAGGAGCATTTGGTTCAAACAGAGGCTCTCTTACTGCTCTCATGTATTCAGTAATCCCCAATGTCCCAAATCCTGCTTCACTTCCCTTTCTACCTGGCTCCCAGCAACATTGCTTGTGAAGGAAAGTGTGCATCTGGTGGCTACTGGAATATTTTTAATCCTGTGCTGGGCCTAAAACCTAGAGGCTCAGAATGAGAAGATCATGGACAGCAGAGATGGCCAAAGTGATTCTGCAGAGAATTTCGATAAGCAAAGACCTGGAATCAACCCAAATGCCCATCAATGATAGACTGGACTGGGAAAATGTGGCACATATACACCATGGAATATCATGCAGCAATCAAAAATGATGAGTTCGTGTCCTTTGTAGGGACATGGATGAATCTGGAGAACATCATTCTCAGCAAATTGACACAAGACCAGAAAAGGAAACATTGTATATTCTCACTCATAGGCGGGTGATGAACAATGAGAACACATGGACACAGGGAAGGGAGCACCACACACTGAGATCTATTGGGGGAAATAGGGGAGGGACAGTGGGGGGGGGGCGGGGGAGGGATGGCATGGGGAGAAATGCCAAATATGGGTGAAGGGGCAGAAGGCAGCAAAACACACTGCCACGTGTGTACCTATGCAACTATCTTGCATGTTCTGCACATGTACCCCAAAACCTAAAATGCAATAAAATTTAAAAAAAAAAAAAAAGAGAAAGCTTCCAAGCAGATTCCATGTGGCCTGTTATACAGGGAACTGATGAATGTGTGTATTGCTCTGTGAAATTATATCTCAGTGATCCTTTTCGTGTTCTGATTACAATTTTATTCCAACACTTAATTGAATGGTGATTAGGGATATTTTTTAAGTGACTTATCATTGCGCCCTCACATGTACAACACAGGTACAAAAGCCGTAAGTGTACAGTGCAATGAACTGGAACATACCATGCTGTCCCTTACCCAGGTGTCAGATCTGAGTACAGAGCATTGCTTTTCTTTTATCTTCTTTATTGTACTTTAAGCTCTGGGGCTCACGTGCAGACCTTGCATAGGATCGTTGCATAGGTGCACACACTCCATGGTGGTTTGCTGTCTCCATCCCCCTCACCTACATCAGGCATTTCTCCCAGTGTTATCTGTCCCCAACCTCCCTGCCCCCCACTGTCCCTCCCCTAGTCCCCCACCCCCCAACATACCCCAGTGTGTGATGCTCCCCTCCCTGTGTCCATGCGTTCTCATTGTTCAACACCCTCTATGAGTGAGAACATGCGGTGTTTGGTTTTCTGTTCTTGTGTCAGTTTGATGAGAATGAGGGTGTCCAGGTTCATCCATGTCCCTACAAAGGACACAAACTCATTCTTTTTTTACTGCTGTATAGTATTTCACGGTGTATATGCTGCATCTTCTTTGTCCAGTCTGTCATTAATGGGCATTTGGGTTGGTTCCAGGTATTTGTAATTGTAATTGTACAAATTGTGCTTACATGTTCCCTCCAAGCCGGGACCCACCCCCACCCAAGGAAAAGAAGTATTCTGACCTCTAAAACCAGGGACTTGCGTCTCTGTTTTTGGACTTCATATTAATGACGTCATATCGTACATACTCGGTCATGCCTGGCTTCTTTCCACCAAAATCCCATCAGGGAGATGCGTCTATGTTTTGCATAAATGAGTATTTTTGTGTTGTTGTTGTTGTACAGTATCCATTATATGAATACACCACACATTGTCTATTCTGTGGGTGGGTATTTGAGTTGCTTCCAGTGTGGGACTGTTATGCATAACTTGTCTCTGCACCAATCTGCACATGTATTTTCAGGATCTAGAACCAGAAACACCATTTGACACAGCAATCCCATCACTGGGTATATACACAAAGGATTATAAATCATTCTATTATAAAGATACATGAACACATATGTTTTTTGCAACACTGTTTATGATAGCAAACTTGGAACCAACGCAAATGCCCATCAGAGATAGACTGGATAAAGAAAATGTGGCACATATACACCATGGAATACAATGCAGCCATGATAAAGGATCAGTTCATGTCCTTTTCAGGAATATGGATGAAGCTAGAAACCATCATTCTCAGCAAACTAGCAAAAGAACAGGAAACCAAACACCACATTTTCTCACTCATAAGTGGGAGTTGAACAGTGAGAACACATGAACACAGGGAGGGGAACATCACACAGTGGGGCCTGTTGGGAGGTAGGGACCTAGGGGGACCTAGGGGAGGGATAGCATTAGGAGAAATACCTAATGTAGATGATGAATTGATGCGTGCAGCAAACCACCATGGCACATGTATACCTATGTAACAAACCTGCATGTTCTACACATGTACCCCAGAACTTAAAGTATAAAAAAAGAAATGAGCATTCAGCTCCTGAAGGTACGCACTCAGGAATGGGATGTCTCTGTCCTACTGTGTAGCAATGTGTGGCTTTAGTACTGAGAAACATTTTTCCAAAAGGTTACGCCAGTTCACCTTCCCACCAGCAGGGTAAGAGAGCTTCCATCATTTCACATCCTTACCAACATTTGATGACGTCAGAAGGTATTTTTCAAAATTTATTTCTAAAATTTGAGAAATACGGGAATGTACAAAGAAGTCATCACTGGCCGTGACCCTTCATTCATACTCAATCTCTATTAACATTTAGGCATTGTACTTATCCAAGAATAGGCTAAGCTGTTACACCCCAAAGACTTGAACATTTAGTGCTACTAACCAGGCAAAGTATACTTCTCTGTCCTGGAGCTGTCTAGGAAAGGTGGAAGGGCTCTGCTCGGTGGGAGTATTCAGGGCTCCAGGACGGTGGGGAGGCTCTGTTAGCCCTAACCTGTGGCTTCAGTCATTTATAGTTGCACCATTCCCAACTGGCAGAAAGAGGGCATCCTCCTCCTCAACTTCAGGGAGGGAAGCATCACACACTGGGATCTGTGTGGGGTGGGGGGAATCTAGGGGAAGGACAGCGGCGGGTGGGGAGATGGGGAGGGATAACATGGGGAGAAATGCCAGATACAGGTGATGGGGAGGAAGGCAGCAAACCACACTGCCACGTGTGCACCTGTGCAACAGTCCTGAATGTTCTTCACATGTACCCCAAAACCTAAAACACAATAAAATATATATTAAAAAAAAGAATTTATCTTCCATAAAATGATTCATATCCTCACATTCCATTGACCCCAAGTGTGTCAACAGCCACACCTGGCTGCAAAGAAGTCTGGGAAATGTGGACTCTGGCTAGATGACATGTCCCCAGCTTAAATCCAACAGGTTTCATGATGAAAAGGCAAAGGAAACAAAGGGGTCAGTGGTGGAGCATTCTCTATCATGGACATGTACCTTCAGTAATTTTTCTGTGTATAAATGTGATAAATACATTATTTACTCTGTTTTTTAAACATACCAAATTATAGGTAAACCAAAGACCTTTTTTTTTTGAGATGGAATTTCGCTGTTGTTACCCAGACTGGAGTGCAATGGCGCGATCTCGGCTCACCGCAACCTCCACCTTCTGGGTTCGGGCAATTCTCCTGCCTCAGCCTCCCGAGTAGCTGGGATTACAGGCACGTGCCACCCTGCCCAGCTAATTTTTTTTATTTTTAGTAAAGACGGGGTTTCACCATGTTGACCAGAATGGGCTCGATCTCTTGACCTCGTGATCCACCTGCCTCGGCCTCCCAAAGTGCTGGGATTACAGGCTTGAGCCACCGCGCCCAGCCCCAAAGACCGTTTTAATTTCATTCTTGCTTTTACCTCAGTTGTCCCAAGCTGGGGCGGTAACTAGGATAAGGCTAATGTATATACTTCAAGTTCATTTTTATATCAATATATATGTATGTGTACCGTTATAGAAAAGTCACAAATGCACACGGTTGGTTTTCTGTAAGTGACATGTTAAAATATTTTTAAACTTGCTTTTATCCCTCCTACTATGTTTCTGAGATCTATTCATGTGGATAGAAACGCATCTGATTCATTCCCTTTATCTGCTAAAGAGTATTCCGCTGTGTCAACTGTTTGAATACCACTCAGAAGTGTGTCTTCTTGATGGAGACTTACAGTGTTTTTGAATCTTCACTGTCTCAAATGATGCTGCAAGTAGAAGTCTTCCATATCAGTGCTTATCCTCACCCAGGAGCTTCCACGCTGCTGCTAAGGTTGGTCTTTTTGAAATACAAATGTGACTATATTATCCTGTTTTAAAAATTTGAGTAAAAAATAAAACATAATTTTACATATATGAGCATATCATACCTTTTGCTGATACATGTGGCAGCTGTGATTAGTTTTGACAGCATGTATGAGAAAACCAAATAACAATTTTTTAAAAACTTGAGTGATGGAATACTATTCTCTCATATGAAAGTAGTCTGGATACAAACTTTCAAGGGACTCCAGGACTGTCTCACTGGCTCCATTAAATGATCAGGATAGCAGATTCTGAGAAGATACTGGCTTTTTCCTCTGCCATCGTCAGGCGGAGCTTCTCATCCACGTGCCCTCAAGACAGGTGCCATGGCTCTGACCGTAATGGCTATGCTTCAGACAGGAGGAAAGTGGAAGAATGACGAGCAAATTACACACATCAGCTGCGACATCCCTGTTCAAAGAGCTGTCCCTAAAACCTATCCAGTGTGATCTCCTCACTTGTATCTTACTGACCCAAATGATGTCACAATTAAGTGATGTCACAGTTATTCCTAGCTACAAGGGACACTGGAAAGTGTAGCTTTGGCTGATGAGAATAAAATCAGAATTCTCCTAGTAGAAAATACATGAAGAATGGATATTTGATAATCATCTTGTAGTCTCTGCACTGTCCTCATTCCCAACAACACAGAGATTCTTTTTCTTTGTGGTGCATTGTTCAGAATTTTAAGTGTAAGCAACAAACATCAGCACTGAATGACTTAAGCATAAAATGAAGAATAAGAAACATGGAGACTCTTCAAGGGAGAAAGACTAGGCTTGGGATGAATCATCCTGGAACAGAGGTGAACATCGTACTGCAGAAGCAGGACACCTTTGCTGTAGGTAGCAAGCAGAAAACACTGACTGAAATTGCAGTTCCTCTGTGGGAGGTCGCCCCGGAGAAGCCAGGCCCAGACTGGCCACCTTCCCTCAGCCATGCCGCACCCCCAGCCCCTGCAGGCAACTGAAGTTGATGCTCTCATCGGCACTGAAGCTGGGTTCTTAGCTCTGCTTTTCTCATGCCAACTCTGTGCCTCAAACAAATGGTCTTGTATGTAGAAAATCTTACAGACTCCACCAAAAACACGTTATAGCTAATGAACGAATTCAATAAAATTCAGGATTGCAAAATCCACATACAAAAATCAGTAGCATTTTTATACCCCAACAAAGAACTCTCTGAAAAAAAATCAAGAAAGCAATGTCATTTGCAATATATAAAAAATAAAATAAAATACTGGGAAATAAATTTAACCAAGGAATAAAAGATCTCTGTAATTAGAAGTGTAAAACATTGAGGAAAGAAACTGAAGAGGACCAGGCACGGTGGGTCACGCCTGTAAGCCCAGCATTTTGAGAGGCCCAGAAAGGTGAATCACCTGAGGTCAGGAGTACAAGACCAGCCTGGCCAACATGGTGAAACCCCATCTCTACTAAAAATACAAAACTTAGCTGGGCGTGGTGGCATGCACCTGTAGTCCTAGCTTCTTGGACTGAGGCAGGAGAACCATTCAAACCCAGGAGGAGGTTGCAGTGAGCCAAAGTCGTGCCAGAAGCACTGCACTGCAGCCTGGGTGACAAAGCAAGAATCAGTCTAAGAAAAAAGAAGATAAAAGAAAAAGGAAAAGAGAAAATAAATTGAAGAGGTCTTTTTTTCTTTTTATTGCATTTTAGGTTTGGGGGGTACATGTGCAGAGCATGCAAGATAGTTGCATAGGTACACACGTGGCAGTGTGTTTTGTTGCCTTCTGCCCCTTCACCCACATTTGGCATTTCTCCCCATGCCATCCCTCCCCCACTCCCCCCCGCGCTGTCCCTCCCCTATTTCCCCCAATAGACCTCAGTGTGTGGTGCTCCCTTCCCTGTGTCCATGTGTTCTCATTGTTCATCACCCGCCTATGAGTGAGAATATACAATGTTTCCTTTTCTGTTCTTGTGTCAATTTGCTGAGAATGATGTTCTCCAGATTCATCCATGTCCCTACAAAGGACACGAACTCATCATTTTTGATTGCTGCATAATATTCCATGGTGTATATGTGCCACATTTTCCCAGTCCAGTCTATCATCGATGGGCATTTGGGTTGGTTCCAGGTCTTTGCTATTGTAAACAGTG
>CM052656.1:2891333-2917163 GCA_028533165.1 Leontopithecus rosalia
GGAAAATGTGGCACATATACACCATGGAATATTATGCAGCAATCAAAAATGATGAGTTCGTGTCCTTTGTAGGGACATGGATGAATCTGGAGAACATCATTCTCAGCAAATTGACACAAGAACAGAAAAGGAAACACCGTATATACTCACTTATAGGTGGGTGATGAACAATGAGAACACATGGACACAGGGAAGGGAGCACCACACACTGAGGTCTATTGGGGGAAATAGGGGAGAGACAGCGGCTGGGGGAGCGGGGGAGGGATGGCATGGGGAGAAATGCCAAATATGTCTGAGGGGGCAGAAGGCAGCAAAACACACTGCCACATGTGTACCTATGCAACTATCTTGCATGTCTGCACATGTACCCCAAAACCTAAAATGCAATAAAAATTAAAAAAAAAAGATAACATACAAATTCAATTCACTTCCAATCAAATTAACATCAGATTTTTTTTCTGGAGACAGACACGTACTTTAAAAATTCATTGAGAAGGCCAGGCACAGTAGTGGCTCACGCCTGTAATCCCAGAACTTTGGGAGACCAAGGAGGGCGGATCACAAGGTCAGGAGATTGAGACCATCCTGGCCAACATGGTGAAACCCTGTCTCTACTAAAAATGCAAAATTAGCCAGGAGTGGTGGTGGGTGTCTGTAATCCCAGCTACTCAAGAGGCTGAGGCAAGAGAATTGCTTGAACCAGGGAGGCAGACATTGCAATGAATTGAGATTGCGCCACTGCACTCTAGCCTGGGGACAGAGTGAGACCCTGGCAAAAAGATGAACAAAAACTCTTGTTCTTTATAAAGTATCCAGTCTCGGGTATGTCTTTATCTTCAGCGTGAGGACGGAGTAATACACTGTTGTTATGTACTATTGTGCTGTTGTTATGTACATAATGTACTATTGTTACAGGGTGAACTTAGAATTAACTAGAATGAAAAGCTTTGTTCCTCGGTGGCTCTGGCCACCTCTCAGGTGCTCAGAGTCCATGCAGACCTCACAGCCGCTGTAGTGGATGAGCAGACTTGGAACACATCCATGATGGGACAAATCCCACTGGGTGACAGTGCCCCAGAAGAAACGGGGCAAAGGATTCCACGTTTCTATTTAGAGGAGGGTTGATGCTCTAATGAAGCATTCAGAACCTTTAAGTGACTTTCCTAGGTATACACATGCTAAGATTCAAAAGTCTCCATTAACGAATAGTCCTCATCAAGCAGAGGTCTCTGTGATGCCTGCACATGTGCAGAAGTGGAAGCGCTTTCTCATGGAAGACTTTGCAGATAAGAGGTACTTACACTCCCTGGAATAGGCAATGGGGAAGCTCTGTAACGTAACGATACGAAGTAATGTTCTGTTCAAATATGAGTATTTACTATTTACTATTTATAGGTACCTCTTGTTTTCACACTCCATATGCAAAGAAATGCTTTTATTTATTTTACAGGAGTTAGAGCAATATGGGAGCGTCTCATAATGCTGGTGACAAATTAGCCTCTCAAATTGCTGAAACTGGTAATTCATAATTTAAACAAGTGATTCACCACCAGGTTGTCAGCTCCCACAGGATAAAAATTTCTCTTACATGGTGTGATTTGCTGCTAGAACGGAAATGATTCAAAAATATAGAAAGCTTTTACACATTTTTTTAATGAAGTTTCACTCTTGTTGCCCAGGCTAGAGTGCAATGGTGCAATCTCGTCTCACTACAATCTCTGCCGTCCAGGTTCAAGTGATTCTCCTGCCTCAGCCTCCTGAGTAGCTGGGATTACAGGTATGCACCACCACGCCCAGCTAATTTTTTGTATTTTTAGTGGAAACGGGGCTTCTCCATGTTGATCAGGCTGGTCTTGAACTCTTGACCTCAGGTGAGTCACCTGACTCTGCTTCCCAAAGTGCTGAGATTACAGGCATGAGCCATCATGCCAGCCAGCTTTTACACATTCTTTGAATGTTTTTTCTGGAAGTATGCAGGAAAATATTCACATTGTCATGCCTCAGTGGCTCGTCCTCCTCTAGGCGCCTGTGTGTGTATATGTGTGTGCGTGTGCGCATGTGTGCAAGGGAGTGTAGTGTTGTCTGAAGGTCAGACACACAGATTTTTACCTTAGCTTTATGCCTTACTCTTTCTTTTTGCCCAGGAGAGACATAAGTAGGCTGGAATACAGACAGACCCATATAATAATCACTTCAAATAAAAGAAAATATCTCTTGCCAGGAATGGTGGCTCACGCCTGTAATCCCAGCACTTTGGGAGGCTGAGGCAGGTGGATCACCTGAAGTTAGGAGTTTGAGACCAGCCTGGCCAACATGGTGAAAAACCGTGTCTACTAAAACGATAAAAATTAGCTAGGCATGGTGGTGGGCACCTGTAATCCCTGGTACTCGGGAGGTTGAGGCAGGAGAATCACTTGAACACAGAAGGCGGAGGTTGCAGTGAGCCAAGATCGCACTGCTGCAGACCAGCCTGGGCAACAACAGTGAGATTCTGTCTCAAAAAAAAGAGAGAGAGAGAGAGAGAGAGAGAGAGTTTCTCTCTTTGCATGTGTCCCAGTCTCTCTCCTTAAAAAGTACTGCAGCAGATTTACCTAAGTGTGGCACATAAATAGGCCTGGAATCTATGAAACTCTGCCAAAGTATGGTCCACACACACACACACAGATGCACACATGCACACGTATTTGTGCACACGTGTACACATGAATATATTTACAAACACAGATAGATATATACATATGTTTATTTAGACAGAGAGTTCATAAATGTCTGAAGCCACCATATTCTCGGATAGGTTCATGACCCAGAAATGTGAGGACTCATGGACTTACAGTATACTTTATTTTTTTCCTGAACAGCTCTCAATGCTATATAAAAATTGCCTTGTATAAAAATTTAAACCACCAAAGAATAACCTCCAGGAAAATTTTTTGAAAAAAATAGAAAAAAAGCACTCCCAAATTTCGCTAAGGGATGAGAAGTGAGACATCAGTATTGGAATGGCATTTTATATTCTGAGATGATGAAAAAGCTACAATTCACTTCCCAGTAATCTATAAATGCAGAAATGCCAACAGTTCAGTGTTCTTACTAGAATTTTGAAAAATTCTAGCAGCGTGTTCAGAAAAATAACAAAATAATTCTAAAATTCCTCTAGAAAAACAGATGCTTAAAAAGCCAAAATAATTCATAGAATAGAAGTAATGAAGAAAAAGCACATTCTACAAATAAATGATAAAACTACATGCTTAAAACAACACGTCATTGATACAGGGATAGAAAAACTCCTGTTTGGTGGATGTGGGTTCAAGGCTAATACGTATCGGGTGCTCTCCTAGGTCCTAACGTTAAGCCAGAGAGAAGAGGTCACTTAGATTCTAATACAGGGAGGTGGAGGCAGAGAGAAGAGATCACTTAGATTCTAATACAGGGAAGACACAGGGTAAGAAGGAGGCCAGGTGAACTTAGGCTACTGGAGAAAGCTCTGCACTCTCTTCCATTATGGAAATCACTGTCCATCTCTGGCCATTTACATTAAGATTAGCTAAATTTTAACTTAAAGATTAAGAAAAATGGGGGCCAGGCACAGTGGCTAACACCTGTAATCACAGCCCTTTGGGAGGCTGAAGTGGGAGGATCACGATGTCAAGAGATCGAGACCACCCTGGCCAACATGGTGAATCCCCATCTCTACTAAAAATATAAAAATTAGCTGGGCCTGGTGTGCACGCCTACAGTCCCAGCTACTCAGGAGGCTGAGGCTGGAGAATCGCTTGAACCTGGAAGGCGGAGGTTGCAGTAAGCCGAGATTGTGCCACTGCACTCCCGCCTGGCAGCAGAGCAAGACTCCTTTTCAAAAAGAAAAGAAAAGAAAAGAAAAATGGGTCACTGGCATAGATTTTTAAAATCTGGAAACAGATTCATATATTTTAATATCTATTCATGGTGATATTTAAGGTAACTCCACTAAGGTTATTTAGAAATTTTTGTACTTAGTTCTGAGAAGATAAGTAACCAAAGTTAAAGCTCCACCTGGTGACTTTCCCTCCAGGCTTTCCAGAGACTGAGAGGACAGGGCCACTTCCCATCTCTAAGGGTCCCAGAATTCTTGCAGAGAAGAAGTGACAACCAGGGTCGTAAGTCTTGTGTTGTGTGTTAAAGGTTTACACGTAACAGGTTACCGTTCTGATCCTCTGGACTCATTGTCTTAATGAGATACGGAGTTGGGCTGCAGTCTTTGTGTTTTCCTGAGAATTAGCCTGCGGTTGTAATTATAACGTAAATGCTGCTGAAGTGCCGTGAAGCAAACTAATTTAATAATTTTAGCTTCATTCTCCAAGTCTTAATCAAAGCTTTAAAAAATTTCTTTTCATTTTTGACTTTGAAATATTGGAACCTGGTTCAAAATTCATTCCGAGTAGCCTTTTCCTGTAGCTGCTATTCTTTGATCAAATACCTTCTGCTTTATCTAATAGAGACCGTGGCTAAGGGAAAATAAATCTGTCATTAATATGCAGACTGGATTGGAAGCAGACAGATATGAGACAGGGAGAACAATTAAGGGCTGGAAACAAAACTCTTAAGTTTTGTGCATAACAAGGGATACTTCTGCCGGGAGTACGGGCTGGCAGAGAGCAGAGTACTTGCATGGCTCAGCGTGGGTGGGGGCACAGTGCTGCCATCTACACTGGAGTCTGATCACACAGCGCACCGTCCATGAGGCATATGATGTAGCCCATTCTCCATTATGTCTTTAGTGAAAGACCATGTGCTTGCCCAGTGTGTGGTGCATATGTGTGTACACGTGTGTTCATGTCTACATTGCATATACATACGTGCACACGTGTATGCTTGTGTGTGTTTGTCTATATATGGATATATTTTTGGTAAAAAATATATCCTGGGCCCGGCCCGGTGCCTCACATCTGTAATCCTAGCACTTTGGGAGGCAGAGGCGGGTGGATCAACTGAGGTCATGAGTTTGAGACCAGCCTGACCAACAAGGTAAAACCCTATCTCTACTAAAAATACAAAAGTCAGCCAGGCTTGGTGGCAGGCACCTGTAGTCCCAGCTACTCGGGAGGCTGAGGCAGGAGAATTGCTTGAAACCAGGAGACGGAGGTTGCTGAGACTGTGCCACCACACTCCAGCCTGGGCGATGGAGCGAGACTCCATCTCAATTTAAAAAAAATAACGTTGTGAAGACTGCTTACAAAACTTTCTTTGTGTCTAATTCGCTTTGTTAACATATACAGACATGTACCGTTTTCGAAAAGTGTATGTCGCAAAGCTAAAGCTGATTTACTCTAAAATACAAATATCTGACTTAAGTCTTAACAGGTACAATATTTTATTTTAATCTAATCATCATGAAATGCATGTATGTTTATGAGGAAAGAATACTTCATTTTAATATTTTATAAGGTTTCTGAGTGAATTAATGAATTGAGTTTTATGGATGTTTGAGGGATTTAATTGATTTGTCTAACATGCTGTTATCTAAAATGTGAGTGAGAATCTGATGAGATTTTCCCTTCAGACAAAAGAAAGCTTACTAAAGAAAAAGACGTGGTATCTTCCATGAACTCTTTCCCCCTAATTTTTTTAAGATTCAAGGGAAGTCACCTAAATATTGTAGTGATGGACTATGGGAGGCCTTGCAGTGGAATCAGGAATCATCTCCCTAATGAAATCCTCCATCTTTTCTTATAAGGCACCATAAGAAAGAAATCTGGAGGTCTTTGAAGGAGACATCCTGACTACTCCGTTCACCCAAGCCCGCAGAAAATCCTGCTGGTTCTGCTCCCAAAAAGACACCCCAAGCCTACCATTCCTCTTCACCTCCCCACAGCACCCCTGGTCCAAGCTGCAACACCTGCCCTGGGGCCACTCAGTACCTCCTGACCCCTCTCCCTGCCTCTGTCCCAGGCCCACAGCCTGCTCTCCCCACAGCAGCCAGGAGAGCTCATATTTATGTCTTCTTTCAGTCTAATTGTTGTGGGCTGAATGTTCATGTCTCCCCAAGATTTACATGATGTTGATGCCCTAACTCCAGTGTGGGGTTTGAGGAGATGGGGGCCTTTGGGGGTGATTAGATTTGGGTAAGGTCGTGAGGGTGGAGCCCCATGATGAGATTAGTACCCTTATAAAGAGAGACACCAGAAAGCTTCCTGTCTATCTCCGCCGTGTGAGCAATGAGAAGGCACCTGTCCACAGGCCAGTCAGAGAGCCCTCGCCAGAAGCCCAATCAGTGGCCCTTGATCTCGGGCTTCCAGCCTTCAGAGGCATAAGGAACACATTTCTGTGGCTTAGGCCACTGAGTCTCTAGTATTTTGCTATAGCAGCCTGGGCTGATGAGAACGCAAATACATTTAGATGTTCAAAAATTGAAATGCTATTGAAAGATGTACATGGAGGAGTCCTGTCCTCATTTAATTCACATCCACCCTGGGGTCTCACTGTCAGTCTCTCTTACAGCCTATGCTTACTCGGCATCCATCTTCATGTTAAAAAAAAAATGATCTTTTCATCATGCAAGTTAGGCAGCTTCCTGATAGGGTTTGATCTGTCTTTGCAAGCTCATGTTGAAATGCAGTCCCCGGTGTTGGAGGTGGGGCCTGGTGGGGCGTGACTAGGATCGTGGGGGTGGATCCCTCATGAATGGCTTACAGCATCCCCTGGGTGATGAGTGAGTTCTCGCTCAGGTAGCTCAAGGAGATCTGGTTGTTTAAAAGAGGATGGCATCTCCCCTTCACCCTCCTGCCCCCACCGTCTCTCCCTTGTTCCCACTCTCACTGTGCAATGCCCTCTTCTGCTGCTGCCATGACTGGAAGCTTCCCGAGGCCTCCCCAGAAGCAGATCCTGGTGCTATGCTACCTGTATAGGCTGCAGAAACGAACTGATTGAACCTCTTCTTTTCTTTATAAATTACCCAGTCTTGGTGGGGTGCAGTGGCTCACGCCTGTAATCCCAGCACTTTGGGAGGCTGAGGCAGGAGGAACACTTGAGGTCAGGAGTTTGAGACCAGCCTGGCCAGCATGGTGAAACCATGTCTCTACCAAAAATATAGAAATTAGCTTGGCATAGTGGCATGTGCCTGTAGTCCCAGCTACTGAAGAGTCTGAGGCAGGAGAATTGCTTGAACCCGAGAGGCATAGGTTGCAATGAGCCGAGATCGCACCACTGCACTCCAGCCTGGGCAACAGAGTGAGACTCTGTCTCATATAAATAAATAAACAAACAAACAAACCCCCCCACCCACCCAGTTTCAGGTTTTTATGATAATGCAAAATGGCCCATTATACTTCCATGCTAACTTTTTTAAAAAAAGAAAGAAAAGCTTCCAACTGCATCCTCATCTTATGTTACTCAAGGAAAAGCTTAAGCCCTTCTCGAGGCTGTACAGCTGCTGGCTCATTTTCTCTCTGACCCCATCACCTACCAATCCCTTATTTTCTCCCTTCTCTCCATGCACATGGGCATCTTTGCTGGCCCCCAGCACACAAGGCACACGCAACCTCAGGGCCCTGGCTCCCACCACTCCTCCTTCCTGGAACAAGCTCTTCTTTGGTATCCCTTGGCTACCCCTCACCCCTCAGTGGGGACAGTTGCTAAAATGTCCCCCCTGCAGAGTCTCCCCTGCCTTCCTTCCTAACAAGCACCCTTATTATTCTCTTTTCTCTTCATATATGTACCACTATCATTTACCAGTTTTTAACATTGATTTTCTAACTCCATGCCGGTTAACAGAATGTCAGTAGCAGGGGCTTGTCTCTCTCGTTTTCCCTGCATTCTTGCCTGGCACAAAGTGGAGGTTCCATGAATGTTAACTGCATGAATATTGGCAGATTGCTCCGGAAGCGCCCTTGCTTTTGTCTGCTTTGCTTTTCCCGTTTCAAGTTCGTTGCACTTTGCACAACAGATGTGTTCCTCAAAAGTTGTGTGTGAGCTGAATTTTCCCAGGTTAAAATCTGTTTTAAATGAATTAATGCAGTTTCCTCCTCACTCCGCGTGAATGCTTTTCAGTCATCCCTAACATCTGTGTTGTGAATTTTGTCCTTGTTGGACTGTCTTCTTTCAGCGAGTTATGTGTGTATTCTAAAGTCTGTGTCTAAAAAGAGAGACATGCCTGGGAATATTTTCGAAAGCCAGTTGCTGTTTCCCAGCATATTCAAGATAAACATTCTAACCTCCCCGGGCTGGAGCAGTCACCTTTGCTGACAAGTCTTTGATACCAATGGAGAGGAATTACTCAACTCATGGGACCTCTTCCCTCTGGGTACCAAGTTGGTTTGGAAGGAAAGTTCCAGATGCAAAATATTGTTTGGTTATACTAATTCCTCCGATGGTTTGTATGTAGGACTGAGTTTGAATTTACAAAGTGCCTGCCACAATCCTGGAAAACATTTCTATCAGTGGAGTCTCCTTCAGTGGCCTGTGACTGAAAACACAGCCCAAACAAGCAAAACGAAGCAGAAGCTACTGCTTTACGTAAGTGGAAGTTCTGGAACAAGCTGACTGTGGGCGCTGTGAGAAATACCCCCCGGACTCCGTCCTCAGTCTCACAGGAGCTCCTCCATTGCTGCAGATGGCGGCTGTCCCACCAGACCCCTCACCCATCCTCTTGACATCACAGTCAGTGAGAAAGAAAGAATTCAGTTTTAAAAATGACTTAGGAGGCTGAGATGGGAGGAAGGCTTGAGCTCAGGAGGTTGAGGCTGCCGTGAGCTGGGATCGCGCCACCGGACTGCAGCCTGGGTGACAGAGCAAGACCCTGTCTCAAGAAAAGAAAAAGAAAGAGAAATGGTGCCTGCGCTTGTACCAAAGGGTTGCGGCATGTTGGTGGGTTGAGATTTAGCATTTCCAGCCAAGCGCTGAAGTCAGGAAGTCTCACAGACCCGTGGACAGTGCAGTGACCCATCCCTCACTGGACACCTTTTCAGAGGGATTTTGAAGGCTGGTTGCAGCCGATCTTCCTACTGGGACGGATGATCACAGCCAATCTTCCTCCTTTCCTGGTGAAAATGCCACGGGGCTGGGTGCGGTGGCGCGGTGGCTCAAGCCTGTAATCCCAGCACTTTGGGAGGCCTTGGCGGGTGGATCATGAGGTCCAGAGATCGAGACCATCCTGGTCAACATGGTGAAACCCCGTCTCTACTCAAAATACAAAAAATTAGCTCGGCACGGTGGCGCGTGCCTGTAATCCCAGCTACTCGGGAGGCTGAGGCAGGAGAATTGCCTGAACCCAGGAGGCAGAGGTTGCGGTAAACCGAGATCGCGCCATTGCACTCCAGCCTGGGTAACAAGAGCGAAACTCCGTCTCAAAAAAACAAAAAAAGAAAGAAAGAAAAAGAAAATGCCATGGAGCCAAGGCTGTACAGGATCAAACAAATGTTGGTTTCTAGACAACACCTGGATTTGATTTTCGAGCCGACCTCAGGGACGTGCTTCTGGGAAAGCTGCTGAAGTTCATAATCAAGACTCTCTGAAGAGTACCCCGTCTTTCTCTCTCTGCCATTCTCCAGCCATGCAGCGACATCAAGTTCCGAAAGCAGATGCTGGATGTGCGCATGGAAACCTGAGCGCTCCACAGCACATTCCCCCTGCAGCCTAAAGGAGTGGCCTCTTGCCTCTGGAGACTCCGCGTGGTGGACATGGAAGCAAATGCAGGCCTCGCGTTCCGTCTTCACTGAGAACGTGCTACCTCCCTCATGGCCCCGGGTGTCACTGAAACGCAGGCACTCATTGTCACAGACCCAGGGGACGCGTGGAGAGGAGACGAGGCACGTCATTCCTCAGGCTGACCTGCCTGGATCAATTCAGATCTTTACACGTCATCGAACACCTCCACAGTACGGGGCCCTGTGCTAGATGCTGAGAGTGAGGAGTCAGGAGAACAGAGGTGGGCATTGAGGGGTGGAGAGCACGGCATGCAGACTGGAGCCAGAGGGCCGGGCTGCAATCTGAGCATATTGTCTGTGTGACCTTGGAAGAGTGGCTTAACCTCTCTGTGCTTTCACCTCCTCATTTGTAAGGTGCAGACTAGCCAAATCCCTCACATGGTTAGGGTGAGGATTAAATGAGTTGATCTACGTATTTTTTAAGACAGGGTCTCACTCTGTTGCCCAGGCTAGAGTGCAGTGGCGTGATCTCGGCTCACTGCAACTTCTACCTCCCAGGCTCTAGCCATCCTCCCATCTCAGCCTCCCCAAGTAGCTGGGACTTCAGACCCATGCCACCATGCTTGGCTCATTTTGTAAAACCTTTTGTAGGGACGAAGTCTCACAATACTGTCCAGGCTGGTCTCGAACTCCTGGCCTCAAGCAATCTTTCTGCCTCAGCCTCCCCAAGGGCTGGGATTACACAAAGAGCCACCATGTCCTGTCCTTGTAAACCACATTACCCCAAGGCTGACATATGGGGTGGTCCTGTAACTGTTGCCTTTATGTAAACACCTGGCCTGGGGGTTTCTGCAGAATCCCAAGCCTTTCACTGTATCCTCCCGAATAGATTGTAGTGGTCAAGCATGGCAGTTTCAGAATGACATGCTTTAATAATTGTACAGCCAAAAGTCATGCAGCTTTGTCACGGCCAGGCTCAGTGTAAAAAAGGAAAACGGACAGCGAGATTCAGGGCACACTTCAGTGGTGGAATGAAAGAGGAGAGTCTCACAGCCCCTCACTCCAGAGCCACAAATGGACACACTCTTACTCGTGTGTGCTAAACTTTTTCACCGTTGCAAAACCACCCCTGAATACGTTTTGCTGTATTTTTCTTCATGGAATGCTTTCTAAGTGACCAACGTGATATGACTCACGTTTTTCCCACCAAGATATTGGTTGCTTTCACACTCAAATGGAACAACTTATAGTTGATTTGAAAAACATTATATATTTAGCCTGGCACAAAGATGATAGATTTTCCGCGATTATTTTTCTTTGAGAAAGTACACATTTAACAGCTCTCTTTCCATCATACTTACTTGAAGATGGTGGTGTTGAGTCCACTGGCTGCTGAGGTTGGTTAACTGGGTTTTTGAGGGGCGGAACCAGGAGTTTCTGTCGTGAAAACAGTCTAGGTGGCTGTCTATATGAAGAGGATCGAGGACCACGTGTGGCAGGGAGGTCCGAGGAAGAGAAGACGGTCGTGGGTTCTCAGTTTCTGTTTCCGGCTGGGCCAGTACACCCCTTTCCTTGTCCATCTTTTCCACTTATCACCAGAGACAGAAATGAAAACCATGGCTTTAGGCTGCTAAAAGCCTAAAACAAAACAAAACAAAACAGAACAACACCACCATCAGGCAGTCAACAGCCTGGCACTGTAGACCCACTGGCAATCTGCAGGTTTGCCAGCCTAGCAGATGCCCCCAGGTCTTAAATTCAGAGGACACACTCTTGACTAATGTGTCTGCGACTGGATAGTATTTTTGGAGTTTTGACCTTAGGTGTTTGTTCCCACCCTACTCCCTACTTGGCCTTTTCCCCATTTTGCATTTGGGGCCTCACTTATCATTCCTGGGACACAAGGTAAGCTGTCAGGGGCTCTCCTCTTTCCTGGAACCTATTCTAGATGAAACCATATTTCTCTGTCTAGAATGTATTGTTGTATGCAATTTGAGAAAATTGTAATTTTTCTTTTTACATAATGATCTATCATCATAATCACACTTTACCAAATATTTATGCAATAATCTGTGTTCCTACTAATTTTAACATCATCTTCTATAATACAAATGTTAATTATATGAAAATTGTAGGGCCAGGCATGGTGGCTCACACCTGTAATTCAACACTTTGGCAGGCTGAGGCAGGCGGATCACAAGGTCAAGAGATCAGAACCATCCTGGCCAACATGGTGAAACCCTATCTCTACTAAAAATACAAAAGTTAGCTGGGTTTGGTGGTGTGCACCTAATCCTAGCTACTTCGGAGGCTGAGGCAGGAGAATCACTTGAATTTGGGAGGCAGAGGTTGCAGTGAGCTGAGATCATGCCACTGCACTCCAGCCTGGCAACAGAGTGAAACTCCGTCTCAAAAAAAAAAGTATATATGTACACACACACATATAACTCTTTCCAAATTGTCTTCCCTGTTCACCATGTATATTTGTATATTGGTTCCTATGTGCCACACAGTTTTACCTATTATGGCACATATATTATGCAATATGTATTAATTCCTCTCTCTTTGCTTTCTATTTTCAAAATTGGTATAATTCCTAGTAGAACTGCAGATCCTATTCATGCATATAATTGTTATAACCACTTTTCTCAAATTCCTGGTAAAATCTTACTGGAATTTTTTTGAGATGTCCTTATTCTTTGCTATGCAAGTAGAAAGGTGCTGTGGTGTGAGTGCTTTACCCAAAGCTCACGTCTTGGAAACTTAATCCCCAGTGCACCAGGGTAGAAAGGTGGGACCTTTGAGAGTTGAGAAGCTCATGAGGGCTCTGCCGTCACAAATGGATTAATGCAGTTATTTCAGGAGTGAGTTAGCTGTTGCAGGAGGGGTTGTTTATCATGGGAATGGCTTTGTATTACAGCAGTGTGTTGGTTATGGTGAGAGTGGGTAAGCTATTGAGAAAGTGGCTGGTTATCACTGGAGTGGGTTGGAGTGGGTTGGTTATCACTGGAGTGGGTTAGCTATTGCAGGGGTGAGTTGGTTATCACTGGAATGGGTTAGCTATTGGAGGAGTGAGTTGGTTGTCCAATGAGTAGCTATTGGAGGATGTGGGTTAGCTACTGCAGAAGTGAGTTGGTTATCACTTGAGAGGGTTAGCTCTTAAAGGAGTGGGTTGGTTATCACTGGAGTGGGTTAGCTATTACAGGAGTGGGTTGGTTATCACTGGAGTGGGTTAGCTGTTGCAGCAGGAGTGAGTTGGTTGTCACGGATGTGGAGTAGCTACTGTAGAAGTGAGTTGGTTATCACTGGAGGGGGTTAGCTATTACAGGAGTGGGCTGGTTATTACTGGAGAGGGTTAGCTGTTACAGGAGTGGGCTGGTTATCACTGGAGAGGGTTAGCTATTACAGGAGTGTGTTGGTTATCACTGGAGTGGGTAAGCTACTGCAGAAGTGAGTTGGTTATCACTGGAGAGGGTTAGCTATTACAGGAGTGATCTGGTTATCACTGGAGGGGGTTAGCTATTACCGGAGTGATCTGGTTATCACTGGAGAGGGTTAGCTATTACAGGAGTGGGCTGGTTATCACTGGAGAGGGTTAGCTATTACAGGAGTGTGTTGGTTATCACTGGAGTGGGTTAGCTATTACAGGAGTGTGTTGATTATCACTGGAGTGGGTAAGCTACTGTAGAAGTGAGTTGGTTATCACTGGAGAGTGTTAGCTATTACAGGAGTATGTTGGTTATCACTGGAGTAGATTAGCTATTACAGGAGTGAGTTGGTTATCACTGGAGTGGGTTAGCTATTACAGCAGTGGGTTGGTTATCACTGGAGTGGGTTAGCTATTACAGGAGTGGGCTGGTTATTACTGGAGTGGGTTAGCCATTGCAGCAGGAGTGAGTTGGTTGTCATGGATGTGGAGTAGCTACTGTAGAAGTGAGTTGGTTATCACTGGAGTGGGTTAGCTATTACAGGAGTGGGTTGGTTATCACTGGAGGGGGTTAGCTATTACAGGAGTGGGTTGGTTATCACTGGAGTGGGTTAGCTATTGCAGCAGGAGTGAGTTGGTTGTCATGGAAGTGGAGTAGCTACTGCAGAAGTGAGTTGGTTATCACTAAAGAGGGTTAGCTGTTACAGAAGTGTGTTGGTTATCACTGGAGTGGGTAAGCTACTGCAGAAGTGAGTTGGTTATCACTGGAGAGGGTTAGCTGTTACAGGAGTTGGCTGGTTATCACTGGAGAGGGTTAGCTATTACAGGAGTGAGCTGGTTATCACTGGAGAGGGTTAGCTGTTACAGGAGTGGGCTGGTTATCACTGGAGAGGGTTATCTATTACAGGAGTAGGTTGGTTATCACTGGAGTGGGTTAGCTATTCCAGCAGGAGTGAGTTGGTTGTCATGGATGTGGGTTAGCTACTGCAGAAGTGAGTTGGTTATCACCGAGTGGGTTAGCTATTACAGGAGTGGGTTGGTTATCACTGGAGTGGGTTAGCAATTGCAGCAGTGAGTTGGTTATCACTGGAGTAGGTTAGGTATTCCAGCAGGAGTGAGTTGGTTGTCATGGATGTGGAGTAGCTACTGAAGAAGTGAGTTGGTTCACTGGAGAGGCTTAGCTATTACAGGAGTGGGTTAGCTATTGCAGGAGTGAGTTGGTTGTCATGGATGTGGGTTAGCTATTCCAGGAGTGGATTGGTTATCATTGTGGAGGGTTAGCTACTGCAGAAGTGGGTTGGCTATCACTGGAGTGGGCTCCTAATACAAGGATGAGGTCAGTCCCTATGCCCTTGTCCCATGTGTGTGCTCCTTTGCCCTTCCACATTCTGCCATGGGATGGTGCAGTAAGAAGGTCCTTGCCAGACTTGACCATGACCTTGGCCATGTGGCTTCATGGCCACTCTAAGACCCTCAGTCTTTGATATCCCAACCTCTGGAGCCCTGAGCCAAATAAATGTCTGTTTATTACCAATTACTGGACTCAGGTATTCTTTCATAGCAGCACAAAACAAACCAAGACAATTGGTGGATGGATGGATGGGTGGATAAATATATAAATAGATATGCATATTTTAAGAAGTGTTCCCTTTATTGAGAGAGGTTGAGAGAGGAAGAAACTCTCAGATTAAGTTTTTCATAATGAAAACTTCCCCATGGAATGAATTGCTAGGTGGCTGGGATATAATAGAAGATCTTTATTAGGGCATCTAATCTTCCCCAGCTATAGTATTACCACAATTACAATTTATATGTCATGCATCTTTCCCTATGGTGAAAATGTGGTCCTCACGCCAATCCTCTGCTCTTTTGCCATTCCACATTTTTCGAGCCAACTCAGATACCTTTCCATCATCCCTTATGAGAGAATGAACAAGTTTCCTGGTACTGCTCAAGGAGACATAAAGGCATATTTGCTGATTGTCTTCTTGGAAAGATTGGGCTTCCCACATATAAGAAGTGAGCCCCACAAAAGAGCTCTCCCTTGCTCTGCTTCCTAAAGACACAGTCAAGTGAGGAAGTGATGTCTGGAGCTTAGGGAGCCATCTTGAAACCATGAATGACAAGCTTCAGGAGGAAAAAAATCAGGCACTAAAGATAGCAGTTCAGAAGAGGGAAAGATGATGGTATCACTGAGCTGAGACCATTTATCTCCAGGCTTCTTTTAAAGAAAACATTTCCCTGTGATTTAAGCCACCATCTGTTGTACTTTCTCTTACTTGCAGCCAAAAGTGTCAGAGGTAGACAGGGTTTATGTCTGTTTGCCCAGAAACATGTCTCCTGTACTCCGTACAGTGCTTATCAAACAGTAGGCATGCAATTAATGTTTGTGGCATAAAAGCAACATGGGGTGCTGGGTCTGGCTGAGAGAACTGGCACACATAGCTTTCAGATCCCACATGCACATGTTTTTCTAGGATTTCCCCATGTAGAAAGTCTTTGGCCTAAAACAAAAGTCCCTGGTTGCAGAGGCCATTAGCTCTGCCTCTGCCTGTTAATTTTTTGGTATCTTGAATGCCTTCTGGCTCCACAGTCTGAGATGAACCGAAGCAGAGCTCAGTCCAGCCAATGCAGGTGTGAATTCTCCAAACTGGATGCTACTCCGGAACTTGACTTTCAGTTCTATTCTAGGAAAATTTTGGAAAGAAAGGTTTGACTCATAAAGGAGAGTGAAATTATTTGTGAAAATCATTCAACCTCCATCATAATCACTGATTATGTCAGACACATTTCTGGGCATTGGGGAAGAAACAGGAAAATGTCATTCTTATAGTTTTCCCGAATTCTTAGCTCCCAGTTTCCTTTCTCTGCTCGTCCGTCTGAAGATGGGTTTAATGCAGTCGGTTAGCCCCAAATGAGAAAATGAAATTTCTGATGGATACCACTGTGATAGCTTTCCGGAGCTACATTTCATTTAGTTTTATGGTGTTCATTGGAAAGCTTAAATGTGTAACATAATTTAGATTGGGCATGTTTTAAAGACCCTTGTTCATCAAGACCATAATTAAATCTGATTTCTGACCCTAAGTGACAAACACACACTTGGTGAGTGACGGGCATGGCAAACTCAGCCTCCCAGAGAAGCAGTATTCTCTTCAGAAAGCTCACAGGGCAAAGAAGAAATTATAAAAGACCATTTAAACATAGAAAATCTAATCGATTAGATTTTCTGTGTTGAGAGGTTCTGAGAGAGGTAAGCTGTTGAAAGTAGAAAATGGGCTCTATACACCCCTTTGAACCAAAAAACCTGAAGAATATTGTCAATATGCCTACGAGATTAAGAATGGGTTATTTTTCTGCTCGGGACTTGGGAGATTATATGAGATTTACATAGATTAGCCCACAAAAAGTAAGTATGTTTATGTGAGATATCCCTAGTGAAAACAAATGTGAAGTCACAATCTCAGGTGTGCAAGCGATGCAACTGCCTTTATACTTCTTGGATACATCGCCAAGTTACAAAAACCCAAAGACACAGCAATAACATGTAGGCAATATAGACATATATTGACCCCATAAACATTAACAAGAATATTGCTTTTTTGTATTTTCTTTTGGCTTTTTTTTTTGAGACGGAGTTTCGCTCTTGTTATGCAGACTGGAGTGCAATGGCGCGATCTCGGCTCACCGCAACCTCCGCTTTCTGGGTTCAAGCAATTCTCCTGCCTCAGCCTCCTGAGTAGCTGGGACTACAGCTGCCCACCACCATGCCCAGCTAATTTTTGCATTTTTAGTAGAGACTGGGTTTCACCTCATTTAACAGGATGGTCTCAATCTGTTGACCTCGTGATCCACCTGCCTCGGCCTCCCAAAGTGCTGGGATTATAGGCATGAGCCACCGCGCCCGGCTGGGATATTTTTAAGAAATAAAAATTTCGGGGGTATAAAGTCATCATTAAACATCCATACCTTTATGTAGAGTGTTGAGTGTAGGTGCTTCAAGAAAAAATCATTAGCAATGAGTGAGGACAATCACAGCTTTACTGCTGTCTCTTAGAGAAACCCAAGGTGCCAAAACCACCACCAAAGGAAAGCATGTCTGTTCTCCATGGACTTCCAAAGTCCCAGATCCTTCCATCCTGCTGCTCTCCCCAGTCTCTTAGTGACCTTACCCACATGGACAAAGTGGCCCAGCAGCATCAAGCCCTCCTTCCAGCCAGTAGGAAAGGAAGAGAGGAAGTAGCACATGGCCGATTTCTCTTGTGGATGTGACGGTGAAATCGCACAAATGGTCCGTTCTCATCTTCCACTGGCTTGCTCTTGGTCACGTGTCCACCCCTAACCATCTGACTGTAGTGCACTTGCTCAGTCTACAACCCAGGGTTCTAGTGGTAAAAGAGGATGGGAATTAAATGTGGGTGGTAATCAGAGTCTCTGCCACAATCCTCATCTCCAGTCCCACTCCTCTCCCCGCTGTTCCACTGGGCACTTTTGCCGGTGTGTTTAGTGTGTCTCTTTTACATAAATGTGTTTATGTTAATTTTACAGAAATAATGATAGTGAACATATCATTCCACTGTTTTTTATGGAATGTGTTTTTGAGATTTATTCATGGTGAGACCTACCCATATCTATCTATCTATATATATACAGATATATAATTGTCTATATGTATATAGTTAGCTATATTATATTATATACTATATTGTTATATATATTATACATATGATTATAATATATAATAATATAGATATAATAGATATCTAGATATAATATATAGATACTATATATTTATATCGTATATATTATGTCTATGTAAATATATAATCTAGATAATATATCTTATATACTCTATATTGTATACTTTATAATATATACTATATATGATATATTATTTTATAATACATTATATATGTATGATTTATATCATATGTAGTATATACTATATATTATGTTATAATTTAGATAAATCTATATCAGTATATTATAGATATATCTCTGTAGAAATATATCTAGATATATAGATTAGTATATGGATATATATTTTATCTATAGGTATATATTTATGTACATCTCTGTAGATGTAGATATACAGATATATCTGTGTAGATACACATACACAGACATAATAGTATTTCATCTTATAAAGACATCTCATATCCTCTTTATATGTATTAATGTGTCTCATTTGCGTGTACAAAAAGAATGTCCATTCTTTTTTTTTTTTTTTTTTTTGAGACGGAGTTTCGCTCCTGTTACCCAGGCTGGAGTGCAGTGGCGCGATCTCGGCTCACCGCAACCTCCGCCTCCTGGGTTCAGGCAATTCTCCTGCCTCAGCCTCCCGAGTAGCTGGGACTACAGGCATGCGCCACCATGCCCAGCTAATTTTTTGTATTTACTGCACATTTGCCTGTGTGACATTTTTGTTATCCCTTTTTCAATAGTGTAAACATTGTTCAGTGAACGTCCTTGTGCAAATCTCCATGGGCACATTACAAAATACTCATGACCTGAAGTCCAGTGACTAAGCATACACCCCCCCACTTTTATGGGTAGATACATTTGTATGGGTATATACTCAGTTACTGGACTTCAGGTTATGAGTATTTTCTGTTTTACCAATACTGACAAATTCCTCTCCAAAGTGGCTTTGCCAAATCAAAAATCCATCAGTCTCATGTTAGAGCACCATTCCTCATTCTTGCTCTCTGTAATATTGTCAAACATTTCCATTTGCACCAATCTAACGGGTAAAAATTGCTGCCTCTAGTTTTCCATAATGAAATGTAATTTCTATTTGGTGTCTCCCAGACATTTGCTCAAAGAATTTTTGAGATAATTTGGGGGTACTGATATTTCTAGAGGAAGACTTATATAGAGGCGTGGTGGGTGAAGTACACGCAGCCTCTTAAGAGCTTTATCGAAGCATAATTTACATTCCATAAAATTCATACTCTTCTGGGTATGCAAGTTAAAGACTGTGCGTGTGTTTACAGAGGTGTGCAGCCATTACCACATCCCACTTTAGAATGTCTCTATCACCCCCAAAAGATTTCTGTGATCTTTCACGGCCAGTCTGTCACCTCTGTCCCCAGGCAACCACTAAACTTTCTGTGATGGATTTGCCACTTCTGGACGATTTCTGTCAATGAAATCATACAGTGTGTGGTCTTTTTATGTTATGTGTCTGAGCTGACGTGGTGTCTCATGTTATTACCTTCCTTTGCGGGCATTGTGTGTGCACAGTTCAGCACTGCCGAGCCTGGCACGCCCCCCAGCGTCTATGCTACTAGACCCTGCTTCCCACAATCCCCCACTGCGGGTATCCCTCTGTCTCCCCTTCTCTAGGATGGCGTATATTTCGGAGTACTTTATTCTACCTATCACAGGAACCTCACAATAGTTTCTAAGAACTCATGCAGGCCCCAAGAGGTCTAGCTGTTTCCTTAGTAGAGATTAGCGAGAAAGACACTTAGTGTCATTTCTGAGCCAGCTGATCTCAGTAATTGTATTGACCAACTGGGTCAAGTACTTGGACTGCAGAGAAGTATTTCCATCCTCCAGGCAGTCCTTCTCATGTCTCCTTTCATGTCCGGGGTTTGTATTCCCATCCCTTATAAAAATGTATTGAGGGGAATAGTGGACACCGGAGGATAAAATCTCTTCATGTTTCTGAGCAGAAGCTGTAATTGACAGTAACAGCTGTAACTCCTGCTCAGACCCAGGTTTTTTTTTTCTACCCATCACTGAGAATTGTATTCAGTGAGTTCGATTCATGGCACAGCATCCTCCGCCTGTTACCGAAAAATGTGCAGTGCCACAAAACCACTTTGAGAATGTTATTCCATTTTTAATTTTGCATTGTTAAGGGGGATATGGTGACAATAAAAACATGGTTGCTTTTTTAAATATTAATTTTTAAATGATGATCTTGTCAGGAAAAATATGTCTGTTTGACAGCGGGGTGGGTGTGTTTTCTGAGAAGGCTGACAGATGAGTGGCAGAGTTCTGGGGCATGTTTATGTTTCCCAGGGAAACTCTCAGCCACAGTCCTTAGATAACATTTCTTTGCTCTTTCTGTTGTACCCCTGTCACTGCAAGTTTTGATGGGCATTTCTGAGCGATGTATATTACCTGTAAGAAGAAAACAACCTCAGTTTGGCGTGAGTTGCTTGCTGAAGTGTTTAAGCCGCTGGAGTTTATCTTCATGAGGGGAAGCCACTCAAGACTTTTCAGGATGAGTTTTTGCAAAGTTTCTTAGGAGAGGTTCAAGAGAATGGTTCTTACTGAGCCAAGTTTCTGAGCAGCAGCCTAAGGTAATTACGAGAACTTGGCTCCCCTCGAAAAGAAAACAGGATGACCACAGACTGACCTGTTGCTATCTATACTGAAGAAGGTTTAGTGTGCCTTCAGCAAAGCCCTTAACACACTCTCAGCCACCACCTGAGAGTGTAGCCACTGCGATGTTAAAAAGAAACAGGACAGCATCCCCAAGAAGCCACTGCATCTAAATTTTGATCCATTAAACCAGTAGCCCCCAAAACAGATGATTGACACTTCTAAAAACATCATGGATAGTGCAAGCTTTGGCTTATTCATTCATTCACTCATTCAACAAATGTGTGTTGCAAGCCTCCACAAGCACACACCCTGGGCAAAAATGGTAAGGAAGACATGGCCCTTTCCTTCAAATCGGAAATTTGTAGGCACGGGCTGAATTTGTTGCACAGATAGAGCTTTGACTGGACCATAGAGTGTGGCTTGAGCCATTTGAAAATGTTAATTACATGCTTCATTTGAAAAATCAAGTACTTTTCCCCTAAATGTCTGAGCTTCTAGCACCTGAGAAATAAAGATCCTTCATTCTAGGATCACCTTTGCACCTGTCACAGATCGGAGGCAAGCAGAGGTTGCCCTCTCCAGGTGGGATGCCTGTCCTCCAGGTTTATCATGATCGACGTTCACAACGTCCTCGATGGTTCTCGTCTTTTATTTTCCTTGTATCTGGCCCTGTCTATTCACTTGAATTACCTGCCAGTTTTTGTGGACATTCCAGTTTGCCATATTGGGTGTAATGCAGATGTTTACAAATGGGAATATCACATCACAGTGGTCCCACAACGTCTGTGCATCAAAACCACTGGGGTGAGGGTTGCGGGGAGGGCTTTTCCATCAAGGGTGGGTCCTGGCCTGGAGACCCTGATTTCGTGTATACGGTGGGGCACCAGGACTCTGCATTTCTAACAAGGTCACCAGCAACACAGCTGCCACTGGCCTGGGGACCACACTTTGTGAACCACTGACCTGTCAGCATTTTGCGGGGAAGGGTGTTGGGGTGTTGTCAATGAGTGCATGCTGCATGTGGATGTGCAGACCCCTGAAATCAGAATCTCTTTGAGGAGGGAGGAGCAGAGGAAAGGTCTCCAGGGTATAGGTTCTGGAAATGCCTCCAGGGGACTGAGTCCCTCAGTCTTGTTGTTCGGTCAGCTGGAAGCTTTTGTTATCATTATTACTATTATACTTTAAGTTCTGGGGTACACGTGTAGATCTTGCAGAATTGTTACACAGGTATACACATACCATGGTGGTTTGCTGCCTCCATCCCCTCTTCACCTACATTAGGTATTTCTCCTAAGGTTATCCCTCCCCAACCTCTGCAACCCAGCTGTCGCTCCCCTAGCCCCTGACCCCTCAACAGACCCCAGTGTGTGATGCTCCTCTCCTGGTGTCCATGCGTTCTCATTGTTCAACACCCACTTATGAGTGAGACCATGTGGAGTTTGGTTTTCTGTTCTTGTGTCAGTTTGCTGAGAATGATGGTTTCCAGATTCATCCATGTCCCTGCAAAGGACATGAACTCATCCTTTTTATGGCTACATAGTATTCCATGCTGTATATGTGCCATATTTTCTTTATCTAGTCTATCATTGATGGGTATTTGAATTGATTCCAAGTCTTTGCTATTGTAAACAGTGCCACATACGTGTGCATGTGTCTTTATAATAGAATGATTTATAGTCCTTTGGGTATATACCCAGTAATGAGATTGCTGAGTCAAATGGAATTTCTATTTCTAGATCCTTGAAGAGTCACCACACTGTCTTCCACAATGGTTGCACTAATTTACACTCCCACCAACTATGTAAAAGTGTTCCTATTTTTCTGCATTGTCTCTAGCATCTTGGAGTCGGACCCAAAAGGTTATGTCGTATTTTTGTTTGTTTTTGGTTTTTAATGTATTTATTATACTTTAAGTTCTGGGGCACATGTGCAGATCGTGCAGGTTTTTTACATAGGTATTCACGTGCCATGGTGGTGGTTTGCTGCCTCCATCACCCTGTCATCTACATTAGGTGTTTCTCCTAATGCTGTCCCTCCCCTAACACCCCACCCGCTGCTATTCCTCCCCCAGTCCCCTGTCCCTCAGGCCCTGGTGTGTGATGTTCCCCTCCCTGTGTCTGTGTGTTCTCATTGTTCAACACTCACTTATGAGTAAGAACATGTGGTGTTTGCTTTTCTGTTCTTGTGTCAGTTTGCTGAGAATGATGGTTTCCAGCTTCATCCATGTCCCTGTAAAGGACAGGAACACATCCTTTTTCATGGCTGCACAGTATTCCATGGCTTAAACTTCATATGGAACCAGAAGTAGCCCACATAGCCAAGACAGTCCTGAGCAAAACAAAACAAAGCTGGACTCATCACACTGCCTGACATCAGACTATATTCCAAGGCTATTGTTTTTGTTTTTAAAGAACTGTGATGATTTTAATGTGTAACCACAGTTGAGAACTACTGACTGCGGTAACACAAATGATGAGATCTTAGTCCACAGGGCAGGGGGAGAAATGTTGAGTTCTGAGACTTCACTGGGCTTCTCCAGGCACTGCCTGTGCAGAGGGACCTATCGAGGGTGAGGTTCTCTCTCCCTCATTGTGCTGGCCTAAATCTGAATATTGGCATTTCATTATTTCTAAAAATGCTCAGTCTGTCTTCACATGCCTTCTCCCCTCCCAGAACTCCAGGTAGTCCTGCAGACCTTCTCCTCCCACTCCGTGTGTCTCTTGCTCTGCCTCTCCTCCTCTCCTGAAGCTTGTTGTGGGAATCAAATCAGTTACTGCACTCAAGTTTAAACAGGTGTATTGCAAGCACACAATCAATGTTATCTGTTGATAATTTTATTAGTATTTCCTCATTGTTACCATTGTGTGAGGAAAAGTGAGGGCTGGGGGAATGAATGAGTTCCCTTAAGGAAAACAATGAAATTGCAAGAAATGACTTAATGACAAAAGATTGGGAATGACTTTATTAGAGCAAGCGGGGGAAGCAGCCGTGAAAAGAACAAGGATGTAATGATTCAATAGTTATAAGAATTATTAATAACTATAGAGTACATACTGTACTATGTGCCAGATAATGCATATGCATGTGTGTGTATGAGTATTCGTGCACTTTAAATCGTTTAAATCTCACAAATCCTGAGAGGGAAGGAATATTAAGCTCCACATTTTACAGATAAACTAAGACGGAGATAATGAATGTCACAAACCTTGTATCCAACCAGTAGTGTAGAGCCAGGGTGATAATGCAGGAAGGGCTCCAAGTTTATACCCTCCCTCTTCCATCCAGTGCCCTGGGATGAAAGAAGTTAGTCAAGGTAGGGTCAGGTAACATGGGCAGCGCAGAGTGAGTGGTCCCAGAGCCACCAGCAGGAAGAAGAAGGAGGACCAAGGGGAGGCCTTTGGAAGCAGCAGATAGGAGGTAATTGCAGCATTGCACCGGGTGCTTCACCAACCCCTGTGCCTACCTTGGCCGCAAGAACACTAGATAGAGACCGGGGGCCTTCAGGCTCCTTCCATGTCCAAAATCAGCATGACCCTGAACTTCTTCAGAACACAAAGCACACTGTTTCTTTATGGTTGAAGCCAGTTTAAGTCGAGTTGATGGGCCTTTTATCCATATGCTTTCTAACAAATTCAGAAAGATTAAAAACCCATTTCTGGTAAGGAGTATGGACTCCAGCTTGCCATGGAAGGAAAGGTGGGGGGTGAGGGTATGGACATTCGGCGAAGTAATTGTAGACGAGAAGTGGTCAGAGAGTAAATATCCTGGGCACATGGTTCCTGCCTCAACTACTCAGCTGGGCCATTGTAGTAAGAAAGGAGCCATAGATGATCTGTAAGTGGAAGGGTGGAGCAGTGTTCCAATAGAAGTTCATGCACGAAAGCAGCCAGAGGGCCTGAGGTGGCCCATGGGTCAAGGTCGGTCAGCCCTTGGTGTAGACCATGGTCTACAGAAAAGCTATTGGCAGCTGGAAAGATAAGGAGCCTACAGGAGCACCTGAAAGTTCAGCACAGCTAGTCCTGCAGCAGGATGGCAACAAAACACCAGTGCGTGCTGACAGGAACAGCCGTATTGCAGCTCCCCTAGAAATACGTCGGTGCGATGAAGGTACTCGCAACGTGAGTAGATACTCATTGCTAGAACATGCACAGTAAAGGGTCCATCTGTGTTACCTGTTATTCATAACACGGCACAACTGTTAGCATTTGCCTTATCACTAGCACTGGCACAGTGTTAGTGCTTCATTGTTAGTGTTTGTGTTAGTATTAAAGTGTTATATTGCTGTTTGTATTAGTGTTGGTGTTGGTGTTGGTGTTGGTGTGGGTGTGGGTGTTCAGCTGAGTGTCAGCACGTAGTATTACTGTTAGTAGTTTTGGTGGTAGTGTTAGTGTTAGTATTAGATTGGTGTTAGTATTCATGTTGGTGTTGGTGTTGGTGTTGGTGTTGGTGTGGGTGTGGGTGTGGGTGTTCAGCTGAGTGTCAGCACGTAGTATTACTGTTAGTAGTTTTGGTGGTAGTGTTAGTGTTAGTATTAGATTGGTGTTAGTATTCATGTTGGTGTTGGTGTTGGTGTGGGTGTGGGTGTGGGTGTTCAGCTGAGTGTCAGCACGTAGTATTACTGTTAGTAGTTTTGGTGGTAGTGTTAGTGTTAGTATTACACTGGTGTTAGTATTACATTGGTGTTAGTATTCATGTTGGTGTGGGTGTTCAGCTGAGTGTCGGCACGTATTACTGTTAGTAGTTTTGGTGGTGGTGTTAGTGTTAGTATTAGATTGGTGTTAGTATTCATGTTGGTGTTGGTGTCGGTGTGGGTGTTCAGCTGAGTGTCAGCACATACTATTACTGTTAGTAGTTTTGGTGGTAATGGTAGTGGTAGTACTAGATTGGTGTTAGTATTCATGTTCGTGTTGGTGTGGGTGTTCAGCTGAGTGTCAGCATGTAGTATTACTATTAGTGATTTTGGTGGTAGTGTTAGTGTTAGTATTAGATTGGTGTTAGTATTCATGTTGGTGTTGGTGTTGGTGTGGGTGTGGGTGTTCAGCTGAGTGTCGGCATGTATTACTGTTAGTAGTTTTGGTGTTAGTGTTAGTGTTAATATTATATTGGTGTTAGTATTCATGTTGGTGTGAGTGTGGGTGTTCAGCTGAGTGTCAGCATGTAGTATTACTATTAGTAGTTTTGGTGGTAGAGTTAGTGTTAGTATTAGATTGGTGTTAGTATTCATGTTGGTCTTGCTGTGTGTGTGGGTGTTCAGCTGAGTGTCAGCACGTAGTATTACTGTTAGTAGTTTTGGTGGTAGTGTTAGTGTTAGTATTAGATTGGTGTTAGTGTTCATGTTGGTCTTGCTGTGTGTGTGGGTGTTCAGCTGAGTGTCAGCACGTAGTATTACTGTTAGTAGTTTTGGTGGTAGTGTTAGTGTTAGTATTAGATTGGTGTTAGTAT
>CM052656.1:2917663-2935327 GCA_028533165.1 Leontopithecus rosalia
GGTGTTGGTGTTAGTGTTGGTAGTGCTGGCATTAGTGTTTGCATTGGCTTTAGTGTTAGTGTTGGTGTTAGGGATAACATTGGTGTTGGTGTTACTGTTAGTGTCGGTAGTGTTGGCATTAGTGTTTGCATTGGCTTTAGTGTTAGTGCTGGTGTTAGGGATAACATTGGTGTTGGTGTTAGTGTTGGTAGTGCTGGCATTAGTGTTAGGATTGGCTTTAGTGTTAGTGTTAGTGTTAGGGATAACACTGGTGTTGGTGTTACTGTTAGTGTTGGTAGTGCTGGCATTAGTGTTTGCATTGGCTTTAGTGTTAGTGTTGGTGCTGGCATTAGTGTTGGTGTTTGCATTGGTTTGGGTGTTGGTGTGAGTGTTTCTGTTTGTGTTAGTATCCCTCCTAGGGTTGAGAAGTAGGCAGCTATGTTGTTCTTATTTCATGGTACTTTCGCAACTGATACAGTTTCCATTAACTGGGCAAGAGAATGTTCTCAGTTCCATTAAAAACTGTCGCATATCCTGATGTAAACATGAGATCAAGGGTGTGTCCTGCCACAGGCCAGTTGATCACTCAGGCCAGTGCCATTGTGAACCAGCAGGAAAGCGACCATCCCAATAAGCCATCCGTAAAGACAAATCAGAGGCAGGAGGTAGTGGGAGCAGGTGGGGAGCTGTGTGCAGTGCAGGGTGCCCTGTCTGCAGTGGATGTTAGCTGGGAGGTCCCATCTAAAGTGTTGGTCTTTCTGGGGCCTCTGTGTGCGATGTCCAGATTGATCCGCAGCCTCTTCCTCAATAGATCTTTTCTCTGGAGAGTCAGTTAAGTATGCACCAGGGGTTTGGCTGCTGGCGTGTTGCTCTCTGAAATTCACAGTCATAAAATATGCATCAGAAGATATTGTTTGCCTTCTGAGCAAACAATTCAAACTCTAAATTATTAAACCAGAAGATAAAATGGAGAGACATTTTTAGCAGTTAATCTTGTCTCCTTACTCTCTTGTCAGAACATAGAAGATTTGATTTGTGTTTTCAGCTAATTCTTGCTGCATATTTAAAGGAATAAGGAAATTCCAATTTTTTCTCTTGCAAATCAGCCAGTAATATAGTACTTACTATGCTGGTTCTTGGCCAGGAGGTAAATGCACAGTCTGTTTATTTTCAGGTCACTAGGAATAACCAAGACATAAAATTCTTTTCTCCTAAATGTCCTAGTAAATGTACAATTCAGTATGTCTAAGAAGCACTTTAAGGCCGGGAACAGTGGTTCACACCTGTAATCCCAGCACTTTGGGAGGCTGAAGCAGGTGGATCACCTGAGGTCAGGAGTTCAAGCTCCACTTGGCCAACATGGTGAAACCCCGTCTCTACTAAAAATACAAAAATTAGCCTGGTATGGTAGCGTGTGCCTGTAATCCCAGCTACTTGGGAGGCTGAGGCAGGAGAATCCCTTGAATTCGGGAGGTGGAGGTTACAATGAGCCAAGATTGCACCACTGCACTCCAGCTGGGGTGACAAGAGCGAAACTCCATCTCAAAACCAAAAAAAAGAAGAAGGAGAAAAAAAAGAAGCACTTTTTAAAATTTCTTTTATTTATTTTTATTTTTTTAAAATTTTTATTGCATTTTAGGTTTTGGGGTACATGTGCAGAACATGCAAGATAGTTGCATAGGTACACACGTGGCAGTGTGTTTTGCTGCCTTCTGCCCCTTCACCCTTATTTGGCATTTCTCATGCTCATTTGGATGGCAGGATGGACGGAACTGTGGATTCGGAGGATGTTTGGTCATAGCAGACAATTTGAGAAGGATGGGGCTGTTTCAGGCAGCAGGTGTAAAGAAACACATTCTATTGCAGAAGGGCTGATGGGCTCAAATGTAGTAAATGGGAAAGTTGCTGCCTTTAATAGAAACTGAACAATTCTTAAGTAGGATGTTAGGTTTTGGCAGGGAAGCCTGTGCTCCGGGAATACGGGACAGTGTTGCCCCGAGCCTCACCGACTGTCATCTACATGTGGACACATCACCTGGAGACTGTTTGAAGCACATCCCGATTCAGGAGGTTTGCAATGGACCAAAGTCTTCATTTCTAACCAGGTCTAGGGATGCTGGTCCACAGACCACACTTTGAGTAGCCAGGGTCTTAGCTTGGGAAGAAGTGAAATGAGTCTCCTTTCCCTTCTAAAGCACTGGGAACGTGGTTACAGCCCCTCCTGGGTGATTGAATAACCCAGCATTCTTCAGTTCTGGTTCTTTATGGGAATTATCCAGGGATGACCCGGGCCTACCCAGACTGAGTTAAGTCAGACCCTCTGGGATCTGGGACCTGGTCTTCTGTACTTCTTAAGTTCTCCATGTGAATCTGACGCCCATCATCAATCCGCAGGGCCAAAAAAAAAAAAAGCCAGAGGATTGTTATTTCATTTGTTTTCTAGGAGCCATGGAGTACTTCGAGTTTTGAAGGTGTGTGTGTGCGTGTGTGTGTGCGTGTGTGTGTGTGTGTGTGTGTGTGTGTGTGTAGCAAAGACTTTAAAAAGTGGTCTGCAGCCCCGGAGTTCTGCCTAATGTTCTATACTTACTTATCCTTTGGAGACTGACCTCGGACAGCGTGGTGGAGCCTGTCCATCCCTGACGCCATTTGTTGCCAGCCGCCTTTTGTTTATTTTCGCTTGTTTGTTTTGTTTAGTTTAAGTCACTGTTAACGTTTCAATACGCTCTTTTCAGTGTTCAGTGGTTGACTTGGCAGCTGAGTGCTGCATTTTCGTTTTTGTACATAAGGTTTGGCTAATTAAAATGTCCTCCACTTGTGGTGCAGCTTCTCTTTGCTCATGATGAGCATGTGTTGTGCAAGCCTTCAGAGCATCTCTCAAAGCTTTTTTTTGCAATGTGTTATCTATTTCTGGCAATTCAGTCCTGCGCTCAGTGAGAGAGTCTTCTGCAAAGTCTATGAGGTTCTGCGGCTTTCGGGAGGCAGCAGATACTGGGTGACTGCAGTATTGTGTAACCCAGCGTTCCTCCATTCTGGCTCCTTATGGGAATTATCCAGACATGACCTGGGCTTACACGGACTGAGCGAGTCAGACTCTCTGGGATTTGGGACCCAGTTCTCTCTACTTTTTAAGTTCACCATGTTAACCTGACACCCAGTGAAGGCGAGAACCATTGTGCTAATCAATGCCAATCTCAACTTTAAGAAAAGGTTATCTAGAGGCTGGGCATGGTGGCTAACACCTTAATCCCAGCACTTTATGAGGCTGAGGTAGGTGGATCACTTGAGGTCAGGAGTTCGAGACTGGTCTGGCCAATATGGTGAAACCCCATGTCTATTAAAAATACAAAAATTAGCCAGGTGTAGTGGTATGCCCCTGTAATCCCAGCTACTCAGGAGGCTGAACCAGGAGAATCACTAGAACCCGGGAGGTGGACGGTGCAGTGAGCTAAGATTACATCACTGCATTCTAGCCTGGGCAACAGAGCGAGACTCCATCTCAAAAAAGAAAAAAAAAAGATTATCTAGAGGGCTGACTTAAAATGTAAAAGTGTAGGGTTTGCATGAGGTGATACAGTGAGCATGTCTGCATTTCTGTGGATTATGTGTCTGAATGCTACACACAGGGCTGGTGGGCTGACGGCTCTTCAGGCTTTCCAGCACTTCCCAGGGTCCCTTGCAGTGAGACTTTCTGGGTGTGATTTTGATTTCCCAGACCAGATGCACACACACAAACTGACATTCAGAACTCGGGATGCGCGTGGAGAGGGGCAGCCCTCCTTCAGTTGCTGGTTCACAGGACAGTGGGTGGCTCAGAGGGGCAGCTCCTGATTGGGCAGGCAGCCTGCTGGACTCCAGGCTCCTTAACAGGGTCAGAGGCAGAGTAGCAAACTCCTCACTGTGCTTCGGAACTTATTCCTAGAAGCTAGAAACAGCCTAGCGACCCAGTGATCCTGTGTGTCATTAATGTTTTTCAACAAACAGAATGGGTTATGTCCTCTGCCACTAAGCCCAGACCAACAGAAAATACAAAGAGGAAAGTACAGATTGAGTAACAATTCTACCAAAAGAGTGAGGGGAAACAGACTGCAACAGCACCACCAGCCATAAATGAAAGTGGGACTTCTCCTATCTTCGGGTATGTGGCTCTCAGAATAACAGACTGGGGTCTAAACATGTGTTCACCCCGATTCTCACTTTTGACTTTTTCAAAAGCCTACATATTCATAAAAAGAGTCCAGCTTTGTAAATCCCTTGCAAGGTAGACAAATGAGATGCTATGGTGTTAAAATGGACTTTCGGTGTGCTCATAATTAGGGCCTCCCTCTTCTCTCTTTGGCTGGTTCAGTTGAATCAATATTTTCTTTTTTTTTTTTTAGTTTTAATGAATTTATTTTTTTATTTTTTGAGACATAGTCTCTCTCTGTTGCAAGGCTAGAGTGCAGTGGCATGATCTTGGCTCACTGCAACCTCTGCCTCCCGGGTTCAAGCAATTCTTCTGCCTCAGACTCCTGAGTAGCTGGAACTACAGGCATGCATCACCACACCTAGCTAATTTTTGTATTTTTAATAGAGACAGGGTTTTACCATGTTGGCTGGATTGGTCTTTTTTTTTTAATTTTTATTGCATTTTAGGTTTCGGGGTACATGTGCAGAACATGCATGATAGTTGCATAGGTACACACGTGGCAGTGTGTTTTGCTGCCTTCCGCCCCCTCACCCATACTTGGCATTTCTCCCCATGCCGTCCCTCCCCTGCTCCCCCCCGCTGTCCCTCCCCTATTTCTTTTACACTTGCGATTTGGGAGTCTGTGCTGTTATCAGATGGTCAGGTTTCCTGCTGCACATGGGCCGTACCTTTCACAGACCACCTTACCTAAAAGCCACCTTACTGGAGGAACCTCAGATCTGGCACCGTCTTTCAATATGATGGACAACTAACAATTATCATTTTGCTGGAGCAAGTCACTAAGCTGTAAGTATTGCCTAGAGATGCTTTTCCAGTGCTGATTATAGTAATACTTGGTAATTGAATACCCCTTGTCAACCTAATGGAGTGGAAGGACTTTCATTGCTAAAAAAAAAAAATTGTGATCAGATGTTCTAATCCTGATTTAAATTGCAGCAGCTTGAAAGGTGGTAAGTTTCCAAGAAAGAGCCTTGTAAACCAGTCTCTGAGTTTATATTTGGTTACCAGACAGAAGTGAGAGAGTTTGATATTTAAATGGACTGCTGAGTTTAAATTATTTTTTGGTAGTAGAATGTAAATTTCACTTGCTACTGAAATTTAATAGGTTTTCAAAATACAGACTTGTACCACCAACAACTGCATTTGAAAGGACACAGCAGAATGAGAATTGATGATCTATAGTCGCACACAGCAATAGCTCATGTTCAGTGAAAAAAGCCAATCACAGGAGCATAGGATCTGTGTGATCATTTACATAAAGTACCAAAACAGGCAAAAGCAATGTATGCTTTCAGAAGCCGAGTTATGCTCCGCAGAGGGTTGTGAGTGGAGAGGAGCCTCTGTAATAATTTCCTGTGACTTGGTACAGATGCTGATTACAAGAGGAATTCACTTGGTGCAGATTTGTCAAGCTCCACACTTGCACCACATGTGCCTTCCTGTAGGTTTAATATATCTAAAAAAAAAAGTCAGAAAGGAAAAGGATAGTGCAGAGAACTCTGAGTCAGACTGCCTGGAATCTACTCCTGGCTTTTCCCTTCACAGCCACAGAACCTTGGGGAAAATCTCTCAGTCTGGTTGTGTTTGCATTTATGTTTTATACAAAATAGAAACCAATAAAAATTTAGCTATGAGATGGCAGTAGACTCTCTGGAAGTGTTTGTTTAATAAAGTCTGAAAAACAAAAAGGATGTCCCAAACCTGATTACAGTGAAAAGCTGCAGTTTCAAGTTGCTTGAAAATATGAAAAGAAGTGTTTTCCAATGTTCTCAAAGGTAGATAATCCTTCCATGAGTCATTCAAAGCCTAAGCTCCCTCTTTTTCTAGGTTTTATTTGGCAACTCTATCACTGCTTATTTGTTTAGCTATAAGAGCTCATAGGAGAAAAGAAGAAATAAAATACTAATTGGTATAGTTGCTCTTAGTATCAACTTTGGCTTCAACAGAAAATGCAAAGCCAGCAACAATGGTTTTGAATACAGGGCACTTCTGGTACCTGGGTTTTTCCATATCCTTCGCTCCTTTTCTCATTTCACTGGAGTGATCAAATGACTAGAATGCTTTGTATCAAAGATGCTATTACGTGGCTTAAAGAGGCTCTTTGCTTATTTAGGAGGCCGTACAAATCACATTCTTTACATGCATATCCATACAGCCATCTGACACATTCTCAAAGGATTCAATATCCCTTTATTTATTTAAAAAGTTTTCATCTAGCAATAAAAAGGATTCATATCCTGAGACTTTGCTGAAGTTGCTTATCAGTTTCAGGAGTTTTTGGGCTGAGACGATGGGGTCTTCTAGATATACTATCATGTTGTCTGCAAATAGAGACAATTTGGCTTCCTCCTTTCCTATTTGAATACCCTTTATTTCTTTTTCTTGCCTGATTGCTCTGGCTAGAACTTCCAGTACTATATCGAACTGACACAAGAACAGAAAATGAAAACACCGCATGTTCTCACTCATAGGCGGGTGATGAACAATGAGAACACATGGACACAGGGAGGGGAGCACTACACACTGGGGTCTATTGGTGGGAATAGGGGAGGGACAGTGTGGGGGAAGTTGGGGAGAGATGCATGGGGAGAAATGCCAGATATAAGTGAAGGGGAGGAAGGCAGCAACTCACACTGCCACGTGTGTACCTATACAACTATCTTGCATGTTCTTCACATGTACCCCAAAACCTAAAATGCAATAAAAAAAAGAAAAGAAAAAAAAGGATTTGATTAATGATGTATGTAAAAGCATGGAAGAATCTTCAGAAAGTTATGCTGCGTGAAAAAAATCTAGTTCTAAAACGTGATATGCTGTATAATTCTACTTATGTAACATTTTTGAAATGGGGGTAAAGTTTCAGAGATGAAGAACAGAATCGTGGTTGCCAGGGATTAGGGATGAGGATGGGGGGCAAGAAAGGGAGAGGTGACTATGGGAAGGCCACAGGAAGGAGCTTGGTGGGGGTAGAACTGCCACGTGTCTCGACTGTGGTGATGGAGACACAAGCCAACACGTGATGATATGGTCTAGGACTAAGTAGACACACGCACGTGCGCACACGCGCGCACACACAGCAGCTGCAAGTGAAAAAGTAAAACCAGGAAATCTAAGATCTGTGGATTTTCTCGGTGTCCGTATGCTGACTGTGGTACTGCACTACAATTGTGCAAGGTCTTACAATTGACAGAAGCTGGGTAAAGGACAAAGAGACCTTTCTCTAATATTTCTTACAACATGTGAAACTACAATTATATCAATATAAGTTACAATTAAAATTATTTAATTGTCAATATGATGAAAGTGGAGACTTTGAGTATCAATCATTTTTAAATCACATCCTCTAACAAATGGAAGTTTTCTTTTTTTCTAGATGTTTGCCTGATGAGTGAATTCTGAGGCTAATGAGCAGTTTATTATGCAGTTGTGTAACTTTTTAAACCTGTATCTTATTAATCGCAGTTTCATGTAAATGGATATTTTTACCATATTCTATTGAATCTAAAATGCCATCAATAAGAAAATACATTATTACTTTGATTACCAGTAAGAAAAAGTTACATCATTTCAACTATAACACAGTGTTTTATTTTTGTACTTAATGAAAGATCTCTTTTAGACTCATTTAGACTCCACTCTTTAAAACATGTATCACTCTCATAGATACATAAAAGTAAAATAAAAGCAAGATTAATTGCTTACAGCATTTCCAGCCTCTCCCTGTTCAGTATAACTTCTCTGACGATCATGACCCATTTCCCAAAGTGCAACCCTCTTACCGCAACAGGCAGCATTTTGTGAAAAGGATTCTCAATTATTGTCTTCAGAATTTCCTTCCCAGATATTGGCACGTCTACGGGTTAGATGTTGGCACTTGGTCAGTATTAACAGGAGATGGCAGCAGACAGATTTCAGAGCACTCCAGGACTTGTACTCCTCCCTCAAAGGTGCCTTGCAGTGGGTCGATGAGTAAATTGTCAGCGTTGCAGTTGCCCAGTTACAGCACCAGCTAAAACAACCCGACTCTCACACACATGAAAACGTCGTGATGCCAGGTTCAGAGGTGTTAAAATGTCAAGAAAAAAAAAACCCTCATCTTGGAATTGGTGAAATGCAGAAGTACTGGGACCTCTTTCAAAGGAGTGCTACCATTCATAAGGTCAAAAGGAAAAGATACAGGCAAAGGCCTCGTAAAGCAGTATAAGGTCAGCTTGAGTTTGCTACTTGCCCGGTGATAAAATAGACCATACAGTTCAACAGGTGGGCTGTGCTCTGAATGTCTGTGCCTCCTCCCTCTCAAAAATTCAGATGTTGAAATCTTAACCCCCAATGTGATGGTATGATGAGGTGGGACTTTTGGGGGTGATGAGGCCAAGAGAATGGAGCCTTGATGATGGGATCAACGCCCTATAAAAGGGACCCCAGAGAGCTTCCCAGCCCCTTTAACCACCAGAGGCCAGTGGGAAGTTGCCATCTCTGAACCAGAATGTGAAACTTCACCAGACACCGCACATGCCTTGATCTGGGACTTCCCAGCCTCCCTTACTTCTTCAATTGTGAGAAATAAGTTTCTGCTGTTTATAACCCACCTACCTGATAGTACTCTGCTATAGCAGCCCCAGCAGACTAAGACAAAGGTCTGTAGGCAAATTACCTCTCCCTTTCTAGCATCCTAATCTACAAGTACAACAATATTGTCACTATTTCTCATAAGACGTATCTTTTCAATATATCTGTTCTGCAAAACCTCGACTATGTCAGGATAGGATATGCCAGGGTATACTGACACCCGGATGTATGTCACTACCACTGCAGGTGCGTCAGGTGATGTAGGTTTTACGATTAATTCTCAGATAGCTCAACAGCTGTGTTTCCAGTTATTGTCAGTCCAGACGTCTTGCCGTGGACAGAGATGTCTTTATCACAGTTCATTCATTCATTTATTCATAGTTCATTAGCGGTTGTGCTCTCCTAGGACACAGGCACTGCTGTTAGCACTGTGCCTCCTCTTTCCTTCTTTCTGTACTTACCAAGTACAATAATTAAGCTTGTAAATTAACCACGCATATATTCCGAACTGTGTGTGCACATGTGTTTATCACTGACAGCAAAGTTGTGGCCAAATTCAGATCTCGAGTGAACAGTACCGAAAGACAGGACTAACCAGTATTTCCCTGGTTAGTGAAACCACGTGGACGCGAAACCATGTGTTAGAATGAAAGCTTTCACCAGGATAACATATTTCTATCATTTATTACCCATAATCGGGTTCATTAAACATAATCCATTGATTGAGTTAGCGTATTTTCAGGAGGACTGTCTGATTAAGTGCCCCCTCCTTCCTGAGCAATTACCTCCTGACAGCATCCACAGGCACATTGTGGTTAAAAAGAACATTTAAGGGATTGGATGTGTTATTTTTCTCTCTGAAGCTGCTTAAGACATTTCAAAATTTACACCATCAATGGCCGCCATTTCTGTTGATTGGACTTTCCAATGGCATCTAAGTCCTCATTGAAAAAGTACAGGAAGCAGTAATGGTGCTGATGGCTCCATTTTAAAATCACTCAGCTCTGCCACAGTTCACCGAGCTTCTATAGCAAGTAAATGGATTCCTGCAAGTGCTGAATGGAAAATGGAGTCACTCTTCCATTGAGAACCAGCCAGGAGCTGTGACAAGATTTGCTTCGGGGCAGACAGCCCTGGGAAGGAACTAGCAAAGCATGGAGAGACCCCATTATTTAATTTTCTGTTTCAGCCAAAGCTCTCTAGCTTTCAACTACCTTTGAAATTATTCGTCTCAGCTTCCCCCTCAAACCTTTGATTAGCTCCTGAGAAATCTACTCGTAGCTATTGAGAACTTTAAAAGTGTCTGCATTTCAGAACACAGCCTGAGCACAGCTTTCAATTAGTTTCAAGAGTGCCGGGTGGTGAAACTGCTCCCGGAGAGCTGCCCGGCTGAAAGTAGCATGCTTTGATCACCGTTGGAATATCCATGTTAGATGTGGACGATGCCTCAAAGGCTGGGCTCGCCTGCCTCTGCAGACCTGGGCTGCTCACATGCGTGTCCTCACCTGTGAAACATCCTCTCATCTTTTAATTACAATCCCCTTTGAGATGCGGGGCAGCTAATCGTTCTCCATGGTATTTTGAAGTTTCACTTTGAGGAAATGATGATTTCAATATGGTCTTAACAGAGGAGAGAGGCTTTAGTGGTTAAATGTCTTCGAAAGGGGTGTGTGCAAAATTTCAGGATGTTGTTTGTCGGAAGCAGAAACTGGCAAGATGAAAAGATCACATGACATGTTGACTGTGCGAAGGTGGTCATCCCAGGTCAAAAATACTAAAGAAAATCTTTTGTCACTGACTTTATTCTGCAAATGATTTAAAGTGAATAGGTTATCATATTTAACCACAGAAAAGTAAAATAACTACTTAAGGTGTGCAGATGGAAGGAAAATGTGGATAAAGAAAGGAAAAGCATGAGGATGTTTGTAAACAGCCTCATGCTCAACAGACAAAAGAAGGCAATTGAGTAGAAGATTTACATTCACCACAAAATGAAATCAAACTAGTTTCTGGAGAGATGCACAGTACCTCCTGATAACAGGACATGGGAACAAGACTCCTGCAGATCCTCACAAAGCTGACACTGGAATCCGGTGGACAATACCCTCGGCGACATCTCAGCAAGTCAGAAGAACAGTTAATTTTATTCTGCTATTTGTTTTAACAGCATCTCTCGATGGAGATGGAGAACTGACTGCATATGCTTCTCTCTAAGCCTGGAATGCTTTTCTCTAAGACATCCCCTTGGCTCACACCCTGCCTTGAATTATGACACCTTGGAAATGTCCACTCCCCATCAAACTCTTCTGTATCTGTCTGTTTGGCTTCCAAAACAAAGCGCCACAGACTGGGAGTGCTTCACCAACAGGGGTTTATTTTCTCGCAGTTCTGGAGGCTGGAAGGCCAAGATCAAGGCACAGGCAGGGTTGGGTCCTTCCAAGGCCTCTCTCTGCAGCTTGTGGATGCTGCCTTCTCCTGGTGTCTTCACATCCTCTTTCCTCTGTGTGCGTCTGTCTCTTTGTCTCCTCCTCTTATAAGGTCACCAGTCACATTAGGGTAGGAACTGTTAAAAAGGTTAACTCAGATACAATACAATGTTTAAAGAGTTTGTTTGATAAAATGGGAATTTATGAATTGGGCAGCTTCAAGCCAGAAGTGGGTCAGGAGCTCCACTGAGCAAACGCAAGGTGGAGGCTTATGGGACAAACTCAGAAGTAAAGGAGAAGAAACATTTAATGGGTTACATTTATAGAGTTGTGAGTTGCCTTCTTTGCTCCATTCCATTGGAAAGCCCCTGGCTGATGGCTGCTTCTGACTGATTGAATTTAAGTTCTGTTTTTCTTAAACACACATTTACAAGAAATAGCTGAAGTTAAGTTTCGTTTATGTTTGCAAACTAAGCAAGGTTAAGGCCACTTATGAAGCCTAACCACACTGTCTACTCAGGGATTCTTCAGGACTAGCCTCCACTGTAATTTTCTTTTAACAGACCCTACCCTAATCACCTCTGTTACCCTTAATTACTTATTTAAAAGCTCTGTCTTCAAGTCGTCACATGCCGAGGTACTGGGGGTTAGGACTTAAACTTACAAATTCAGCCTGATATGGTTTGGCTGTGTCCCCACCCAAATCTCATCTTGAATTGTGGTTCCCATAATCCCCCTGTGTCTTGGGAGGAACCTGGTTGGAGGTCACTGAATCGTGGGGGCAGCCACCTTCCTGCTCTTCTCATGATAGTGAGTTCTCATGAGATCTGATGGCTTTGTAAGGGGCTTTTCTCCATTTACTCATTCTACTTCTCCCTGCCGCCACCACTTGAAGAAGAAAGGACGTGTTTGCTTCCCCTTCTGCCGTGATTGTAAGTTTCCTGAAGCTTCCCCAGCCAGGCTGAACTGTGAGTCAATTAAACATGCTTCCTTTATAAGTCACCCAGTCTCGGTTATGTCTTTATTAGCAGCATGCGAATGGACTAATACAGAGCCTGTGGCCCCTTTGTATTAAAAATGGGATTATTGTATTTCCCCCTGAAAAGTTATTGCCATCTTTTTTCTCTAGGAACCAGAGTCCTGATGCCCACATTTATCTCTGAAATGTTAACATCACATTCTCACCCTAATTCCAACCAAGCATTGCTGCATCCACCCTAAAATGTTTAACAGCACTTGTTTCCAACTCTGGGTGCTTGTAAGATTCCTTGGGAAGCTTTAAACATAATGATTGTCAAGGCTATACTCCAGATCAATTTAAAATGAGAACTTCTGGAGCTGGGGCTCAAACATGAGTTTGTAAAACTCAGCTTATTTGAAAATGCTGAGTGAGCTGAGAACCACAGTTTAAATCAGGAGCTCCATGCTGCAGTCACCCAGATGCTTTTGAAATCCAGGTACTATGGCTGTAGATATGTTGTGTTGCCTCCAATGCCTCTGTTCTGTTCCATTGGTCTATATCTCTGTTTTGGTACCAGTACCATGCTGTTTTGATTACTGTAGCCTTGTAGTATAGTTTGAAGTCCAGTAGTGTGATGCCTCCCACTGTGTTCTTTTTGCTTAAAATTGACTTGGCTATGCAGGCTCTCTTTTGGTTCCATATAAAGTTCATGGTGGTTTTTTCCAGTTCTGTGAAGAAAGTCAATGGCAGCTTGATGGGGATAGCAATACCGCTTTACTCGCTCCTAGGCGGGTGATGAAAAGTGAGAACACATGGACACAGGGAAGGGAGTACAACACTCTGGGGTCTATTGCGGGGAATAGGGGAGGGACAGCGTAGGGGGGGAGCTGGGGAGGGATAGCCTGGGGAGAAATGCCAAATGTGGGTGAAGGGGAGGAAGGCAGCAAAACACACTGCCATGTGTGTACCTATGCAACTCTCTTGCAAGTTCTGCACCTGTACCCCAAAACCTAAAACGCAATAAAAAAAAAAAGAAATCCTGGTACTAGGTAACATCCAATAGAATCAATATTTCTGGGATGGAGACCCAGGCTGAGTCACGCTGTGTCTTTGCTGTATGTTCTGATGTCCTGGTACGATTCTACTGTGCTGTTGAGGTTGAGAACAAGTGATTTAAATGGCGTACTCTCCCTGCTTGCTCCACAAATCTCCTAAGAATAACTCCTCCAGACAGTTTGATTTTCTTTACAGCTAAACAAAACAAAACAAAACACAGCAGTTCTTAACTGCTTTACATTTGAATCATGGGAGGGATTTTTTAAATACCAAGGCACACTCAGTGCATACCCCAGACCAATTAAGTGAGACTCTGTTGAGGGTGGGACCCCAGGATCAGTATCACCTAATTACACAGATGATTCCCAACATGCACCCAACATCGTAAACCACTGTTCTAAGCACCAACTTTGTCTGCGGTGTAGACACAACCACAGATGTTTAGCCCGAATCATAAAATCTCATGAGTGGGCTGTTTGTAAATGGCTCTGTGTTTACTAACTGCTGTACTGAATAATTTATTGAATCATTATAAGGCCGAGCATAATGTATTTAATGTTGATTTATCGTCTCCCTTGCGTAAAGTGGCACATTACTGTTGAATTTGTTGGGGAAGAAATGGTGTGAAATGAAGAAAGCTGTACTGGAGCCCAAGTTCCCCGAGCAGAGTGTTGTAGCTGAGATTTATGCCACTCTGAAAATTCCTCTGGTCTGCCATGCAAGCACATGGTTAACAGAAGTGTTTACAGTAGGTCAGGCCCCTGAGAGATGTGGCCTGGTAGGGAGAGCGCTGGGCAGGGACTGTTCTGACATCCTGTAGCTAGAAATGTTTCCCCTCTCATGGCTTGTGGCTGGGCTGTTCTGGGAGGAGTGACCTTAAGCCCCATCCAAGTAGCATTCTTGCACCAGTGTCTACCAAATCACTGCCCCATACCAGCCTCCATCCTCTTTCTCTGAGGCTTCTCGACATATTGTTGGATCAGCAGGTTATTTACATGGAGGAAGGCAAGCTGTGTCTAGCAGTCTTGGAGCAGAATTTGGTGTCCTTGCTGGCCACGTGGAAGGCCTCATGCTGTGGCTGTCAAGGGAGGCAAGCACTCACAGGCAGCCTCAATAAAATGTCTGGCACAGCCCTGGTGGCACCTTGTTTACTCAAAACAAGGCTGAACATCTGTGCCACAGGTCTGTTCCTCCACCTGCTCCCTTGGTCTCCAGCCTCTCATTTCTCAGCACAGAGACCTCTGAATCCCCCTCTACATTCACCTTTGAGTCCCCTTCCACTCCAGCCCAAGGCGCCTCATGCACTGAATGTGTCCCTCCCCAAATGCATCTGTTGAAGCCCTAACCCTCAATGTGACTATATTTGGATATAGAGCTTTTTAAAGGTACTTGAGGTTAAATGAAGTCATAATTGTGGACGCTTATATGATAGGATTAGGGTCATTACTAGAAGAGGCGATTTCTCTCTCTCTGTGTGTGTGTGTGTGTGTGTGTGTGTGTGTGTGTGTGTGTGTGTGTCTGACATGTGAGGGTTACCATGAGCAGGCACTGTCCACAAGCCAGAATGACAGCCCTCATCCTCGCCTGACCACACTAGCACCCTGATCTCAGACCTTCCGTCTTCCAAAATGCTGAGAAATAAACGTCTGTTGTTTATAAACCACTAGTCTGTGGTATTTTGTTAGCAAGTTAAACTGACTCAGACAGCATCTTTGCTCTTTGGGGAGTGAGGAAACTCATACGTTCCATTTTATTCTTTATTTCTTTTATTTATATGTGATGTTGGTATTTCCCTAAGGCCCTAGGGTTTACAAGCCAGGAATTGACTCATTTTTTTTCTTGTCTTCCCAGAAGCACTTACCACCAAGTAGCCTCTCTGCCCCAGTGGAGCAAAGGGAAGAATGGGAAATCAGATGATAATCAGTCCGTTTATCCAAAATGTTACTTTAATAAAAATTATAAGACTGTTTGGCCTTATTTCATATCTTTGGAGTTTTTGAGGATGCACGTGGTCTTTTCTCTCCAGACTTTGAATAAATGCAGTACAGATGAACCCACTGAACATAAGAACTAAGTGTGTATTGGGATACCTGCTTTTAAACACGCTTCCTGCCTGCTTTTAATTTTTTTTTTATTTTTCTGAGATGAAGTCTTGCTCTGTAACCCAGGCTGGAGTGCAGTGGTGCAAACTCAGCTCACTGCAATCTCCACCTCCTGGGTTCAAGCGATTCTCCTGCCTCAGCTTCCCGAGTAGCTGGAATTACAGATGATTGCCACCATGCCCAGCTAATTTTTGTATTTTTAAGAGAGATGGGGTTTCACCATATTGGTGAGGCTGGTCTCAAACTCCTGACCTCATGATCTGCCTGCCTTGGCCTCACAAAGTGCTGGGATTACAGGCGTGAGCCACCATGCCCCTCTGCTTTTAAATTTTTTAAAACAAAATTATGATGCTTAGAGCAGGGTCCTCGTCTGTTTCTAACTTTTTATGAGGCCCAAACTTTTCTCACTTCAATGCCGTTGTTATAGGAGTGAGGGTTGCAAGGTGGGGTAGGGGTGAGTCAAGTCCATTGGAAGGACTTGTTCACATCAAGGATGAAGCACTGTCATGTTTTACAGGGCCTGTTTCAAGTGATCCTGTTCGAATGCACACCCCTGCACAGGGGCTCGGCACCTGACTTTCTACGTATTTGCAATAGCATGTTATCCCAGGCTTCAACCTAGGAAGTCGGTCTCTCTAACAACAAGCCATCTCCTGGTTTATTCCTATGACCTTTGTAACTGACAACCACAAACTTGGTGGCTTCAAGCAGTGGTCCCCAACTTTTTAGGTACCAGGAACCAGTTTCATGGAAGACAGTTTTTCCACAGATCCGTGGGGCTTTGGGATGATTCCAGGATAATTCGAGCACATGACATTTATTGTGCACTTTATTTATGTTATTGTTACATTGTAATATATAATAGAATAATTCTGCAATTCTCCATGATATAGAGGTGGAGGGAGCCCTGAGCTTGTTTCCTGCAACTAGATGTTCCCGTCTGGGGAAGACAGGAGACAGTGACAGATCATCAGGCGTTAGATTCTTATAAGGAGCATGCAACCTAGATCCTTTATATGCATAGTTCACAACAGGGTTTCCGCTCCTATGAAAATCTAATGCCACTGCGGCTCCTGATCTGACAGGAGGTGGAACGCAGGTGGTAACATGAATGATAGGGAGAGGCTGTAAATACAGATGAAGCTTCATTTGCTAGCCAGCTGCTCATCTCCTACCATGTGGCCCAGTTCCTCACAGGCCATGGACCGGTTCTGGTCCATGGTGCAAGAACTGGGGACCCCTGGCTTAAAACAATACAAATGTACTCTCCCGCAGTTCTAGAGTCAGAAGTCTGAAGTCAGTCTCATTGGACTAAAGGACAGCTGTGGGCAGAGCTAGTTCCTCCTAGAAGCTCTGAGGAAGAATCTGTTTCCTTGCTGATATCGAATCTTACCAGGATGGATCCTTACTCAGTCTGCTAATTCAAATGCTAGTCTCATTTCAGAAATATCTTCACAGACACACCCAGAAGCAACATTTATCAGCTACTTGGACATCCCTTAGCCAACTTATGTTGACGTATAAAATTACCATCACACTGGCCCACATGCTAACTATCACAACAAGAAGAATCTGGCATCTCAGGACCTGGGCTGTGTCATGTATCTCATCCCCCAGAACATGACTCACAACTCATGGCTGTGACACAGCAAGAAACATGGGGACAGATGAAACTCGGAAAGTCTCTTGATATCACCACACACTAAGCTAGGTTTAGCAGATATGTACAGCTATGTATAGACTTCCATGTTTTCCAGTTCTAATCAACACCTCATCATCATGATCACGACCATCATCGTCATCACCATGATCACATCATCATTGTCACCATCACCATCATCACCATCATTGCCATCACCATCATCACCACCATCATCATCACCATCACCATTATATCATCATCATCATCACCATTATCACCATCACCATCATCATCACCCCTATCACCATCATCACCACCATCATCATCATCATCATCACCATCACCATTATATCATCATCATCATCACCATTATCATCACCATAATTATCACCACCATCACCATCACAATCACCATCACCATCATCACTGCCATCACCATCATCACCATAACCATTATATCATCATCATCACCGTTATCACCATCACCATCACCATCATCATTATCACTGCCATCACCATCATTATCACCATCACCATCACCATCATCATCACCATCATCATCACCATCACCATTACCATCACCATCACCATCACCATCACCACCACCATCATCATCACCATCACCATCACCATCACCACCACCATCATCACCATCACTATCACCATCACCATCAACACCACCATCACCATCACCATCACCAACACCATCACCATCACCACCACCATCATCATCACCATCACTA
>CM052656.1:2935827-2950886 GCA_028533165.1 Leontopithecus rosalia
CATCCTCATTATCACATCGTCATCATCACCATTATCACATCATCATCACATCAGTATTGTCACCAACATCATCACCACCATCATCAGTATCACATCATCATCTCCATTGTCACCACCACCACCATCATCATCACATCATCACCACCATCATCCTCATTATTACATCATCATCCTCATTATCACATCGTCATCATCACCATTATCACATCATCATCACATCAGTATTGCCACCAACATCATCACCACCATCATCAGTATCACATCATCATCTCCATTGTCACCACCATCATCATCATCATCACATCATCATCACCATCCTTACATCATTATTGTCACCATGATTATAATCATCACCATCGTCGTCACCACCGTCATCATTGTCTCCAGCGTCGTCATCACCACCACCCCCATCATCGTCATCACCACAGTAACAACAATAATTTAAAATGTAATATGTTTGAAAACTTAGTGTGACTTTGTTTTAGGAAGTGTTCTGTATTTTTCTGTTGATTTGTCATAGTTGTACATATTTTTTGGGTACCCACAACAACATAATGATCAAATCAGGGTAATTGGGTCTGTCACTTCAACATTTATCTGTTCTTTGTGTTGGGAACATTACAATTCTTCCCCTATGGCTATTTTGTAACATATAATTAATTATTGGTAACTATAATTTTTCTATTGTACTAGCAAATATTAGAACATATTTCTTCTGACTGTATATTCATTTATCAACTTCTCTTAATCTCCCCTCCCACCTTCCCTTTCCAGCCCCACGTGACTACTATTCTACCCTCTACCTCCACGAGAGACACTCGGAACACTCCCACATGAGTGAGAATATACAATGTGTCTTTCTCTGCCTGGCTTATTTTACTTAACATAATACCCCCAGTTCCATTCATGTTGCTGAAAATGACAGGATTGTATTCTCTTTTATGGCTAATATTTTATTGTGTCTATAAACCACATTTGTTTATCCATTTATCCATCAATGGACACTTAGGTCGAGTCTATATCTTCACTAATGTGAATAGAGGTTTTTATGAAGAAATGTGAACTCGTAAAATCTGAAGGGGAAATACCGCACCTTCAACACTAAGACTGGAACCCAGTCGAGGCCCTTCATCCATGAACCTGACTATTCACGTTGTTCTGTGTGCCAGGGGCTCTGAATCCCGGTCTCACCACCCACCAAGCCTCAAGGCTGGCAGAGCTGCCACTATAAGGGGCAATTCATTAATTCACATGAAGACCAAACAGGCTGGCCTCATTTTGGGAACCATGGATTTATGAAAATAAGGAAGATTCTTTAAAAATCTTTCACTGTCGTGGCTCTAGGGCAACAAAGGATGCAGTGTTTCCCCAAGTCTCTTTGAAGATGTTGCACACTAGAGGACGTTGTGCCCATTCCTGTATAAAGGCATGTTTGTTTGGCCTGCATGATGTTTTTAAGAAAATTTGAATTTGTTAATCGTGTTTGAAAATCAAGGCTTTCGGTGTTTGAGAACTGCATTTGTGACTTTCTCCTGGAAAAAACATCAGAAGAGACTGACCCTATATTCTATCCAAGAATGACAAGTGGATCTGGGTGGGGGAGCCCCATGAATCTGGGCCGCAGTTGGCCCAGCCCCCCCCCAGCCACTGTCCCCCTCTGGCTGTGATCCCACTGTGTGACCCACTTGGCTTCCTCAACATTTGAATTTGGGATCCCTTCCCCAGGACCACATCCTTATGAGTACAGCAAGATAGAGCTTACAAGCACAGGAAGACTGCTTGATCTCACCTGGCTTTAATCTCTTCTTTATGAGAAGCCTCTCCCCTCCGTTTTCCTATTTGTAGCTTCCGATGACAGTTTGTACTTCAGTTGTTCTCTTTGCTGCTGAAAAATCCAATTGTCGTGTCTCATGTCCCTTTCATCATGAAGCAGTCTTTGCAAATTAGCCTCTGGCAGCCCCAAGCAGCCTCTCAATGGCTAGGTGGGACGTTTAAAGGTTAAAAGACAGAGGGGCAACCAGCTTCTGCTGATGAGACCCAGCTTCCTGTGAGCATTTTAGACCTGATGGTCAATTCCTGTCATCATATCTCCAAGCATTCTAGAAAAGATGAATGTAGTGTTCCATAGGAGGAGTGACATGTTTCCTACCTAATGCACCTGACAGGACTGAGATGTCAGACTGTGAATACAGCAGGACTGATATACAAATTAATTTAAAATAAAACAGCATGAGGAACAGAAAGCTTTAATCAAGTGAAATTTCTAAGAGGTGGAGCGTCAATTAGGTAGGTGGGCAGTGAGCTCCCTGTCAGATTCTGTCCAGAAAGACAATCGTCATTTCCCCAGCTTTGTTTTGCGTGTTCTGTCAGGTCTGCACACAGACTCCACAGGTAGGCACAGACACAGAGAGAGGCACGTGCCCTCTATGCTGCTTGGATGGCAGTCAGCTGCGTAGAACAAAGTTCCCAGTGAAATAGACTTTACACGTTGGGGTTTGTGTATCTCCTACAAGAAGATGTAGGTAGCTCCTCCTCGGCTGGTATCATGGCTGAAGGCGATACCATGAGGTCTCGACTTCCTAACTTTCTGTGGTGCCATCTTACTGTCACAAAATGGCACTTGTGCCTCCTGTATCACATCAGTATTCCAGGTGGGAAAGAGGAAGGAGGGAGGGTAAGAGGCATACATGGCCTCTAAAACTGCACCTCTTTATCTGGCAAATAACTTGTTTTCCGAAAATAATGTGAAATAGATTTCTGTGTACAGATCATTGGCCAGAAATATACACCTGACCTCATGTTAGAACCTTTTGGAGTTTCTTTTGGAGGAAATGTTGACAACTTGAATGAATTGGTCTCTGCTGCTGAGGAGGAAAGAGGAAATGGATTTCGAGTCAACAGTTTGCAATGCTGCCCACAGTCACTGAATCATGTAATCACTGAATGCTCATCAACGGGAGACCCAGAACATATGGGTCTGTACGGCTGAGTGTAAAAAAAAATAAGTAACAGTTCAGCTGAAAGGAAGGAAAGGAACGAAGAAGGGAAGGGAGCGAGGGAGGGAAGGAGGAAGACTCCTATCCTCAAAGCATTCACTTGCTGCTAAAAGAAGCCAATATGCAAATAGATATTTAAATTAAACAGACAGAATGGTAATGCAAAAGACGTGGTTATAGGACACAGTATAAGCTCAAACGAGAATGGAGAATGTGGAAGGGGTTAAGGAGTATTTCACGCAGATATACAGACATATGTATAAGGCATCATTATACCTGATGCATGAATATATACATATGTATTTGTAATGTGCGCACACACACACACACACACATTTCGCATATGTAGATCTTCAGTTGGAGTTTTCACTGCATGACAGGCATTACACCTCTTTAGCTCTGAGCCACCAGACAGATCCCAGGAGTGTTACTTGGTATTTTAATTACAAACAACAGCAACCCGAATTTTAAAGAAATGACAAAAGAGGCCAGGCTCAGTGGCTCATGCCTGTAATCCCAGTACTTTGGGAGGCTGAGGTTGGTGAATTACTTAAGGTCCTGAGCTCAAGACCAGCCTGACCAACATAGTCAAACCCTGTCTCTACTAATAATACAAAAATTGGCCAGGCACAGTGGCTCATGCCTGTAATCCCAGCACTTTGGGAGGCCAAGGCAGGTGGATCACAAGGTCAGGAGATTGAGATCATCCTGGCCAACATGGTGAAACCCATCTCTACTAAAATACAAGAAAAACAGCCAGGTGTGGTGGCATGTGCCTGTAGTCTTAGCTACTCAGGAAGTGGAGGCAGGGGAATCACTTAACCCTAAGAGGTGAAGGTTGCAGTGAGCCAGGATCATGCCACTGCACTCCAGCATGGCAACAGAGCAAGACTCCATGTCAAAAAAACAAAAAAGTAAAAATAAAACAAAAATTACCTAGGCATGGTGGTGTGTCCGTGTAATTCCAGCTACTCAGAAGGTTGAGGCAGGAGAGTTGCTTGAACTGGGATGGTAGTTGTTGCAATGAGCCAAGATTTTGCCACTGGGTGACAGAGCAAGACTCTTTCTAAAAAAAAAAAAAAAAAGAAAAAGAAAGAAAAGAAAAGGAAATACAGCTTCCCTAACCTATCTAACTAAAGACATAAAAACATCCAGGTCTGGGACTGAGATCAGGTCTGGCTGCATGCAGGTATTCAATTATGTCCCCAGGACTTTCTCTCTGCCTCTGGCTATCACTCAGCCTCTTGGCCACAGTGATGGCTGCAAGCAACTCCATCCATTTGACCTTGAAGCCCATCACACCTGAAGGAGACTCTGGCATCCACACCAGTGCTGTATTTCCCAAAGGACTTGAAAGACTGGCAGGGCAGGGTTTTGGGGACAGCCCAGGTTCATGCCCACACCTGTAATAGAATTCACTGCCACTTTGGGGTACATGGATCAGGGAGAGGAAGTTCCCTAAAGGAAAGTTTCCATGGACACTCAACTAAACAACCGTGTATAGTGTTTCTTCTCATGCCACCTCTCTCCGCCAGCCACCAGCCACCTGAAAGTGACAAGTATATAGATGAATGGATAGACAGACAGATAATGTGCAAATAAATAAATAAATCCCACAAACAGGAAACGCTTTATTCTATGCACAAACAAATGAAGGCATAAGTTGTACGGAGGCTTCTGCAGCACCATGATTAGTCCTTGGATGAAGGTTGTCTTGTGCAGGTCTTGCTGAGCACATCTGTCAAATGGGCCTCCCTGTCCTCAGCTGTTGTCCTCCGTGCGGTTGATTTTCAGTGGCTGTCAGCATGATGTGGCATGGTCCATTCACTGTCTCTGAGGCCGAAGTTCCTTGTCCTCTCACCCCATGTTTCCTCTCACCCCATGATTCCCAATTGCAACTACAAAATTACACTATATGTCTTCCAAATCCTTCTGCAAGCTTTGCATAGGCAGAGTCCAAAATATTTTGCATAAATGATCTCAGTTCATCAGCACTGTGAGTGCTAGGACTGCCTCGTACAGTTGTACAGGTTGGACACTGAACAATTTAAAGATGAGCCACATTGACTGTGTCAGTGATGCCACCTAGAGTTGTCCAGTGCACCATCTGCACACTATACCCAGAGGACTGACCATCACTTAAAGAGAGTTACAATTACTGACCATTTTGCAGCTCTTTTGTAAGCAGGCAAGCATTCCCACCTGGCATAGTGTGAACTAAGCCTCAAAAACAGAACCATCCTAGAGAGTCATCCCATCTGCTTACAGCTCATCTCTGTGTGTGTGGCTCCCCGAGAAACAGGGCCATTTGTTCTCTACACAGGGATTCTCACCCCTTCCTGGGAACCCTGCCCTGCCTCTCTCTCACAGCCAAGCTGGCCCTGTCTTTCCATACTGTGGCTCCTTTCACAGTAGAAGACTCAGTGAATGCCTGTTGAATCAGATCTTATGACAGGAGCATCCCAGAGATGCCCCAGTCCTAGAGCTCACACGGTATTTTAGTCCATTCTTGCATTCCCATAAAGAAACACCTGAAACTGGGTGATTTATATAGAAAAGAGGTTTAATTGGCCCGTGGTTTCTCAGGCTGTGCCGGAAGCACAACGCTGGCATCTGCTCAGCTCCTGGGGAGGTCTCAGGAAGCTTTCAATCATGGTGGAAGGTGAAGGGGAAGCAGGCATGTTGCATGTCCAGAGCAGGAGCAAGAGGGCGGAAGTGAGGAGGGGCCACGCACTTTTAAACCACCCAATCTTGTGAGAACTCACTCACTATTGCGAGGACAGTACCAAGGGGCTTGTGTAAACAATTCATGAGAAATCCACCCCCACGATCCGGTCACCTCCCACCATGCTAACCTCCAGCAGCTGGGATGACAGTTCCACACGAGATTTGGGTGGGGACACAGATCCAAGACGTAACACAGGGCTTTCCCTAAGACTGTGTTTGCTGAAACAAAATATGCAAGATGGTATGAGAATGTCCTGTGAGGGTTTTTAAGAATTATTATTTTTATATGAATTATTAAACTACAGAATGAGTACATCAAACCTTGAGGGGCTGAAGTTTAGGAAACTGCCCTCAAAGGGCCTGCTCTCTCAGTAGGTGTGGGTGTGGGCGGTGGGTGGACAGTGCTGGGTAGACATTGCAGGGGGAAAGAGATGTGCTGCCCGATTCCCTGTCCAGCAAGGCTGTGCTGACCCACCGCAGCACGTGTGGTCAGCAGACAGCTTCCATTCGGCTCGTCTCAGACACCAGTGTCTACCTCTAGTGCCAGAAGCTGCCTCATCCAAGGTCATGCCCTTTCCACAGAAGCACACACACAGTGACAGACACATTGAGGTAAGGTATAAAGACCCATCTGCCCCAGCCCCCTGGGCCCCTCTTACATGCAGCTGTGGCTCCAGGGCTCCCTGCCAGGGTGACAGGGGCTTGGTTGGGCTTGCACCTCAGTGCAGAAGGGGTCTCTTCTCCCCCTGCTCCATCCTGGTTCCTCTTTCCTCCTTTGACATGTGATTATTCCTAGCAAACATCTTGCATCCAAAGTGCCACCCCAGGGTCTGCTTTCAAGAAACCCTCCTAGGACAGGCATTTATTATTCTCTAATTTGTTCCTAAGGCCTTAGCTTTGGATAGAACTATTCAAGTCTCGTATGACAAATTCTCTCTCGACAAGGGTTTTTGATGTCTCGTCTTAGGGAAAGTGGTATGTTATCTCACATGTGGTGACGCTGGACCGTCTCCAGCAAGCAAGCTTGTTTCCCCAAACAGCTACAGCTGACGGCTAAATTGCATGTGGACTCCGAAGCACATCAAGTCTAACACCATCAGCTCAATCCTGAAATAAATGATGAGCAAAGAACATTTTTCCTTATCTCTTTAGGCGTGCAGTTGAATCGCTGGCGTAGAATGAAATGCTCTACATTCATTTGAAAAAGCAATAGAATTATTAATCGATAGTGAGGATCGATGCTGGATCCGCCAGTGGTTTTCTCAACTCCCGTCTGACGCGACAAATGAAAGTGGAAAATGTTTGCAGAAACAGGAGCCACCCTTTTCAGCGTGGGTGAGACTGCGTTTTCCCTGCGGTGTACTTCCGTCAGAGCTCTCACATCCTGCAGAATGTGGTGTCCGTGAGCACAGAGACCCTTCCAGCTGTGGTCATTCCAGCCCCTTGAACAGCAGGTGCAATAATGATGCCTGCAATGAAGACCTCTTCTTCAAGGAGTCTGAGCTCTACTCCTTCAGGCTTTGTATAAGGGCCCACGGTGAGAGGAGACATCAGAATCCAGTGCTAGACAAAGTGAGATAAAGTGGGATAACTTTCCTGGGAATAGCAATTCACATCACCTCAGCCCCATCAACATTAACAAAACTCATTTCAGGCTTGATTCCCAGTTGCAACTACAAAATTACACTCTATGTCTCCCCAAATCCCTCTGCAAGTTTTGCATAGGCAGAGTCCTAAATACTTTATATAAATGACCTCAGTTCATCAGCACTGTGAGTGCTAGGACTGCCTCATACAGCTGTACAGGTTGTACACTGAACAATTTAAAGATGTGCCACATTGTGTCAGTGAAGCCACCTGGTGTTGTCCAGTGCACCATCTGCACACTATACCCAGAGGCCTGACCATCACTCAGAGTTACAAATACCATTTCATTGTTTAGAAACCTGCGGCTCAAGGAGTTAAGTATTGTGTAACACAACTAATATCATATCAGGATTCTATTCCAAGTGTAATTCACTCTGAAGTGCATTTGCTCAACCACTACATTTCACTGCGGATTCTGTATCTTATCTTGAGAGTGCTCATGATGAACGAATGACTCTCCACACCGTAAAAACTCCTGTCATGACATGAACTGTTAAGGTTAATAGACGGATGTTTGAAGCCTGAGATAAAAGATGCAGTTCGTTCGGTTTTCTTTGCATGAAACTCATAACAAACATACCTAACTGGCTGTATGAGAAAAACAAATTTCTTGATTAAATTCTTTTTCCCTGCGGCTTTCTGAGATTTTAGCAAATCACTCACCATACCCCAAACCAAAAAGGCAACATTGACTTAAAGTTTATCTTTAATTATATTTAAATCGCAAGGCTTAACTGAATATATTGACATTTATACCAAGAAATTAATTGACACTCTATTAACCTCAACCAGCAAATTAATTCTTCAACCTCAGACCTTGAGCACTTGAAGGCTGAAACACAATTATGTATTGATCATGGATGTGGCACAGCTTTTTCACTTGGGAATATAACAGCTAAGCCTAAAGAAACAGAATCATCTCTTTCATATGAGGAATCAACTAGATACATATTTGAATTATTTTTCTCACCACAAAAGAATCAAACATCTGAGCCTTTCAGCACTTTCATTTGTCACGTCAGATGGGAGCTGGGAAAACCAGTAGCAGATTTAGCAATGATTGTCACTATCAATTAATAATCCTGTTTGCGTTTTCAAATGAATGTAAAGTATTCCTTTTACTCCAGCAATTCAACTGCATGCCTGAAGAGACTGTGGCTAGATAAGGAAACATGGTCTTTGCTCATCATTTATTTCAGTGTTGAGCTGACGGTATTAGATTTTATGTGCTTCAGAGTCCCCTGGCAATTTAGCTGTCACGTGTAGACTTTTGGGGACACAAGCTCGCTTGCTGGAGACAGTCCAGCGCCATCACACGTGAGCTAAGATATCACTTTCCCTAAGATTAGGCACCGAAAAGCCTTGTCAAGCTGACCTGCCTTCTTTTGACCTGGTGACATATCCTGTGTAGATGGAGTGTTCCTAGTGTGTTTTCTCTAAAAATATTAACAAAATACACAGAAATGGAGGAAGGGGTATAAGAAGAAGCACTGAGTTGCCAGATGCAGCAGATGAAAAACTTCTAATTAAAAATTCTTGAGAACAAAGTCAGCTGGGAAATGCTGGACCATGTGCAATTCTCAGTTAAACCTGGAAGGTTGAAGGAGTCTGCAGGGAGAGCTGCCGCTTCAGAGATAGACCCTTTTTCTAATCCCTAAAGAGGAGAGATTTAGCTATTCAGGAACTAATTGTGTATAATTGGTTTCCTTACCTTCCTTGCCAATTCTACTGTATTCTGATTTTGTGTTTTCTGCCCAAGTTTCATCTAGGGCTTCATCACAGATGCTGAGCAGAAAGAGTTTAAGAGCAGAAAGAGTTTATCCCAGATACCTGTTTATGCAGACAAGATGTGATCTCCAACAGTCTGCAGCTCTAGCAGGAATGCTAATGTGTCTGTGGCATACAATTTGGATGTTTTTATAGGAAGAAAAAACAACTCCCAACATAAAAGAAATATATAAAAATAAAATATCTCTTCATTTCCAGGCGAATATATCTATTTTTAAATGTCATGATGTAGAGATGAAAGTTAGCTTTATTTTCTTTCTATATTTGCCTGTAGCAGAGATTCCAGCTCACATGTGGAAAACACTTTCAGATGTGGGTGTGGGTGGGCGGGTAGATGGGGGCCTCTCCAGGAGGTCTTCAAGGACATTTCACTTTTAAATAAAATGTTGCCTCTCTTTTGATGCTCCCAGTTCTTCATCCCTCCCTCACAGCCCCACCTTCCTTTACTTCGGAATGTTGGAAACCCTCTTTACCCAGGAATAATAGGTATCCATGAAAGATTAGTTAGAGTCACTCTATGCAAGACAGAAGTTGAAAGGGTATAATAAAAAGATAAATCAACAAGATGAGATTGGGAACCGATCTTTAGAAATGACACTTGAAAACGAAAAGATACGGTGTTTCGTCTTAAGCAAGAGGTATAATTAGAACTATGGGTTTATCCCTAGCAGAGCCTGAATGAAACCAGTAGGGATTGGGTGGGAGAAACAACCTCTCAGAAAAATTAATAAATAAGTAAACAGACACTCCTTCAGTTCTGATTGATTTTGAAAGAGTGATCTGTGTCCTCATCAAGTTTTCTAAAAGGCTGATCTGGAGCTTTGGTCAGGCACATGGCGTGTTTCTGAGGTGCCAAGAGTGTCATCATCCTTGTTGCTTTGCCTCTTTTTTGAAGCCTAACGTATTTCGTTCTGCCACATTCTTGTTTGTCAGTGAATTTATGTGGGGACCAAGCAGTGCAAGTGGTTTCCTCCAACGTTTCACTCACTGTTTTGATTCAATATGACACCTTTAAAAAGATTCCAAATATCCCTTTGTAATCGAGTTGTGTGATACTTGCACGCTATTGCATTGCGTTTAGAAGCAGCAGCCAATGATCACATTTGCGATGGACATTTGAGTTACAAACACTAAGTGGGAAGAGATCATTGAATGGGGTCTCACTTTATATCAGTGGCACATTACATAACTCATCCTAAGACCCAAGAAACCCTGGGGCCGGGCGCCGTGGCTCACGCCTGTAATCCCAGCACTTTGGGAGGCCGAGGCAGGCGGACCACGAGGTCAAGAGATTGAGACCATCCTGGTCAACATGGTGAAACCCCGTCTCTACTAAAAATACAAAAAATTAGCTGGGCACGGTGGTGCGTGCCTGTAATCCCAGCTACTCAGGAGGCTGAGGCAGGAGAATTGCCTGAACCCAGGAGGCGGAGGTTGTGGTGAGCCGAGATCGCGCCATTGCACTCCAGCCTGGGTAACAAGAGCGAAACTCCGTCTCAAAAAAAAAAAAGAAAGAAAAAGAAACCCTGTATTTGCTCACATATCTTTCCTGCTTCCAGTTTCCCCATTTGCCCTTTATTTCTGCAGAGAAAGCTGCTCTCTATGCTTTAAAAGTTTGGTGATGATGGGGCTGGCACAGTGAAAACCAACGTGATGCCTGCTCCCTTGCACATCTGCAGTAAGCAGCAGCCAGTGGAGAAGGACTCTGTGCAGGAAGTTGTGAGTCTAACAGGAGCTTAGAAAGAACTAAACAGACTCTCATATCTAAACGCCGTGACACTCAGTCCTCCCAGGTGCGCTGCTGTCCGTGCAAGCTCACCTGTGTCTCCCCTGCTGTCTTACTTCATTTGAATGTCTCACCTGCTCTGCATGCATCCCCTCTGGCTCTCCGGTTTGCCTCTGGTGCATTCCCAGCACTCCAAACACTGTTTTCAAGCCATTGGCCGCTCGCTTAAAGCCATTCAGTGGACATCAGTTAGAATGTGGAAGACTTGGGGCCTCTCTGCAGGTGGAAATGTCCCAGAGCACCCCAGGATGCCACGAGCGCAGGAAGCTGCATTTGTGTTTCTAGATGAGAGCGTCCCCGTTCACGGATTGATGGCTTGCTTGGCCACACCTTTTCAGACTAGGGTGCTCCGCAGGAGACCCCAGCAGCGAGCCCACACAAGGAGGGGCTACGTGTCAAGGCACAGGCTCTACCAGCCACCTTTGTTATTAGGGCAAGGCAGGAAACGCCCCAGCTGTACAGTGGGCGGCATCCAGGAAACGGGTCAGGAATGGCTTCACTCATAGGATGGAAGCCATGCCGACCTCAACCCTGTCTGGACTGACTTTCTGACAGCAGCCTTTCCTGATCCTCACCCTTCCGTGGGCTGATCCAGAGAGCATTCCCATTGCAAACCCACTCAGCATCCCTTGGCCAGGGTCCCCAGCTGGGTGATCAGATGGAAGGTGGGTGTGTACAAGCTTCAGGTGGAACCTGTCCCACCATCCCATTGTGAAAAGAGCAGAGAATCCCTGCCAACCCCCTCGTCTGATCATGAACCCACCCGTGCCTCAAGGAGACCCCCCACCTGGTGCTTTCTCTCCTCATTGAACCCAGCTTTGGGTCTTTACATGGAAGATCTCAGTGCAGAAAAAGCATTTTCTGCTGGAAGAAAGAACAGAAATGACGACTTCTGGCCAGAAGCCCATGCACGCTGGCCGAGGACCCCCTAAGAGTAGTTAGACTCGCCCAAGGATCTTAGACACGAAGCAAGTCCAGCTTCTCTTTGGAGGTGGCGGGTGTGTCCCTGGCTGTGACAATCACTGGGGTTTGCTGCTGGCCATTAAACATATGCAGGGCCTGGGTGGACAGGTGCCCTGCAGCACGAGCAGTGGTTCCCTGTCATGAAGAATTGCTCCTTCCTCTGTTGACATCCCGCTGCCCTGTGAACAGTTTCATAGGACGCTTATCTCATCTGAAAAAAGGTGGGTTTTGTTTTTTTGGGTTTTTTTTTCATACTACAACAACTTATAATTTGTCTCGGCCTATTTTGTTCCTGTATAAATTAAGATCATTTTGTACTTCTTATTATCTATACAAACAAGTCATAAGGAACTCTTACCTTTATGGCAACTTTTATTCCAGTTCCTTTGTGGCTTCCACCCTTTCATTTATTTTTCATTTCTTCTTGTTAGGAATACTCTCAAGTCAACTCCTAAATTTAAACTTACTCATTCTCAGTGGGAGTAAGTATTGACCACCTCATAATGTCTCCTAGAGAAGGCATTCCCAAGCATTTTCATATTGAAATAAATGTTATTTGGTTATTTTTAAAGTTTTAATCATTTCCCATTTCTTTTATAGCAAAGGCCAGGTGTTGGCCAGCTTTTCCTGGAAGGGGTGAGATAGGAATATTTTAGGCCCTGTGAGCCGTATACTTTTTATGCTGCATGTTCTTTTTTTTTAAGTTCAAAAATATAAAATCCATTTTTAGCTCAGAAGCTGCACATAAACAAGCTATGGCTGGGATGTGACTGGCCAGTTTGCTGACTGTGAAAGAGACAACGCTCAATGTGACCTTAAAAGACTTGAAATGTCCTTAAAATTTGCCGTTTTAGCCATGTTTAAGTGTCCAATTCAGTGGTATTAATGACATTCACAATGTGGCGCTGCCACCTCCACTGAAACTTTTTCCTGACCCCAAACAGAAACCCCGTAACTACCAGCAACTGCCCTCTGGTCTCCCTCCCCAGCCCTTCTAAATGTGCTTTCTGTCTCTGTGGATTTGCCTGCTGCCCTGGGCAGACACCCCACAGCGGCTCTGGGAGGCCGATCTGATGATGGTCCTCATCTTTCAGCATCTCCTAACAAGTGCAAGGAGGTTTCCCTCCTTCCCTCCACGTTTCATGTTACTGGAGTCAGACAACGTCTGGCGCATTGCACTTAGCCTGATGTTTCCAGAGTTCATTTACGCAGTGGCATGACTCGGGACTTCTTTCTGTCTTCTGACTGAGGAATGTGCCAGCACGTGGATATACTACATTTTGTTTGTCCATTCATCTGGTGACAGTTTGTTTTCACCTTTGACCACTGCGATACTGATGGACATTTAAAAACAGACTTGAAATTTCTTCTCCCCACAGCTCCGCCTCGTCTCCTGCCTCATTAACAAGCCCTCTGGGTAGTTCAGCCGCCTGGGTTTTTTCGTCTTTGATTTTCTGGTCCATTTTCCTCCCTCCAGCAAAAGAGCATTTGTGCCTACAGCTCCTTCTGCCTGGAATTCCCTTTGCCTCTACCCATTTGTCATGGGGATCACATCCCAAGCATGGCGTCTTCTGAGAAACTGTTCCCGGCCTCCCTGGCTACACTCAGGTCCTCTGAGACGGATTCTTATTTCACCACATAGCTCTGCTCTTCATCTTCTTTTACGGTTGCCAATTTACATTGGTTGATGTGATTGTTTATTTAATGTCCACCTCCCCTGCAAACTGTACGCTCTAAAAAGCGGCAGTCTCCAGCAGTGTCCTCTGGGAGCTGGAATAGAGAAGTCCTGATTTGAGGTGTCTGTCCATTTTTATAGTTTAAATACTCCACCATGGCCAATTTCAAACTACCGAAGTAATGTCAGTGCACGTGGAGCTGGGGAGAGAGAGCAGAACCAGCTCCCAGGAGCCAGTGCCAGGAGCCAGTGCCAGGAGCCAGTCCCAGGAGCCAGTCCCAGGAGCCAATCCCAGGAGCCAGTCCCAGGAGCCAGTCCCAGGGGCCAGTCCCAGGAGCCAGTCCCAGGAGCCAATCCCAGGGGCCAGTCCCAGGAACCAGTCCCAGGAGCCAGTCCCAGGAGCCAGTCCCAGGAGCCAGTGCCAGGAACCAGTCCCAGGAGCCAATCCCAGGAGCCTGTCCCAGGGGCCAGTGCCAGGAACCAGTCCCAGGAGCCAGTCCCAGGGGCCAATCCCAGGGGCCAGTCCCAGGAACCAGTCCCAGGCGCCAGCCCCAGGAGCCAGTCCCAGGAGCCAGTTCCAGGAACCAGTCCCAGGGGCCAGCCCCAGGAACCAGTGCCAGGAGCCAGTGCCAGGAACCAGTCCCAAGGGCCAGTCCCAGGAACCAGTCCCAGGAGCCAGTCCCAGGAGCCAGTTCCAGGAACCAGTCCCAGGAGCCAGTCCCAGGCCACCTTGACCTTCATCTTCTTTGGCTAATCTTTAACCCTACATCCCCATCACCGAGAATAGTGACCAACAAGCAACAAGGATTCCAGAAATGTCACTGGAGTAACTGAATGATTGAATGAATGAAGAAAATAAAGGAAAACAGAGCAATGAACCCAGAAACAAAAGAAAGACGTGCAGCTCGACTTGGCTCAAGCTACAACTTCCACGCTTTTTTTTTCCAGAATGACTCCATTACCAGACCTCAGGGTATTATAAGGTAGAAATAGAGGACAGGAGAAGACAAATTTATGATGACAAAAATCTCATTATAAAGTACATACATTAAAAAGGATCACACATATTTGACTTCATAATGAAAGGTTTTTATACTGAAAGTGCTCATGAAAAAGTCAAAAAAGGATGTCAGTAATGGAAAACTTTAATCCTGTGATAATGTCTAAGGGGTAACAGTTTGTTTGAGTAATACCTTGACTTTAATCTTGAAAATGAGACGGAAGGCAGGAGTGGGAGAGGAGGACAACAGCTGCTCCACTGGGAGAACGTTGGTAGCCCGTGGGCATGTCTGATGCAGATTTCCAAAGTGCCAGTGCCCGGGAAGATAGGCGGAGTCCAGAAGAGTCTTCCAAAGTGGAGCTAGCACCTCTTGGGACCTGAAATAATGGCCTCCTTGCTGCTTCACTCACTTCTTTCTCTCCCTCCCCCTCCCTCCCCTTCTTCCCCTCCCCTCCCCTCCCCTCCCATCCCCTTTCC
>CM052656.1:2950986-2974319 GCA_028533165.1 Leontopithecus rosalia
TCCCTACTTCCTTCCTTCCTTCCTTTCTTCTTTCATCAGGGTCTGTCTTTCACCTAGCTGGAGTGCAGTGGCACAATCTCAGCTCACTGCCCTTGACCTTTCAGGCTCCAGTGATCCTCCCACCTCAGCTTCCTGAGTAGCTGGGATTACAGGCACATGCCACGATGCCTGGTTAATTTTTGTAGGGTTTCACCATGTGGTCTGAAATAGTCTCAAACTCCTGGGGTCAAGCAATCCTCCCGCCTAAGCCTCTCAAAGTATTAGGATTGCAGGCATAAGTCACCGTGCCCGCCTCGTTTCTTTTTTACTGCCAGAATCTTTCATGTAGCATTTGTTAATGGACTTTGGTATCCTCCTTATTTTAAAAATCCCTTTAGTTTCCCTAGAAGCATACTCTGAGATTGGGATTTGTGGGCAACTTATTTATGAAGGAAGTGCTTCCGGGAGAACCCGATGAGTGCTCAGGGAAAGTAAGACGGGAATGGGTGGAGAACCCACATGAAGTTCCAGATGAAATGGCATCAGGGTAGCTTCGGCCTCACCCACGGGGGCTACGGAGGGGAAGGGACCCAGCTGGAGGCGCAGGAGCAGAGCTTTCACCTCCAGCATCAGACTGTGTGGGAGGCCCCTCCCAGGGCCAGGAATGCTCAGCCGCCTTAGGCTCTTGGTGCTTGTGGGCAAGGAGGCTTCAGAAACTGAGTCCTCAAGGAAAGTTGCAGGTACAGATTGTTAAGAACAAAAGCACACATTGATCCCAGGGGGCAGGAACACAGGAACAGCTTTTTAAAGGGAAATGCAGAGATTTCAGTGGAATGCTGACACTGTCCACCATAATTTCCTGCCTAAAAATAAATACCTCTCCGTCAGATAACCTTTGGCAGGTGTTCTGAAGTGCGAGATTATCTCCCAAGGAAAGGGTCGTTCAGATACTAGATTCGCCTTCTCTCTGACTTCACTTCTGTTTTAAAAATTGTACCAATGTATGTTTTAGATTACCTTCTGGAAAAACTGAAGTTGGAAATAGAATTTCACTCTCCGCTTCCCCCACCCACGCCTCCACCTTACCCTAAGCACTCACACAGGCGCTGGCAGCCAGTTGCCCGCGTGGGCGGCTGCAGAGTGAGGTTTGATTGTTGGCATGCTTTTTAAGGACCTCTCCTACTACGTTGGTTTTCTATTCTAGAAAAAAAAATACAGGTGGCTTTAAGATGCATTGACTTGCATCTCAAATACTTAATCACTAAATGGTTCTCATGCTCAGAGGTCAGTGATGTCTCCTTAATGTACAAAGTCCAGAATGTCTATTTTTGATCTCTCCAAATGAATGGTGCACTCTCCTCTCTAATATGGTAGTTTCCACAGCTTCATTTGATTTATAGACACATCATCGGACTTAAAGAGTTGGTAGAAGACTAAAGGGAAAGCTAATTGCAAGGTCTTTTGTGACAAAGATGTCCCAGCTTTGCTTCTGCAGAATGTATCTGAAGCATGAATATCAGTTTCTGGGTCACAGGTAAGCTCTGTATAATGTACTTCCCTACATTTATAGCGGGGATAGAAAGGTGCTTCAGTGGTCTTCATTCTTGTAAGCCCACCTGTTCTTGCACTGGAAAAAGAGGTGGCGGCATTTTAGGCAGAAATCAAGAGTGACGTTCTGCAGTTAGGTCTCTTGACTCCTCCAGCTTGGTTACCCAGCCGGGTAACCCTGGACACATGTTTAGCTTCATGGAGAGTAGACTTCTCACCTGCAGACTGGGAGTAATAACGTCACCTTCTTCATGGGATGACTGTGAAGATTACGGGAGGTAAGACATGAAAAGCTTTTAAAGCAGTATTTGGCACATTAAAAAAAATACCCAAGAAAGTTTAGTTTTTGCAATAGATGCAGGAGAATCCTAAAATAAGATTCATCTTTTTCTTTTGGAAAAGATGCTTCTCTTTGGCCTGAGGTCTGCTGAGGAGGCCTGCAAGGTTCACTTCAGTTGTTCTCAGGTCTCTGAGCTCAGCCCTGAAGGAGAGGGTCCTTGTCTGTGCCTGGGCTGAGCCGGAGCCTTGTCTTCTGAAAGGACATTTCAGGCTGTTGCTTATGGCCAGCAGTTTTGACTTCATCTGTTTAACTGCATTCCCTTCTGGTGGAAAAGTTTAGATTTTTGAGTTCAATGCACAAATGAGTCCGCACAAGTGAGCATTATTGGGGAATGAGAAGCACGGTCTGTGTTGGGAAGGAGCTGTCCATCATCTCTGTGCAAAAATAGACCACCCAGAGATGCCTCCAGATCCACACCTGTGGAGTCAGCCAGGAGGTATCTGAGCTGCATGTAGAGGCTGGGGTCCTTACCCTGCTTCCCTGTTCATTCCCCTCTATGCAATGGATGATGGCAAGCAGGTCAGAGAAGGAGGATGTTTGGTTTACCCATGCTAAACACAAAATAGCAATCACACCAGTGGGCAGAACTAAACTACAAGCAGGTCCCATTTCGAGAGTGCATCCAGGCACACAAGTCTGACATAGCCCCGTGCCTTTCTCCTGGTGATGGCGCTCTGTCCTATGAGCAAAACCTGCCCAATCTCAACCGCAGTGCTGCTGCTTCTCCACATAGCTCCCAAATCCAGCCCTGCTCACCCCGATTGCTAGCTATTTGACTCAGTGACGGGGAGGACAGGAGGGAGGCTGGTGGAATGGGACTGTGTTTCTGAACTGTTCAGAAGTGATGCCTGAACGGTTTGGGTTCATTCAGACCCTGTGTCCCCTTGCCTGGAACTCTGCTCTTGGCACATCTTTATTTATTCTCATAGATATCTAAAATTCATATTGTTTATTTTCCTTGTTGCATACATTTTACCAGTCATCTCCCCCAAATAGACTAACTTAATGCATTCTGTCTCTAATGCCGTTGTTATTGAATACTTCCAAGAGCACAGATATCCACATAGTTAAGCTTTTGTAAATTTCTAACAGTTGTTCACAATCCTGGTTGCATGTTGGAAGCTTCCTGGACAAAAAGAATATGCCCAGTTGAGGGGAGTAGAGAGGGAGGGAAAGAGGGAAAGAGAGAAGGAAGGAAGGAAGGAAGGGAGGGAAAGGAGGGGGAAGGGAAAGGACAAAAACCAGTGAGGAAAGAGGTCCTGATCCAGACCCCAAGAGAGGTTCTTGGATCTCCCACAAGAGAGAATTCAGGGCAAGTTCACAGTGCAAAGCAAAAGCAAGTTCATTAAGAAAGTAAAGTGGTAGAATGATTTGTAATTCTTTGGGTGTATACCCACTAATGGGATTGCTGGGTCAGGTGGTATTTTTGGTTCTAGATCCTTGAGGAATCACCACCCTGTCTTCCACAATGGCTGGACTCATTTACACGCCCACCAACAGCGTAAAAGCATTCCTATTTCTCCACAGCCTCGCCAGCTTCTGTGGTTTCGTGACTCTTTAATAATGGCCGTTCTGACTGCCGTGACATGGTGTCCCACTGTGGATTTGATTTGCATTTCTCTAATGACCAGTGATGAGATTTTTTATATGTGTTTGTTAACCACATAAACGTCTTCTTTTGAGAAGGGGCTGTTCATATCCTTTGCCTACTTTTTGATGGAGTTGTTTGTTTTTTTCTTGTAAATTTGTTTAAGTTCCCTGTAGATTCTGGATATTAGACTTTTGTCAGATAAGTAGATTGCAAAAATTTTCTCCCATTCTGTAGGTTGCCTGTTCACTCTGATGCTAGAAAAGAAAAAAGTAAAGCGGTAAAAGGACAGCTACTCCACAGATAGAGTAGGACACTCCCAAAAGTAGCAAGAGGAGGGTGTCCGCACTCGGTACAATGCTGGGATATATGGGGGGTGTGCTCTGCTACAAGGGTGTGTGATGAAGATTCATTTTCTTAAGTACTGTATTTTGCAAGAATCGATATTATTATCTTTAAAGCAAAGTTAGGAATGCCTTTGTTCTCCTGATTATCAGGATATCAGGACACTCCCAAGTCTGGGTCTGTTTAGTAAACGTTATTAATTTGTTCCCTTAACCGTGAACATCTAGAGGCCAGGAATGCCCGACTCTCCGAGAACGCAGCCCAGCAAGTGCCAGCCTCATTTCCCAGCCCTCACTCAAGATGGAGTCTCTCTGGTTTGAATTCCTCTGACATATCTCCCCCCTACCCTTTACAACAGGACCCTTCATCTGAAGGTTTACAGAGGGACGAAGATCCTTCTTCTGTAACTTCTTCAGGCTGAATGGGGTGATGATAGTCTTGCCTAAGTATTAGGGGCTCTTTCATTTAGGGTAAAGAGACGCTCAGTCAGAGAGTGTTGGTATGGTGAGGGTCGTTCCTAACTCTGAGTTCCAACAAAAGGTGATATCGGGAAGATGAGCAGGTGTCCAGTTTAGGAAACCATTGAGTGAGCCCGTCTTGCACTCCTACACAAAGAGCACAACCGCAATATATTCCACAGCAAAGCAAAGTAAGTAAATATTCCCAGTGAACTGAACAGGAAGGCTTTCCAGGAACTGGGCAGTTGTTGGAACCAAGCCGAGAGAGGGTGGACTGATAGTACAGGAACGGCAGAGACGTGAGTGTCTAAAGCTTTCATAGCCTGGGTAATGGTATGTGACCAGTCTGGAACATACACACAACATTCGGTTTTGTTCAAGGCACAAGTTATCCCTTGGGACGCTGCTAAAATGTCAAAGCCACAAGGTTTTGTAAGGGTACCTGCCTAATCTGGGAAGTTTCCTCAGTTAGAAGGCTATGACCATGGCATGTATTACTGAAAGCTGCAGCCATGTGCTTGGCTGAGGCTTCAGCTTGTAACTGGATATTGATTGTGGCTGCCTGTGGGGAAAATACAGTCATTGGATAAAACCATCAAGATGCCCGTTTTTGTCACCTGTGGCGACCTTTTACTGTGAGGCGCATCACTCGTGTAAAGAGGCCACCGTGTGGGCAACAAGGCTGTTTTATTTCGTGCTTGGATGCAAGCGGGCCAGTCGGAGAAAGGAGTTCGGTGAAGGGCGTAGGAATGGGACCTGGTTATGTCGGTTGAGGCAGGTGGTCAGTTAAAGGTGGTAATCTATTTTAGGGAGGGGGAGGGTGTCATGGGATACATGGTCACAAGGGTGGGGGTTATTGGTGGAAAACAGAGGAGAGGGTGTGGTAAATTACATAGTTACAGGGGTGGGGGTCTTCAGAAACCTAATGCCTAAGGGGAAATTTTGCAAGGTTGAGCAGGAACAATGGTCGAATGTTGCAGGAGGACAGCAGTTAGTTGAGGCAGGAACCAGTCATTTGACTTCTCTGTGTGGCATCTGATTACTTCAGGCTTTCTGGCTCCTGAAGACTCTCAGGAGGTGTATGTGCAGGTCACCAAGGCTACAATGGCCAGGCCTGACATTTACAATTTTCCAGTTAGATGGAAGAGAGTCCAGTTTGGGGAGGATACATCCTAAGAGATAAGCATGACCCCTTATACATGTTCCAGTCCAGCTATAAGGTAAGTATGGCCAGCCATGAGACCCACAAGCCCATAACCATCCCCAAGGAGAAGAGTAGTCACTCATTTTTGGCAAATTACCTCACTATCCCATCCACACCTGGTCTGTTAGAAGAAGGATCTGATTCCATTGCTGAGGCAACAGCCATCCCATATCATGGGTTTCAGTCTGGTGGTGACAACAGCCATCCCATATCGTGGGTTTCAGTCTGGTGGTGACAACAGCCATCCCATATCGTGGGTTTCAGTCTGGTGGTGACAACAGCCATCCCACATCGTGGGTTTCAGTCTGGTGGTGACAACAGCCACCCCATATCATGGGTTTCAGTCTGGTGGTGACAACAGCCATCCCACATCGTGGGTTTCAGTCTGGTGGTGACAACAGCCACCCCATATCATGGGTTTCAGTCTGGTGGTGACAACAGCCATCCCATATCATGGGTTTCAGTCTGGTGGTGGCTATTATCGTGCCTTTCAAAACATACAGGCGCTTTGCCTAAGTCCTGCACTGGAACAGCTGTCATTCACCCACATTCATCATGTATAGCATAACCTAAAGTTGGGATGGATTTTAGCTGTGTTCTAATTAGATTAGAAATGCGCTTTCCTTCTTTTTTTTTTCTTTTAATTGTGTTTTAGGTTTTGGAGTACATGTGCAGAACATGCAAGATAGTTGCATAGGTACACACGTGGCAGTGTGTTTTGCTGTGCTTTCTTGAGGCCGGGCGCGGTGGCTCAAGCCTGTAATCCCAGCACTTTGGGAGGCCGAGGCGGGTGGATCACGAGGTCAAGAGATCGAGACCATCCTGGTCAACATGGTGAAACCCCGTCTCTACTAAAAATACAAAAAATTAGCTGGGCGTGGTGGCGTGTGCCTGTAATCCCAGCTACTCGGGAGGCTGAGGCAGGAGAATTGCCTGAACCCAGGAGGCGGAGGTTGCGGTGAGCCGAGATTGCGCCATTGCACTCCAGCCTGGGTAACAAGAGCGAAACTCCGTCTCAAAAAAAAAAAAAAAAAAGAAATGTGCTTTCTTGAATCTTCATCGGAGGGAAGGGGCTGAGGCCCGCGTGGCTGTGACACATGGGAAAAGGGGGGTTACGTTTACGGTGTTCAGTTTCCAATCCTAGTAACGTCCCCATAAACTTGACTTGGTCCGTTGACTGTTCCAGGGAACGTGGAGGAAAGTGGAAATTCTCCACATACCCAACAGTTCATCTGATTACGTAGAGAAACTAAAGTTTGTGCCCACTGGGTAAATAAGTTACTCTCCACATGGTTCCAACTCATACCCAAAGTGGAGTGCTTATTTGGGTTCTTCTGAAACAGAGTTCACAGGCCCAAGTTACCTACTTCACTGTGTTGAGTAAGCCTTTTCCTATAAAAAAGGTGAAACTGATTGAAACAGGGAATCCCTTTTCCAGTGATAGACCCATGCAAACGTTCAACGAGTTTTTACTGATTAGCACGTGGAATAAACAGTTTGTTGTCCTTTTGCCCTGGTGCACAGAGACTTCCACATGTAAACCATTCTGCCTCAGGATCATCTAGAGGCCCCTATTTTAAATGCAGATGGCTGGACTAAACTTCCTCCATAACTTGAATACAAGAATGACCTAGGGTGCCCGGGTTTCGGGCAGACAGGTAGCTGGATTCAAAGTCTGGTGTACTTTAAGTGTTATATCAGGAGCGTCTAACAACAAAGCCTGATACTTATTCACAGGAAAGGAGAAGGAGCAATTTCTATCTGCCTTGTGGTTTCCAAAAGATACTACTGGTTTTTTTGGAAAACAGCAGTATCTTCTGGGGTGGGAGGGGGTGGGGATTCAGGAGAAAGCCAAAGTCCCTGAAGAGCAGCTTAAAGGAGTCATAAAATGGCACCTATGGACTTGTCTATCTATCCCCTTGACCATAAAGTTTTGGGGTGACAGAGGCCCGTTATAATGAGTGAAAACAGAGTAAGCATTCCAGAGGGAAGTTAATATTCTTACCTGCCACATAACAAGTTACCTGAGGCTCCTCCGGAGATATGGCTAGTTGTCCAGTGGGAACTGCGGTGGAAGGTCTTGGGCCCGTCACTCTTGAGGTTGCCTGTCTATTTCAGCCATCATAGGTTGAGGTCCCAATGGCTCCCTTTGGGATGCTTTGCCATCCCTCTTCCAATGGCCAGTTTTCTTTTCTTTTTAATTTAATTTTATTTTACTTTAAGTTCTGGGATACATATGCAGAACATGCAGGTTTGTTACATAGGTATACATGTGTCATCGTGGTTTGCTGCACCTATTAACCTGTCATCTAGGTTTTAAGCCCTGCATGCATTAGGTATTTGTCCTAATGCTCTCCTTTCCCTTGCCCCCTACCCCCAACAGGCCCCAGTGTGTGATGTTCCCCTCCCTGTGTCCATGTGTGTTCATTGTTCAACTCCCATTTATAAGTGAGAACGTGAGGTGTTTGGTTTGCTGTTCTTGTGTCAGTTTGCTGAGAATGATGGCTTACAGCTTCATCCATGTCCCTGCAAAGGACATAAACTCATTCTTTTTTTGAGACAGAGTCTCACTCTGTCACCAGGCACCAGACTGGAGTGCAGTGGTGCGATCTCGGCTCACTGCAACCTCTGCCTCCTGGATTCAAGCAGTTCTCCTGCCTCAGCCTCCCAAGTAGCTGGGACTACAGGCACACGCCACCACGCCCAGCTAATTTTTTTGTATTTTTAGTAGAGACAGGGTTTCACCATGTTGGCCAGGATGGTCTTGATCTCTTGACCTCGTGATTTGCCCGTCTTGGCCTCCCAAAGTGCTGGGATTATAGAACTCATTCTTTTTTATGGCTGCATAGTATTGCATGGTATATATGTGCCACATTTCTTTAACCAGTCTATCACTGATGAGTATTTGGGTTGGTTCCAAATCTTTGCTATTGTAAAGACTGCTGCAATAAACATACGTGTGCATGCGTCTTTATAGTAGAATGACTTATAATCCTTTGTATATATACCCCATAATGGGATTGCTGCCTCAAATCATATTTCTGGTTCTAGATCCTTGAGGAATCGCCACACTGTCTTCCACAATGGTTGAACTAATTTACACTCCTACCAACAGTATAAAAAGCATTCTTATTTCTCCACATCCTCTCCAGCATCTGTTGTTTTCTGACTTTTTAATGATCGCCATTCTAACTGGCATGAGATGGTATCTCAATGTGGTTTTGATTTGCATTTCTTGAATGACCAGTGATGATGAACTTTCTTTCATACGTTTATTGGCTGCATAAATGTCTTCTTTTGAGAAGTGTCTGTTCATATCCTTCACCTAGTTTTTGATGTTTTTTTTGTTGTTGTTGCTGTTCTTGTAAATTTGTGTAAGTTCCTTGTAGATTCTGGATACTACACCTTTGCCAGATGGAAAAATGGCAAATTTTTTCTCCCATTCTGTAGGTTGCCTGCTTACTCTGATAATAGTCCCTTTTCTTTGCAGCAGTTCTTTAGTTTAATTAGATCCCATTTGTTTATTTTGGCTTTTGTTGCCATTGCTTTTGGTGTTTTAGTCATGAAGTCTTTGCCCATGCCTATGTCCTGAGTGGTATTGCCTAGGTTTTCTTCTAGTGTTCCTACGGTGTTAGGTCTTATGTTTAAATCTTTAATTCATCTGGAGTGAATTTTTGTATAAGGTGTAAAGAAGGGGTCTAGTTTCTATTTTCTGCATATGGCTAGTCAGTTTTCCCAGCACCATTTATTAAATAGGGTATCCTTTCTCCACTCCTTGTTTTTTCAGGTTTGTTAAAGATCAGATGGTTGTAGATGTGTGGTGTTATTTCTGAGGCCTCTGTTCTGTTCCATTGGTCTATATGTCTGTTTTGGTACCAGTACCATGCTGTTTTGGTTACTGCAGCCTTGTAGTATAGTTTGAAGTCAGGTAGCATGATGCCTCCAGCTTTGTTCTTTTTGCTTAGGATTGTCTTGGCTATACAGACAGACTCTTTCTTGGCTCCATATGAAATTTAAAATAATTTTGTCTAGTTCTGGAAGAAAATCAGTGGTAGCTTGATGGGCATAGCATTGAATCTATAAATTACTTTGAACAGTATGGTCCAAGACTAAAACAGTAAGAAGTCAAATCCCTGAGTAAACCAATAACAAGTTCTGAAACTGAGGCAGTAATTAGCCTACCAACCAACAAAAGCCCAGGTCTAGACAGAGTCACAGCCACATTCTACCAGAGGTACAAAAAGGAGGTGGTACCATTCCTTCTGAAACTATTCCACACAATCCAAAGAGAAGGACTCCTCCCTAATTTATTTAATAAGGCCAGCATCATCCTTGACACAAAAACCTGGCAGAGACATAACAAAAGAAAATTTCAGGCCAATATCCACGATGAACATCAATGCGAAAATCCTCAATAATATACCGGCAAACCGAATCCAGCAGCACATCAAAAAGCTTATCCACCACGACAAAGTCAGTTCATCCCTGGATGCAAGGCTAGTTCAACATACGCAAATCAGTAAATATAATCCATCACATAAACAGGACTATGCCTGGTTTTTCTGCTTTTCCTCTCATCAAACATGCACACACCTGCTGCAGGGTTTTATCCTGACTGAGCAGCAAAAATGCTTGAACATACAGTATTTCATCTTATTTTCCCTCCCACTTACGAAACAAATTGACCTGAAATATAGTCTTAAAGGCCATAGTTCCAGTAGGAGGCCATTTCTCTTGGTTTTCCAAATAATGCCGAAGCCAAATACCATTATATTACATAGAAACACCAGTTTTCTCTTCTGAAGCCTATGCAGTTGAAACTTGTCCCAGTGTTCAAGAATACATCCTAGTCGTGAGTTCTTTGGAATCGATGCCATGGTTCCCATGAAGGAGGCAGGTGACGCTGAAAGAAAATTTCCAAAGCTGCGGGATTGTATTGCCACTGGCCAGGTTCCACCAAAAAAGAGAAAGAGGATTTAAAGGCCAGCTGCCTTAATGAGGGATCCCTGCCAAACCTGAATTCTCTTATTCACATTATCTAAATAACGTAAGTGAGCTGAGCCGTGAATCTTAGATAAACCACAACATGGACTTCAACAAAAATGTCAAATACGACAGAGGAAATGAAGAGGATTTAGATGAGAAGGAGCGGAGCAAGCGGCTTCCAGGCAATAGCGGACAAGCAAAGCCGGTTTGCCTGAATCCAAGAAAGGAAAGAAGTGTTTTTCGTGTGCAGAATGAAACAAAACGGCAAAGAGGAGAGTCCCCTGATTTCCTTCCTGGTTCTTCTCAATCACACCTAGTCAGCATAGAGACAACGAAGCATGACCACATCTATCTAGTCTTACTGCTCATAGCTGTTAAATACCAAATCTCAATCCGAAACTTTAGAGACGGAGCCATGAATGCTTTTTGCTCACCACGTTTCACAAGCAGAAGGACGGAGATCGGGAGGCACATAGGAAAAGAGTAAGTTAAAATCTCTAAGACCCAGTAAAGTTTCCTGAAAATGACAATAAAGCAGAGACAGCAACCAAGAAACTCAATCACGCAGCAGGAAGGAAAAGGTGGATTCATATGAAGAGCAGAGCCTGCAGACCTGCTCTTAGCCGAGAGGGCCTTTACTGAGAGGGGCCTCTAACCCCCTAAAACTTAGAAGGAACTAAGTTGGGCCCTAACCCAAGGTTGGTCAGGTGTCCTTGCCTTTTATTAAGAGGGGCTTCTAACCCACTCTGTCTTGGAGACACTGTAACTCTCCTAAGTTATGCCTCTAACCCAATCCCATTATTTACCAGGTATGTGCACCCCACTTAACCTGTTAGCCAATTGGTGCATGCAGATGATTTTCCTTTGGGTTGGGGGTCTCTTCAGTATCATCCATTCGAGGTTTGCCAGAGATATGTTACAGGACCCCACACTTACCCAAAGGGAGTTGCTGGGTCAGGGTTTCTGCACCATGGTCCTGTCTGTGGTCGCCAGAAATGTGTTACAGGAAAGAGTTCCTGATCCAGACCCCAAGAGACCGTTCTTAGATCTTGCATAAGAAGGAATTCAGGGCAAGTCCACAGTGCAAAGCAAAAGCAAGTTTATTAAGAAAGTACAGTGGTGAAAGGACAGCTACTCCATGGACAGAATTGGACATTCCCAAAAGTAAGAGGAACCTGTCCACCCCAGGTACAATGTTTGTATATATGGGGAGACGTGCTCTGCTACAAAAGTTTGTGATAAAGGATTAATTTTCTTAATTACTATAGTTTGCAAGAATCAATATTATTATCTTTATTTTTTTGTTTTTGAGATAGGGTCACTCTGTCATCCTGGCTCCAGTGCAGTGGCATGATCTCAGCACACTCCAACCTCTGTCTCCTGGGCTCAAGCAATTCTCCTGCCTCAGCCTCCCCAGTAGCTGGGATTACAGGCACATGCTACCATGCCAGACTAATTTTTTTGTTTTTGTTTTGTTTTGTTATTTAGTAGAGATGAGGTTTCATGACGTTGGCCAGGCTGGTCTCGAACTTCTGACCTCAAGTGATCCACCCACCTCGGCCTCCCAAAGTGCTAGGATTATGGGCATGAGCCACCATACCTGGCAATATTACTAACTTTAAAGCAAAATTAGGGATATCTTTGTTCTCCAGATATCAGGATATGAGGACACTCCCAAGTCTGGGTCTGTTTAGTAAATGCTATCAATTTGTTCTCTTAACCATAAACATCTAGAGGCCAGGTATGCCTGACTTTGTGAGAACACAGCCCAGCAAGTTCCAGCCTCATTTCCCAGCCCTCACTCAAGATAGAGTCACTCTGGTTCAAATACCTCTGACCCTGGCTCCAATCAGATACAATCAGAAATCTGTACGGATGATGCCTGAACACTGATTTATTTGTAAAGTTCCTCCAGGCAATTTGAATGCATGGGAGGTGGAAAATCACTGCTTTAACCAGATATATTTTATAAACATCCCTTGAACTGACTGTATTTATCTCCCACAATCCATCAGATTCCCATCTGATGAATGTCAAGAATTACACTCTGTCATAAGCACAAAATGCAACAAGATAAACGTGACCACTCTTTTCAGAACATGTACTGTCTGACAATTAAACCCGCAAACTGCAAAGGCACAGTCCTTGTCTGTAGAGTGAGACATGAAGATGTGATCAATATTGCCCACTATGCAAGAGTTCAGGAAGCTGTTAGATGCAAAATATTTTTAAAAGGGCATTAAAATTCAAATTTCATCGAGATACACGTGATGAAATCTTCCAATGAGATCACCAAGTGCATAATTTATCAAGGAAAGTATCAGGAACTTGGTTCAGGACCCTACTGTATATGAACTACTGGGGAACCCACGCAAGCTAAGGAATCTTTCAAGGAAATTCACACATACAATGGTTTTCTCGCAAGTTCAAGATACAACCTTCCCGAAGGTTGATCTAGTCCTGGGTTAAGAAGTCCCAGTTAGGGTATTTTCATCACTACTTCATAGAGAAGGTGGGTGGCTGAAAACAGACCTTGTTTTTACATCTTGACCAGGAAAGGCATGTAAAGAGAAGAGAGAAGAGTCGAACAGATACAGTAAAAATGATAAAGGGATGTCACCACTGATTCCACAGAAACACAAACTACCATCAGAGATGACTACAAACACTCTATGCACATAAACCAGTAAATCTAGAAGAAATGGATAAATTCCTGGACACTTACACCCTCCCAAGACTAAACCAGGAAGTAGTTGAATCCCTGAATAAACCAATAACAAGGTCTGAGGTTGAGGCAGCAATTAATAACCAACCAACCAAAAAAAAGCCTGGATCAGACAAGTTCACAGTCAAATTCTACCAGATGTACAAAGGAAAGCTGGTACCATTCCTTGTGAAACTATTCCAAATAATACAAAAAGAGGGAATCCTGTCCAACACATTTTATGACACTAACATCATCCTGATACCAAAATCTGGCAGAGACACAACTAAAAAAGAAAATTTCAGGCCAATATCCATGATGAACATTGATGCAAAAATCTTCAATAAAATACAGGCAAACCAAATCCAAAAGCGCATCAAAAAGCTTATCCATCACGATTAAGTTGGCTTCATACTGGTAATGCAAGGCTGGTTTAACATATGCAAATCTATAAATATAATCCATTATATAAACAGAACCAAAGACAAAAACCACATGATTATCTCAATAGATGGAGAGAAGTCCTTTGACAAAATTCAACAGCCTTTATGCTAAAAACTCTTAATAATAAACTAGGTATCCATGAAACGTATATCAAAATAATAAAAGCTATGGCAGACCCACAGCCAATATCATACTGAATGGGCAAAAACTGGAAGCATTCCCTTTGAAAACTGGCAAAAAACAAGGGTTCCCTCTCTCACAACTCCTATTCAACATAGTATTGGAAGTTTTGGCCAGAGCAATCAAGCAAGAAAAAGAAATAATGCGTATTCAATTAGGAAAAGAGGAAATCAAATGACATGATTGTATATTTAGAAGACACCATTGTCTTAGCCCATGATCTCTTTAAGTTGATAAGCAACTTCAGCAAAGTCTCAGGATACAAAATTAATATACAAAAATCACAAGTATTCCTATATACCAGTAACAGACAAACAGAGAGCCAAATCATGAGCAAGCTCCCATTCACAATTGCTACAAAGAGAATAAAATACCTATGAATACAGCTAACAAAGGATGTGAAGGACCTCTTCAAGGAGAACTACAAACCATTGCTGAAGGAGGTAAGAGAGGACACAAACATGGAAAAACATTCCATGCTCATGGATAGGAAGAATCAATATTGTGAAATGGTCATACTGCCTAAAGTAATTTATAGAAATTATAGATTCAATGCTATCCCCATCAAGCTACCATTGACCTTCTTCACAGAACTGAAAGAAAACACCTTAAACTTCATATAAAACCAAAAAAGAGCCCATATAGCCAAGATGATCCTAAGCATAAAAACAAAGCTGGAGGCATCGTGCTACCTGACTTCAAACTATACTACAAGTCTACAGTAATCAAAACAGCATGGCACTGGTACCAAAACAGAGATAGGAACAGAACAGAAGCCTCAGAAGTAACACCGCACAACTATAACCATCTGATCTTTGACAAACCTGGCAAAAATGAGCAATGGGGAAAGTACTTCCTATTTAATAAATGGTGTTGGGAAAACTGGCTAGCCTCATGTCGAAAGCTGAAGCTGGACCCCTTCTCTACAGCTTATACAAAAATTAACTCCAGATGGATTAAATATTTAAACATAAGACCTAACACCATAAGAACCCTAGAAGAAAACCTAGGCAATACCATTCAGGACATAGGCATAGGCAAGGACTTCATGACTAAAACACCAAAATTAATGGCAACAAAAGCCAAAATAGACAAATGGGATCTAATTCAACTTAAGAGCTTCTGCACAGCAAAAGAAACTATCATTAGAGTGAACTGGCAACCAACAGAATGGGAAAAAATTTGCAATCTACCCATCTGACAAAGGCCTAATATCCAGAATCTACAAAGAACTAAAACAAATGTACAAGAAAAAAAAAACTCATCCAAAAATAGGTAAAAGATATGAACAGACAGTTTCAAAAGAAGACATTTATGCAGCCAACAAACATATGAAAAAATGCTCATCATCACTGGTCATTAGAGAGATGCAAATCAAAACCACATGGAGATACCATCTCACGCCAGTTAGAATGGGGTTCATTAAAAAATCTGGAGACAACAGATGTTGGAGAGGATGTGGAGAAATAGGAACACTTTTACACTGTTGGTGGGAGTGTAAATTAGTTCATTGTGGAAGACAGTGTGGCGATTCCTCAAGGATGTAGAAATAGAAACACCATTTGACCCAGCAATCCCATTACTGGGTATATACCCAAAGGATTATAAATCGTTCTACTATAAATACACAGGCACACATATGTTCATTGTGGCATTGTTTACAATAGCAAAGACTCGGAACCAACCCAAATGCCCACAAGTGATGGACTGGATAAAGAAAATGTAGCACATATACACCGTGGAATACTATGCAGCTGTAAAAAAGGATGAGTTCATGTCCTTTGCAGGGACATGGATGAATCTGGAAACCATCATTCTTAGCAAACTGACACAAGAACAGAAAACCAAACACTGCGTGTTCTCACTCATAAGCGAATGTTGAACAATGAGAACACATGGACACAGGGATTGGAGCATCACACCGGGGCCTGTCAGGGGGTGGGAGGAACTAGGGGAGGGAAGGGATAGCAGGGGGTAGGGGTATTGGGGAGGGATAACGTTAGGAGAAATACCTAATGTAGATGATGGGGGGATGGATGCAGCAAACCACCATGGCATGTGCGTACCTACGTAACAATCCTGCACAATCTACACATGTACCCCAGAACTTAAAGTATAATAAAAAAATTTTTAATGAAAAAAAGAAAAGGGGAAAATCTAAATTTATGGAACAATCATAAACTGTAGGCATAATTGTAGGCATAGTAGGCAATGTTGATGGCTTCTTCATGTTTCACTCTACATGAAGTAATACGGTTACAGGAAGAGTGAAATTAGATGAAGTAAATGGAGCACTTACTACATTATATTTACTGAATCGCGTTATAGGTGAGACTTCTAGGATGGCAAGAACTTAAATATATTCAGGGATTTATAAGATTTTTCTGATAAAGCAAACTCCAAAAACTGTTTGTGGGAGACGTCCAGAGTTCCAGTGGAAGCAAGGATTGTTGGTTTCTATTTGAGGCCAGGGAACCTAGAAGGAAATAGGTTAGAGTGTGATGTGACAGGTAGGGTAGCCTCATGTGACCGTACAGGGAGCTACACTTATGCAGCCCTTCTCCTGGCTCAAAGGCAGCTATCCTTATTCTGTTCTACAAATTCCTTTCTTTGTGATTAAAAACAGAAGGCAAGGCCCTGCACAGACAAATGTGATTATTCCATTCGTCACATGGGAAAGTTTCAACACAAAAACAAAGGTGCATCCAGCATCTTAACTCCAAGTTCCTTCCAGCCGTGAATAAGAATGCCGGTCTGGGGCTTCAAAGGGGCCGCAGCATCCTTTTCTTATGAAAAGAAAGGTGTGGGAGAAGAAAGCCCACAGTGGCCTAGACGATTTGTTGATGATTTTTTATCACAGCAGCTGCTTCTCAAAGAGTTAAACAACTGTCTTTCAGGAGCCACAAGGGAGTGCGTTTTGTAGGATTCAAAAACCAGCTGTCATCTTTTCCCCTTCATTATACAAAGCCCATTACAGCTACTGCGTAGGTGGAAGGCTGACCTCTGCGATTGGGGTTCGTTCTTTTGGAAGCTCTTCTCATCCCATTTCTCTGGCCCCTCCTTCCTCTCCTCTTTGTTTTCTTCTCTCCCTCCTCCTCTTCTATTTTTCTTTCTTTTTTTTTTTTTTAAGACCCATTTTCATTCTGTCACCCAGGCTGGAGTGCAATGGTGTAATCCCAGCTCACTACAACCTCTGCCTCCCAGGTTCAAGCAATTCTCATGCCCCAGCCTCCCAAGTAGCTGGGATTATAGGCACATGCCACCACGCCCACCTAATATTTGTGTTTTTAGTAGAGATAGAGTTTTGCCCTGTTGGCCAACCTAGTCTCGAACTCCTGATCTCAAGTGATCACTTTTATCTTTCCCTTCTTTCTATTTATCTCCTTCTCTTTCTTTCTCCCTCCTTTCTCTCGTCTCTCTCTCTCCTTCCCTCCTTCCTTCTCCGTCCATTAGAATCTCTGCTGGTATTCTAGTTTTTCATCTCATCCCTCCCTGAGAATAAGGCTCCCTGGAAGCCTCACCGTTTATCTCTGAGCTTGTTCCTGATAAACTTAGGTAACTTTGATGGTGTGATAAAAATGTCATAGCTCTGCCACATGTCCTTTCAGAGAAAAGGACAAACCTTATTCTCCTAAGCATCAGAGTTCAGTGGTCATTTCTCAGTGGTCTAAAATCGGACAGGTAGACGTTGCTTTGGCCACTGAGGCTTTAAAAAGCATCTCTCTCAGTGGGTTCCTCTGTTCGTTCTCACCCACACCCGGTTCATTTACTCCTCAGGGAGAGGCAGGCACCAAGTCTACATTTTATTACCTGTCACATAGAAGAACAGACATTATACCAAAACTCACTATGATAAGGCAGCCAGCTAATTAAACTACTTACAGCCCTGTAAGAACAATCCGGAAAATCCTAGGTGGACTTGTTTCTGCATCTGTGCTTATAGGAAAAGTGAGTGTCTAAAAACTAGTCTTGGTCACTGCGACTCCCATTTCCATGTAACATCTGGCGCCTTCTCCATGTTCATCAGAGCGACCCCCTGGACCCTGCTGTACCGTGCCCACCTCACCTGTTTCTCTGCAATTCTGTCTTACCACTGCCAGATAACAGAGCCGTGTGACCCTCAGACATCCTTAAAATTCTGTGCACCCAACTCCATCTGGCTGTAGCTTTGGAAAATCTGGTAGAAGTCGCCTAGAAATGTGTGGGAATGAGGGAAAGTGTGCTCCTAACGGAGAATGGGAAAGGAAGCGAAGCCTGTAAGAAATGGAATCACTGCTTCCCATAATCATCCACAAAGACCTGCGCTGGGGCAGGTGAGCAGCCCTCAGCACAGGGACTTTGGAAACTGGGGTGATAGTGTCTAAGCCCAGGAAAATGCCACAAAGCATATCAAAGCCGGCTTGTTCATTTTGGAACGGCGTCTCTGATGGCTCTTTACAGGGATGTGTGCACTTGGTTACACGTGGAGGTACAGAGAGAAATGGCCAAGGGCTGCCCGCTCCCAGCCAAGCATGCTTTGCCTCATCAGTCCCTTAAAGCTCTTCTTCTCTGTCTCTTCTCTCCAGTGGGGATGGCGCCTCCTATGAGGTCATGCAGATCGACGTGGAGGTGGAAGAGCCCAGCGACCTGCCAGCCACACAGCTGGTCACCTGGCAGGTCGAGTACCCCGGAGAGATCACGTCTGACTTGGGAGTGTCCAAGATCTATGTGAGCCCAAAGGACCTGATTGGAGTGGTGCCGCTGGCTATGGTAAGGAAGCCCCTCCATGGGCTGTTAGGACTGAACTCGGGAGAAGGGAAGGCTCCACCCTGGGACCCAGCCTAGGTGGGGAAAGGTAGGGGAGCCAAGAACCAGGACAGGGAGAAACGGAACCACAAAGTTGATTGCCAATAGCCAACTGTTGTGTGTGTGTGTGTGTGTGTGTGTGTGTGTGTGTGTGTGTGTGAATAATTTGCTTAACATATTATTTAGAACATAAACTCCAGGTATTAGATTTGGGTCTGCTGCTGTGTGAGAATTGTTGACTTGATAAATGTCTGTAGCACGTGGTGTAGCCGCCTATGGCTCTCGCGCACACACAGCTGTGGAGTCCATGTAGAACCAGTACGGGAGTGAAATGTGCGGAGACATTTGCTGAACACCCACCTGGTCCCCCAGACCACCGATTAGGAAATACTGCCCAGTGTTCTGATGCGCAAAGAGCACCAGAAATGAGTCTTTCAGTCCAAGGCGACCATCAGCGGCGCGCTGACACCAGCTGGTTACTGTGTTGTTCATTTGGAAATGTGAAGGTGTTTGGGTCACTGTGGCTGACAAGGTCCTTGCTGTTTTATTTTAGAGGCACCGAGCCTCTGTTTTGAAGGACAGTTACTATTTTGTGTGGGATGGTCGTGTGCTTTGCTTTGGGCTCTTAGTGGTTCTGTCACTGGGAATGGCAACGCCGTCTGTCTGGAGCAGGTGCTGATTAGAATTTGCTCCTTTCCTTAGCTCTGGTCTGAGGAGCCTGAGCAGCTCCCACTGCGGCGCTCAGCCCAGGCCTGGCTGTCCGCTGTTTCCCGCACCCTACACCCCGCGATCCTCCTGCCTCACAGGGCCCTGATGCTGCTGTTACCTGTTCCAAAGCCCCTTGTTCTTTACTGCCTATACGGGTCCCCGGTCCCACAAAAGTCCCTCTCCCTGTCCTTTAGCAGCCAATGAAACATTTGCCATCCTGCAGACCTTTTCTTGCTGTGCAAGAAATGTTCTAGAACTAGAAACAAAAGTCTTAGCGGAGACCCCCTTGACATGTGCACCAGTTAGGAATTGCATTCGGCTGACAGCAACACAGCTCCCTGTCCAGGCACCCTGCCTTACTTACCCTCTGGTTAATTATCAATTAAGTATAAATTTCTTCTTTCATGTAAAGAAGTTCCTAGGGTTAGTGGTCTAGGGCTGGTTTGGTGTTCCACGACATCTGAGACCCAGGCCCTATCTTTCTTTCTACTTCAGGAGTCAGGTGCATGGATTCCATCCTCATGATTACCTCATGGCCCAAGATAGCTGCCAAGATGCCAGCCATCACATCTATATTCTGCAGATCAGCAAAACGTAAAAAGGCAGGAGTTCAACCAGGGCCAGTCTCTTTCCTTTTCCAGGAGAACTTTACAAGAATACAACATACTATTTCTGGTTGCATCCAATTCAGCAAAACTTAGTTATATGGCCACACCTAATTGTAAGGAAGACTGAGAAACCTATTTTTTTTTAGCATGAAAGAGTGCTCAGATTCTGTTACAAGGAAATGAGAGAAAAGGTATTCTAAGGCAATGAGCAGCATCTGCAGCAATTCTCCTTTATTTCCATGTGAGGAAACTGAGGCTCAGAGAGGTCCCTCATCTTAGTACCAGTTTTCCATTTTTCATTGGTCATTATGAACCTCCAAGGAAAAAGAATAACGTAACAAATTATGGTCTCCGCTAGCTATTTGTACAACCATACTTAATTTCATCGTGCCTCAGTTTCCTCATCTGTAAAGGGAGTTGTAGATATAATACCTACTTAAAATGTTGTTGTAATGATAAAACAGTAGTTAAAGTGTACTTAGGCAAGGCGCAGTGGCTCGTGCCTTTAATCCCAGCATTTTGGGAGGCCGAGGTGGGCAGATCACTTGAGGTTAGGAGTTCAAGACCAACCTGACCATCATGGCAAAACCCCATCTCCTCTAAAAAACTACAAAAATTAGGCAGGCTTGATGGCACATGCCTATAATCCTAACTACTTGGGAGGCTGAGGCATGAGAATCACTTGAACTTGGAAGGCAAAGCTTGCAGTGAGCCAAGAAGGCACCACAGCACTCCAGCCTATGTGACACGGTGAGACTCTGCCTCAAAAAAAAAAAAATGTATACTTATTAGAGGGCTAAGCCTAGAGCAAGCACAGGGTAAATGTTATCTATATTATGATTAATTAACTAATGAATTTTAAATATAAACAATACTCTGGAATTAGTGTTATAAACTTTTTCAGGTAAGGGGCTTATCCACAGCTTCCATATTTTACAATATAAGAAGAATGGTAGACAGTACGTAGGCACTCACTAATTCTTGAACTGAATTAAATGTACTGGATTAAAACTTGGTGGGGCCAGGCACGGGGGCTCACGCCTGTAACCCCGACACTTTGGGAGGCCAAGGCAGGTGGATCACCTGAGGTCAGGAGTTCAAGACCAGCCTGACCAACATGGCAAAACCCTGTCTCTACTAAAAATTTAAAAATTAGCTGGTTCTGGTGGTATGCACCTATAGTTCCAGCTACTCGGGAGGCTGAGGCAGGAGAATGGCTTGAACCTGGTAGGCGGAGGTTGCAGTGAGCCATCACACGTCAGCCTGAGTGACAGAGCGAGACTTCATCTCAAGAAAAAAAAAAAGAACTTGGTGTGCTGAGTTGTCAGCAGTGGGCTCTGAGCGGCTTCCTCTGGAACTAAGTAGAAAGCTAGAGTCTGAGCTACCTTTTGTATTGGGAATGTTCTGAGTTCTCTTCCCAGAGAAAGGTGTGTTATTTTAACATTGACTTGATTGGTAAAGGAGTGTTGTCATGCGGGGGATATGGTTGCCATTATTGAATTACTTTGCTTTTGTTCATTCTATCTTTATTGAGACATATGTGAAGGAAATTTATATCCATGCATCCATTGACTGATTGATTGATTGAATGATTGATGTCACACATCCCTGAAACGTAAGAGAAAGAGAAGGAAAGCCAGCTCGCCTGGATGGCGGGAGTGAGTGAGTTGAGTTCAGTCTCCAGGGAGCTGGGAAGCCAGCATGAGGAGCTGGATTTTGTGTGTAGTGGGAGGACCCCGCGAGGCGATCCGCAGGGGAGCCACAAGGAAGGACTCATGTTTTCAGAAGATCATTCTGGCTGTAAGGGAGAATGAATTCAAGAGGATAAGAGAGCATTAGAGAGTGTTAGGGGACTGTGTTCTGGCTGCTGTAATAAAAAGACCTTATGATACCAACCTGCTTTCAATACCCTGTCTGCATTCAGCAGCCTGGGACTCGTAAGGTGTCTCCAGCAGGTCAGGGTGTGGCCTCTTTCCATCCTGTTGCTTTGAGTGACCCCAAAGACATTGACTGATCACTCTGACTCCAAATTAATGATAACCATTCCCACGTTGCAGCTACTTTCTAAGTTTTAATATTCTGTGTTGGTGGAGTTGCAGGAAAATGGGAATCATTACCCATAGCAGGCGGAATTACACATTTCTTAAGCTTTCTGGAAGGCAGTTTGGCAAACAGTATTTAAAAGGTAATACAATATTGCATATTGTATTACTTTTTTAAAACATTTTTATCATTTTTTTTAAGACAGGGTTTCTCTCTGTCGCCCAGGCTGGAGTGCAGTGGTGTGATCTCAGCTCATTGCAACCTCTGCCTCCCAGGTTCAAGCAATTCTCCTGTCTCAGCCTCCTGAGTACCTGGGAGTACAGCACATGCCACCATACCTGGCTAATTTTTGTATTTTTAGTAGAGATGGGGTTTCACTGTGTTAGCCAGGCTGGTCTTGAACTCCTGACCTGAGGTGATTCATCCGCCTCAGTTAACCAAAGTGCTGGGATTACAGGCGTGAGCTACCTCACCTGGCTTATAATTTTAATAATATTTTATCAGGGGTAAAGGGGAGAGTGTGCTCCTCTCCATCCCAAGCACCCCACCTCTGCTCCCACCCCATCAGGCTAGGAGCTCTGCCAAGCACTGACATCTAGCTGCAAGGGAGGCTGGAGAAAGTGAGCTGTTCCAGGGGCCAGGGGCTCAGCTGCACGTGTGCGACAGTGGAAAAAGGAAAGCGTGCACGTGGGGAAATGTCTGCCGCTATCTTGGAGCATCCTAGTGGGCTGAGATAATAGCAGCGAAGCAGCAGCATCCGCCTTAGATGGCAGGACTCCCCGATGCATTGGATATAGGTGTGAAGAAAAGACAAGAATGAAAGGTGCATCGTACTTTTAGGCCCAAACAAAAAGTTCCCCGTAGAAAATTTAATAGTTTTTTGTTATAAAATATCTTATGGTTTATATTTTTGTAAAACAATCTTTGCACACGTTTCTAATGAATTCCTCCAGGTCAACTTTTAGAAAGAAATTTCAATCAAAGGATATGCAATACTGTATTGCTTTTTTATGATGTTCACCACACTGCCTTCCAGAAAGCCTAACCAATTTCAAATCCCACCTGTCATGTGTAATGACACCCATTTTCTGCAACTCCACCAACATGAAAGACTAACATTGAGAAAACAGCCGATTTATTAAGCAAAAATGCTATCTCAATGTTGCTTTAATTTGCCCTTCTTCGATGACTTGTTTATTTCCTTATTAAGCATTTGTTCTTTGCCCATCTTCTTGTCTCATTGGGAATTCAGTTTCTTCTCAGAACTTTGTTATGAATCTTTTTTTTTTACTGTGGTAGAAATCACGTAACATTAAAGTCAGCATCTTAACCATTTTAAGTGTATCGTTCAGTAATGTTAAGTATTTTTGCATTGTTGTGCAACAGATCTCCAGAACATTTTCTTTTTTGTTC
>CM052656.1:2974419-2989419 GCA_028533165.1 Leontopithecus rosalia
ACCGCAACCTCCGCCTCCTGGGTTCAGGCAATTCTCCTGCCTCAGCCTCCTGAGTAGCTGGGATTACAGGCACACGCCACCATGCCCAGCTAATTTTTTGTATCTTTAGTAGAGACGGGGTTTCACCATGTTGACCAGGATGGTCTCGATCTCTTGACCTCGTGATCCACCCGCCTCGGCCTCCCAAAGTGCTGGGATTTACAGGCGTGAACCAGCGCACCCGGCCTCCAGAACATTTTCGTCTTTCAACACTGAAACTCTATAGCTACTAAACATAAATTTCTCATTCTCCCAGCCCTCCCCGCCAGACACTGGTAAGCACCTTCCTATTTACATTATTAGTGATCCTAGCCTTTTCCGTGCCGTATTGCAGGTTCTCTTACTAGTTTACCATTTGCCGACTAACTGCTGGTCATACTGTTTTGGTACCCACAGACTTCTGCCTGTTTGTGTAACTTGTATGTAGTCAAATCCATTGATCTCTTCCATAATGGGAATCCCTCATCTCCCTCTAACTATATCCAAGACACAAAAGGCATAAAATCTCCAAATATTAAAATATTCTCACACAGCACAACTAAGTAAATAGATTACCAGTCTTCAGAAATAATGCTGAAAGTAAGTGGAATCATAGCACCTTCATGCTGTTATTAAGGATTTGAGGTCTGCTTGGGCTGAAGCTGGCAGCCTCTCCGTTCTTTGCGTGTGGTGTCACTTCATCTCCAGGGAAGCTCTGGGATGAGAGGTCGTCAAGCATTTGCACTGAAAACTACTTTTTAGAAACAGCTATTTTTCAATATTTTGTATTTTTTTCTTGAAGTCTTCTTCAGTATTTTGCCTTTTTTTCCCTAATGTCTAGGGTTTTGAAAACTTTTTAGTCTCTTAATCCAGTCACGTGTTTGTATGTGATTTATTACATTGTTTTTTCAGTTCGGGAAATCATGGCTCACTCTGTTGTAAGTAAATGTGGTTTTGTTTTTAGGGAGGCAAATTCTGAGAGAAAAGCTCTTTAAAGGTACAGTAGCATTAATCTAGTAAGTGTTTATCTGTAAGCACGTTAGTGTCTGAATCTGAAGAATGGTGTTTGATCTTCATTTTTTCTCTTTTTTTTCTTGAGACAGAGTTGCTTTGTCACCCAGGCTGGATGCAGCAGCATGATCTCAGCTCACTGCAACCTCTGCCTCCCGGGTTCAAGGAATTTACAAGCCTCAGCCACCCGAATGGCTGGGACTACAGGCAGGCACTACCATGCCTGGCTGATTTTTATATTGTAAGAGATACGGGGCTTTGCCATGTTGCTCAGGCTGGTCTCGAACTCTTAGCCTCAAGCCATCCACCCACCTCTGTCTTTCAAAGTGCTGGGATGAGGGACCTGAGCCACCACACCCGGCCTGTGTTTGCACTTCTTAGATAAGCTGGGATTCCCTTTGTGGTGACACAGCTTCCCAAAAAGACAGGTCCCGTTTCTCAAAGCTCTTTAATATCCTTCTCTCCTAACTGCCTCCTGAGTTTTGGCTAAAACAATTGTTTTGAGTTTACAGCAATGTTCGGGGGTAATGGCATTGATATATACACTTTATCAATTTTTGAATACCTTATCAGCTAGTCCTTTAAAGCATATTAACAAGTCCTCTTCATTGTAAAATAAAACCGACGGTTCCAATCCTCTTGGGTAGAGGTTATTTGGGCATTATTCTTGTGCTTGCTCTTGTTGTAAGTGTAGGAAATGGAGGCGAATGAGTACTCTCCTGTGGGATTTTAAGATCATGCCCTCCCAGGTGCGCCTCTTAACCAGCTTCTCATGTTGCTTTTGGTCTCAGCTATGACCAATAACTTTTAGTTATTAGAATGGATCTGAGACTTGAGAGAAAATGTAATCAGGAGACATGGTCAGAATAGACACTGTCTGCATTATCCTTGAAAGTTATCAAAGGAGAAGCTCAGCCCTACAGGGGCCGAGTGCTGGTGGTGGCATGTGGTGCTCATGATGGCAGAAGGATACACCCAGACGCGTCTGCCAAACCCTGCCCTGAAGATCCTGGGGAAGACCCCAGAGCTCTTAAACAAATGTGAAGAACCCGACATGCCATTGCTCTTCAGGAAGCGTAATTTTTCTCAAACGTGATTCGGATGGAAAGGCAAAAAGCCTCTGACAGTTCTCTCGATATAGCCTGCCTCCCACGCCGCGGCCTCCACGGGGTCTTCCTGGATCCTCGTGGTCAGATGGGACCAATGTTGACCCCTCTACTCTCTGCACCCATGTTTTCCTTGCACACAGGGAGGGCAGCGAGTCGGCCAGTCGGAGGATTCTGACACTATTGAGTTATTGCTGGTTGAGAGCATGTGTTTGGAGCCATCGTAGGTAGGAGCCTTACCTGAGAAGCTAGGGAGGACATGAGCTCCATATGGCCCTTTGATTTGCACTCGAAGTCCTTCCTCATCTCATTTTATTCTTTGAACCCTGCTGTATTTGTCTGTTTTCAGTTGCATACAGCAGAATGCCTGAAACCGGGTGATTTAGCAGGAACGTTATTTCCTAAAGTTATGGAGGCTGAGAAGTCCAAGGTCAAGGGGCCACATCTGGCGAAGGCCTTCTTGCTGGTAGGGACTCTCTGCAGAATCCCGAGGCCGGTGGGGCAGGGCAGTGTATGGTGAGGGGCTGAGCGAGCTAATGTGCTGTCTCGGGTCTCTGCCTCTTCTTCTAATGCCACCAGTCTCACTCCCATGATAACCCATCATCCATTCACCCACGAGTGATTACTTCATCCACAAATGGATTAATGGATTAATTCACTCTTGAGTGCAGAGCCCTCATGGACCAGTCACCTCTTAAAGGACCCGCCTCTCAATACCATATCCCGCCATATCAGGGATTCAGTTTCAACATGATTTTGGAGGAAACACTCAAACCACAGCACCCACCTAAACCTCTCCAACCTCCAAGCTTTTTTCCCAACTGGAAGCTGCTAGACCCCAGTGAATCCCTCCTGACCTGTGATATTTCAGGCTGAGATGCCGTTTTCTTATTTGTAGGAGTAGGGGACTCCATAACCCAGGTGACCACAGGTGAAGCGATGCAGGTTATTCTTGGCCTGACCCTCCACCCACTTTATTGAATGCTGAGTTCTTTTCTCATATGATTCTTGGGATTACAGTAAAGTAATCATTAAGGAACTTTTCCCTCCTGCTCTCACCTGCATCTTCCTGATGAAGACATGTTCTCCTAAATCTCCGATTTGGTAGAAAATTTCCATTCCTGTGATCTTAGCAGACAAAACTTACTCATATTTTTAGAATCATATAACTTTACTATTGTAATCCTTCTGACGAAATGCATTTTAAATAAGCTGTACTGAATCAAGTACGTTTCTCTCCTTAAATAAAATGAACTTCCTCTTCACCAACCATGCTCTCCCCTCAGCCTCAGAGTCTTGGGATGTGCACCCCTGGGATAGTCACTTGGTTTGTGTTACACCCTTTCAATACCGTGATTCTGCTCAAACCCTGTCCTTCTGGTATCACCCTGCAAAAAGCACAGGACCAGCCCATAGTAGGTGCCCGGTCAAGGCTTGTAAGAGAACAGCCTTATCTCTCGTTGTAATATACATGCATTTGCGAAGAGATGGTAACCCAGGTGACCTGTCTCCCAGCAGTTTTGAAAGTCAGCACAGGTAATGTGTGGTGACAGTCACGCACTAAGGTCGGGACTTGAGAAAAGGCTGTCAAATTAGGGAAGGGAGCTTCCTTTACTGGCTTGAATTATATATATATATATATACATACATATACATATACATATATATATATATTTTTTTAATTTTTGGCATAAAAGCAGATTCCTGGCTCTTTTTATTTGACTGTTCAGAGAATTCTTTTCCTGTGTCAGCCTGTTAATTAATATGCCAGATGCCCTCTGTTGTTTTACTCAGACCTTTTGAAAATTCAGTCACAGTACACAGCACGCTATGACTTTCACTTTTATACCTTCTCACCAAGTGCAAATTAAGATCCTGCAATCACCCTTGAGAAAATCTCTTCTCTAAAGCACCTTCTCGCTTTGTGTGTCTGTTGAGAGACCACTGTTCCCTAAACAGCATTCACAATAATTACACCGAATACTTTCTGTTTATTAGGTACCAGGTACAGTTCTAGGAACCTCATATATATGTGGGGGACATGCGAGGAGATGAGGCTAGGGTAGGCAGCAGCTGGGTTCTAGCAACCCCGTCAGCCACAGTACCTGCAGCGGGATCTCTGATTCAAAATGTAAGAGAGTTCATGTATGTCTATATATATATACACATACACACACACACATAAAGAACTTAATTCCCACAGTGACCCAGTGAAGTTGATATGACTATTACCCCCATTTCACAGATGAATGAGGCCACACAGAGTTTGAAGAATGGCCCCAAGCTACCCAGCTAAGAAGCTGAGCTGAAATTAGATTCCAGATGGATGAGCTCCAGAGTCTAAGCTCGCAACCGGTCCACTACACCCCTCTCACACGGGAAACAGAGCATAGGCTGTTGATCAGTTCCATATGCGAAAAGATCTTTGGAAAATGCAAATGCAAGGAGGTACACTCATAAAAATACAAAATTGAGAAGTCTTATTGAAATAGAAAAAGTCATCTGAAAATGAATTATTTATTATGCACAAAGCCACTGCCTTTTCTTTTCAGCCCACTCTGTTGCCTCCGATGTTCCCTAATGACCGGTCCTCTCCAGAGGTGATTTATAATGAGACGGTGGTGGCGGCTGAAGCTCAGTGCTTTTAAAGGCCCATAGTGTAAAACAGACGCAGGAGAGTTACTGCTTTTGCTGCTCACCGTGTGGTTATTACAGCCCCAGCTATTGTACAACCAATTGCTATCAGTGAACAAATACTCGTGATGTAACTCATTTGAGAGGCACTGCAGAGACACAGTCTATTTGAAAAGCACTTCCTGAGCCCACTATGTGCTGGGCACCTGCCTTTGTCTTGAGATTTAGTGAAGCTCATGCCACTCAGGGGAAGCAGCTGCGAAATATGTCAAAACTAATTGAGCAAGATAATTTCAGAATTAATACACGCTTGGAAGAAAGCAGAATAGGGTGTCATGGAGGGGACTCATGGAGATGTGCGCTGTCGACCAGGTTGTCCCTGCAGAGATGATATTTGAGCTCAGCCGTAGTTCAAGGAAGGCCCAGCCTGGGAAGCTGTGAGAGGAGCTGGCAAAAGTGGGTGCCAAAGCCCAAAGCAGGGGCCAGCTCTGAGTGCTTTCAAATCGAAAAAGGTCCGGTACAGCTGGAGGGAGAAAGGGGGAAGGGTGCCAGGAGATGAGGTCAGGGTAGGCGGGAGCTGGGAGCTAGAGACCCTATCGTGCACGGTACATGCAGCAGGATTTCTGGTGCAAGATGTTTAAACTTGATATAATCATAACTTATTGTTTGATATCACTCTGAATGCTTTGAGGAGATCAGATTTGCGGGAGAGATCAGCGTTGGAAATAGAAAGACCACTTGCGGGCTCCTGCGAAGGTCCCGCTGGAAAGGACAACTTGGAACTGGGTGATGATGAGGAAACGGAAGAGAAGTGGAAGGTCTCAGGATGGACTTCCTAAGTATTAGCACCAGGACTTGCCTACTGGCTGGATGAGGAGTGTGTTTGAACAGGAGGCAGCAAATGTGAGTGTAGACCAGGCAGACTGTCTAGTGAGACTCTCTGAGATGATACAAGTGTTCTGTCACCTAAGCCATTCACTATGGCGGCCATAGCCACGTGGTAACTGAGCTCTAGAAATGTGGATTCTGTAACTAAATAAGTGAATTTAAAAAATTAATATTAACATCAACAGCAATGTGTGCTAGTGGCCATTAGCTTAGACAGCATCTAAAGGTTTGGCTTGGAGGATTCAGGGGGAAGTCACGTTATTTACTGAGATGATGGTGGTTGGTATACTCTCCACCTGCTGGGTGGACCCACTGTTCTTCTTGTTTTGTGCCCCTGGGGTCTTTCCTTTATGGATTACATCAAACAGGCTGCCCTGCCCTGTGGCTTCTGCTTGGGTTCAGCCAAGGTAATGCACTGAGAGGAGAGCGGAGATCAGATAGAAGTTCCTTCCCCCATAAACCAATTTGTTGATGGCCATGTGCTCCACCAAAAGCCCCTGCTATTGTCAGTCAGCTCTGTCATTAAGCAACTGCAGCAGTGCATGCTGTGATGTTTGGGTTGTCAACACAGGCATGTGTGTCAGGCTGCACTTAGATTTGTCTCATTCACGCCCTGCTACCCAAAGGTGCAGGTATCTGACTGCACCATCATGACTTACAGTGCTGTGCCTGGCCCCCGGGTTTATGTATGTGAATACATATTACTTTCTTACAAACTGTTTTTCTTTATTTATATTTTATAATTCAGAGAAAATAGTGTATGCATTTTTAAAATTGTATGGGTAGATTATATTAATTGTGGTTCTTATTTCAGGACAGTAAGGTAAGTGCTACTTTATTTGTTACATAAATACTTGTTATATAAAACGAGAAATAGCTCAAATAGAAGAGTTGAAAACAGTGGGGTTGGCGAACACTGTGTGAAGGGACACATGGTAAATATTTTCAGCCTGGCCAGCCACACGGTCTCCATGTGGTGCCTCCACCTGCCTGTGGGGCCGGAAGGCAGCCATAAACATGTACGAATGGGTGTGACCGAGTTCCGGGAAAAGCTGAAACTTTAATTACATTTAATTTTCATGTGTCACAAAGCAGTTCACTTCTTTTGATTTTTTTAACCGCTTATTTGAATGCGTAAAGCGTTTGTAGCTGCCGGACATACAGAAGTGACAGCTTTCGCAGACTGATTTGCCCATCCCTGGTCTAACATCAGTGTAGCTGTGGCTTATCCAGGCCTGAGTCCCTCCTTCTGAAGGTTGAAAATACTCCCCTACGATCCCCAATTATGATACAAAGTTTTATCTCTTGAATGAAGAGTTCCTTAAAAATAAAAAAGTAGTGTTATTGTGAAGTGTATTTTCCACGGAGAAGAGATGAATTCTGACTGCACATCACCTCATGGAGAGCATCCATTAACCGAGGCAGGTGGCTTGAGCTACATTTACCCTTGATCATCCTGAAGGCACCTCAGGTTTGATGACTCAGCCCTGAGCCTGTTAATCCCTGTCGTGAGTGAACCGTCCGGATGGTGCAGCCTCCCATCCTTTCAGAGTCCCGGGGGACCTCCAGCACTCATGATCCTTAGCCAGCCTACATCATCCTTCATGCCCCCACATTCTCCGGTGAACTTCGTCTTCCTCTGTGGTGGTGTCCACTGGACAGTGTCAGAGCTTGTTTGCTCTATAGCCAGCAATGACCTTTGAATTCAACTCATGTAAGAGTTGAAGGCAGAACAGGAAGGAGAGCTGGAAACTGATTTAAGGCCATGTTCGTGACGAAGTCTCAGGTTCCACTTGCTCAGAGCCGGTGTTTCCGTGCCTCTTGACTAGCTTTCTAAGGACTGACTCACTCTGTAGCATCTAAAATCGTATCAGCAAGTACTAGAAGGCGAAAACACCTTTTACAAAGGCTGGAATGCATGGGGATTTCGTATTTCAGGGTTTGTGCCGGCTGCCAAGCCTCCGGTCTGCTCTCCTATCTGTGAGACTTGTATTTCTCACGAGAAAGACCACTTAAAGCCCAACTCAAAATTCCAGGAAACCTCAGGCTCTACCTAACTTACAGGTGCCACCCAGCTTCACCTGGCATATGTTTTAGGGTGAATTTGATTTTGGCATTCTGTAATGTGTGGGTCACACCATGGCGCACAAAATCGAGATTCATCAGGAAGGCCTTTTCTGGCCACCCTGTCTGAAGAGTACCCTGCCATGCTCTGCACTCGCTTATCCTCACTTACCTTTCCTCCACGGCATTTCTTTACACCTAACGTATCTTGTTTCTGTCCAGCATCCAATCCCCAAGGAACAGGGGTAGTGCCTGTCGCATCCGTGCTGTATTTGTAGCACTTGGACTGGTGTCCAGCCCGAGATAGAAGCTCAGTAACCATACTAGTGCCGGGGAATGAATCAGATGGAGCGAATTTAGATGCCTGGTCTCAAAGTGTATAACTGAGTGGACTTTGGGTGAGGTAAATGGCCTTTCTACACCTCACTACAAACTGAAGGTGATCATGGTACCTCTACTTCACAGGGTGACGTGAAATGTGATAAGTGTGGAAGTGAAACACTGAGCACAGGCTGTATCACTCCGTGGCTTTACAATAAATGCATGTGCTGCTTTTTCCAGCAATGCCAAAGAAGGCGTGTTTGGGGATATTCACACACACGAAATTAAAGTCATTATCACTTTTTTCTTCTACACGTTTTTCAAGAAATTAAGGAAAAAGTAAACGTTCAGTGTCCTGTAGGAATGAAAAGACTAAATAAATCTGTGATATTTTACATAGTAAGTAATGACGGCTATAATCTGTGTGTGGAGCCTAAACTCTTCTCTCAGGCACGCACCAAATGGCAGAATGCTGCATCTGTTAGGAACTTTTCAAACTCAAACCAAACTGGCTTAGGCAGAAATCAGAATTTATTGGTCCACTCTTTAAGACTGGATTCTCTTGGCTATGCAAACAGCCAGACTGTGTCCAATTAGGCCATCAGTCTACCCTGAACTGATAGCAATCACCGGATACCCAGGTTAGTCAAAGACAGGCTTTCTAAACTCATCATAAACATGGGGACAGTATCACCATAACTCGCTAAGATCAGCTTCCTCCAAATGCAGTCAGTAAAAGATGAATTCCTGGATAAATTCAGGCTTCCAACAGAAAGGAACAGAAGCTGGTCAACACTTGAAGACTGAAAAAAAGAAAACCCTCAGCCAAAAAAATACAGGACAAGTATGGTTATATAGAATTTTGGATGAAGGAGGTAACTGCTTTTCATTTATTTACAAAATAGATCTTAAAACGTTCAAAAGAAACCCTACTTCCTATGGAAAATGTGCTTGAAAAATCAGAGAGGCATGTGAAGAAAAGTCCTACCCCCTATTCCTCATTAATAAAACACATGTGGCAAGGCAGGGGAGAAATGACTCCTGTCTTCAAGAGGACATGGCTGGCACTGCCACCCTGAATGACGCCAACATACCTACCTGTCCAGTTGCAGCTGGTCATTGATACTTAAATCAAAGAGCTTGGTTGGTGATATTAAACGCTGAAGATCAGGCTTCAGCTGAGATTTAAAGCTTTGAAATGTATTTTTTATACCTGCGAACTTCCCATCAGAAAGGATTTAACAAACACCTGACAGGGTTCTTTGATGATCTTAAGCTCAAGGCCAGGCCACCTCTAATCACATTTTCGTAAAGAATCGGCACTTTCCTTCAGAATCAATTTAATTTTTTTGGTTCACCAGCAGTGATTTTTTTGGTTTGTTAATTCATCTAATCTAGATGTTATTTTTGTCTGTGTGTTTGTCTCTTTGTAGTGTGTTCACAGAACTTCCTGTGAATCCCCAAGGGTATAGCAAGTGGATATATAAAAATTTCTCTCATGAAATGGTGGTGTGTGTCAGAGAATATTATGTCGAGATCAGAAAAGATGGGAAAAGTTGCCATTTAAGCCTTTTTTAATTGTAAAAACACGAGTAACATAAATAGGGATGGGAAGAAGGGACATTTTAATGCCTTATGGGTAGCTGTATCATTAAAAAACAGAATGGCTGCCCTGCAGTAGAATTCTTTAAAATTATGACCTAAGGGATAAGGTAGTTACAGTTCAAAGTGACTTTTTATGAAACTTATTTTTGCTAAACCTGTCAGCAACAAACTGGAAGGAAATATTTAAACTGCACTGTATGGTTCCAAGCAGATCTGTTTCCTGACAATTTTTGAATTTAAATGGAGCCTATTCGTTTCCATGAATTTCCAGTTATACACAAGTATAATAAGACAACATATGGAAAAGAAATTGAATGATTAAGGAAAGGATTTTCCATAGCATGTTAGCACAGATCTGAGAGTTCTATCTATTAAACTGTCATTTTCATTTTGAAAATGTGTATGACTAGCCAGTGAACTATTTTACTTAATGTGAGAGTATTAAGTATTGCACACCTCTTAGTGTATGCAACAGATTCATCTTTAAAAAAGAGAGAAAACTTAAATTCCTTTCTAAGATATGAAACAGGTAGCAAATTTAGCCTTCTAGTGTATCAATCTTGGTGTAATGATGGAACCCAGAACCCAAATTATTCTAGAAAAATACATCCTGGACTTAAAGGAATTTTCTTTGTTGTAATAAAATCGGGAGATAGTAATAAACATGCAATTCAGCCACTGAAAAACGATTCAACTCTACAAAATAAACAGACTGTCTTTTTTATTAGGCGTGTAGGCACCTGTATTTTGCTACCTGGCTCACACCATGCAGCCTCATTACAAAACATTGTATCAGTGTTCTATCAGCAAGAGAAATGGCCATCATGGCCATTTTGCAGAAGAAAAAATTGAGGCTGGTAGAAAAAAAAAAGTTATTCGAAGTCATATGACTAAAAAGAATGTCTGACTTCAAAACTGATACATTACACCACCAGGATTTAAGCATGGAACTATATTAGTAAGAATACACAGGGCCAGTGAAATGACAGACATAGACATGTCTATGTGTTTGACAAACAGCAGGAAGGAAACATTTGTCCCATGCATGGATGGATTGAAAAGGTCTGCCTCAGGTCTGGAGTGGACCTCCAGCAGTCCTACAGCAGAGAGGCCTGACTGTTAACAGGAAAACCAAAACAGAGAAAGAAACAACTTCATCATCAACAAAAAGGACATCCACTCAGAGACCCCATCTGAAAGTCACCAACTACAAAGAACACAGGTAGATAAATCCACAGGATGGGAAGAAACCAGTGCAAAAAGGATGAAAACACCCAAAACCAGAATGCCTCTCCTCCTCCAAGGGATCACAACTCACCAGCAAGGGAACAAGGCTGGTTGGAGAATGAGTCTGATGAATTGACAGAAACAGGCTACAGAAGGTGGGTAATGAACTTCTCTGAGCTAAAAGAACATGTTCTAACCCAGTGCAAAGAAGCTAAGAACCTTGAAAAAAGGTTTGATAAAATGCTAAAGGGAATAAATAGCTTAAAAAAGAATATAAACAACCTGATGAAACTGAAAAACACAACACGAGAACTCCACAAGCATACACAAGTTTCAATAGCTGAATCGACCAAGCAGAAGAAAGGATATCAGAGATTAAAGATCAACTCAATGAAACAAAACGAGAATGCAAGATTAGAGAAAAAAGAGTGAAAAGAAATGAACAAAGCCTCCAAGAAATATGGGATTATGTGAAAAGACCTAATCTATGTTTGATAGGTGTACCTGAATGTAACAGAGAGAATGAATCCAAGCTGGAAAACACTCTTCAGGATATTATCCAGGAGAACTTCCCCAACCTAGCAAGGCAGGTTATTCAAGTCCAGGAAATACAGAGAGAACCACAAAGATATTCCTCAAGAAGAGCAACCACAAGTCACATAATCGTCAGATTCACCAGGGTTGAAATGAAGGAAAACATGCTAAGGGCAGCCAGAGAGAAAGGTCAAGAAAGGGAAGCCCATCAGACTCACAGCAGATCTCTTGGCAGAAACCCTACAAGCCAGAAGAGACTGGGGGGCAGTATTCAACATCCTTAAAGAAAAGAACATTCAACCTAGAATTTCATATCCAGCCAAACTAAGCTTCATAAGCAAAGGAGAAATAAAATTTCAGAAGGTTTGTTATTACCCACCTTCTGAAGCCTGTTTTTGTCAATTCATCAGACTCATTCTCCATCCAGAGATTTCATCACCACAAGGCCTGCCTTACAAGAACTCCTGAAAGAAGAACTAAACATAGAAATGAACAACCAGTACTGGCCACTCCAAAAATGTACTAAATGGTACAAAGCATCGACACAATGAAGAAACTGTGTCAACTAATGGGCAAAACAACCAGCTAGCATTGAAATGGCAGGATGAAATTCACACATAACAATATTAACCTTAAATGTAAATGGGCTAAATGCCCCAATCAAAAGACACAGACTAGCAAATTGGATAAAAAGTCAAAAACCATCAGCGTGCTGTATCCAGGAAACCCATCTCACATGCAAGGACACACATGGGCTCAAAATAAAGGGATGGAGGAAGACTTACCAAGTAAATGGAGAGAAGAAAAAAACAAACAAACAGGAGTTGCAGTCCTAGTCTCTGATAAAATAGACTTTAGAGCAACAAAGATCAAAAGAGACAAAGAAGGGCGTTACATAGTGTAAAAGGATCAACGCAACAAGAAGACCTAACGATCCTAAATATATATGCACCCAATACAGGAGCACTCAGATACATAAAGTAAGTTCTTAATTACTGACAAAGAGACTTAGACTCCCACATAATAATAGTGGGAGACTTTAGCACTCCACTGTCAATATTAGACAGATCAATGAGACAGAAAATTAACATAGATATCCAGGACTTGAACTCAGATCTGAACCAAGCAAACCTGATAGACATATACAGAACTCTCCACCCCAAATCTGCAGAATATACATTCTTCTCAAAATGACATCACACCTACTCTAAAAGTAACCTAATAATTGGAAGTAAATCACTCCTCAGCAAATGCAAAAGAATGGAAATTATAACAAACAGTCTCTCAGACCACAGTGCAATAAAATTAGAACTCAGGATTAAGAAACTAACTCAAAACCACACAACTTCATGGAAACTGAACAACTGGCTCTTGAATGCTGACTGGATAAACAATGAAATGAAGGCAGAAATAAAGAAGTTCTTTGAAACCAACGAGAATGAAGACACAATGTACCAGAATCTCTGGGACACATTTAAAACAGTGTCTAGGGGGAAAATTATAGCAATAAATGCCCGCATGAGAAGCAAGGAAAGATCTAAAATCAACACACTATCATCAAAATTGAAAGAGCTACAGGAGCAAGATTTAAAAACCTCAAAAACTAGCAGAAGACAAGAAATAACTGACATCAGAGCAGAGCTGAAGGAGATAGAGACGCAAAAAAAAAAACCCTTCAAAATATCAGTAAATTTAGGAACCAGTTTTTTGATAAGATCAACAAAATAGACCCTAGCCAGATTAATAAAAAACAAAAGATCTATTGAATCAAATATATACAATAAAAATGATAAAGGGAATATCACCACCGATTGCACAGAAATACAAACTTCCATCAGAGATTACTACAAACAACTCTATGGACACAAACCAGTAAACCTGGAAGAAATGGATAAATTCCTGGACACTTGCACCCTCCCAAGCCTAAACCATGAAGAAGTCAAAACCGTGAATAGACCAATAACAAGGACTGACGTTGAGGCAGCAATTAATAGCCTACCAACCAAAAAAGCCCAGGTCCAGATGGGTTCACGGCTGAATTCTACCAGACATGCAAAGACGAATTAGTGCTGCTCCTTCTGAAACTATTTCAAAAATACAAAAAGAGGGAATCCTTCCCAAATCATTCTGTGAGATCAACATCATCCTGATACCAAAACCTGGCAGAGACTCAACAAAAAAAGAAAACTTCAGGTCAATATTTGTGATGAACATAGATGCAAAAATCTTCAATAAAATACTGAGAAACCAATTGAACAGCACATCAAAAAAGCTTATTCATCACAATCAAGTAGGCTTCATCTCAGGGATGCAAGGCTGGTTCAATATAGGCAAGTCTATAAATGTAACCCACCACATAAACAAAACCAAACATTAAAACCACATGATTATCTCAATAGATGCAGAGAAGGCCTTTGACAAAATTCAACAGCTTTTGATGCTAAAAACTCATAATAAACTAGGTATTGATGTAATGTATCTCAAAATAATAAAAACTATTTATGACAAACCCACCACCAATATCATACTGAATGGGCAAAAACTGGAAGCATTCCCTTTGAAATCTGGCACTAGACAAGGATGCGCTCTCTCATCACTCCTATTCAATATCGTATTGGAAGTTCTAGCCAGAGCAATCAGGCAAGAAAAAGAAATAAAGGGTATTCAGTTAGGAAAGGAGGAAGTCAAATTGTCTCTTTTTTCAGATGACATGATTGCATATTTAGAAGACCCCATTGTCTCAGCCCAAAATCTCCTTAAAGTGATAAGCAACTTCAGCAAAGTTTCAGGATACAAAATCAGTGTGCAGAAATCACAGGCATTCCTATACACCAATAACAGACTTAAAGAGAGCCAAATCAAGAATGAACTGCCATTCACAGTTGCTACAAAGAGAATAAAATACCTAGGAATACAACTAACAAGGAACATAAAGGACCTCTTCAAGGAGAACTATACACCACTGCTCAAGGAAATAAGAAAGGACACAAACAGATGGAAAAACATTCCATGCTCATGGTTAGGAAGAATCAATATTGTGAAAATGGCCATACTGCCCAAAGTAATTTATAGATTCAGTGCTATACCCATCAAGCTACCTGTGACCCTCTAAAAGAACTGGAAAAAGCTGCCTTAAACTTCATAGGGAACCAGAAGAGAGTTCACATAGCAATAACAATTCTCAGCACAAAAACAAAGCTGGAGGCATCACACTACCTGACTTCAAACTATACTACAAGCCTACAGTAATCAAAAGAGCATGGTACTGGTACCAAGATAGAATTATAGACCAATGGAACAGAACAGAGGCCTCAGAGGCAATGTCACACATTTACAACCATCTGATCTTTGACAAACCTGACAAAAACGAGCAACATGGAACGGATTGCCTATTTAATAAATAGTGATGGAAAAACTGGCTAGCCATGTGCAGAGAGAAGAAACTGGACCCCTTCCTGGCACCTTACACTAAAATTAACTCCAAATGGATTAAAGATTTAAACATAAGACCTAATACCATAAAAGCCCTAGAAGAAAACCTAGGCAAAACCATTCAAGACGTAGGCATAGGCAAGGACTTCATGACTAAAAC